>JAWNZC010000003.1:2472500-3027500 GCA_035771165.1 Paragorgia papillata
CTGATTAAGGGCTCAGCTAAGCAGTGAACATACCAGACGGATCAGGTTAGTGTATAACTAGTGGGTCAGTAAACACGCTTACCAGTCATAACGTCCTCAATTCAAAACGTCCTCGGTCCACATAATTAAAAAAGATAAATACAGTATATTAGTAGACTTATTTGGAAGTTACAAAACGTACAGAATTGAATACTTCAAGCAGTTTGATGATTCATTATTTTGTATCGTTTGACTAGACTTTGTAGCCTTTGTTGCTGTATTCATGTGTTGCTATAAAAATGGAAACTTGATACAAGTATAAACTGACAAAGAAGCGCTTTGCCTTTGGGCATCTTGCTTTATAGAACATTACTGGCGTAAAACATCTGAAAAATGTATTTGTCATTGTCAAAAATATACTAATTAAGTCTTATGAAGAGTATTATCTGTATGTTGATATGTTCCCCAATCCGTTTGGAAGAACTGGGGACGTTTTGTCCTGAGGACGTTTTGACCTGAGGACGTTTTGACCGGACACCGTAAACACGCTAGTGGGTCAGGATAGCTTATAAACTAAATATAGTAAGGTTTGAGTACTGCCGAAAATATTGAGAGAAACCGGTCAGAGAGAAACGTCAATTTCGATTTGTATTTCAACACTACCTACGCATGCAGCACACGGCTTTTATTTCACTGTTTAGCTTATAAACTAGGTGGTATAAACCCATTAGTTCTAGTTGCTCAGAGCCAGGCAGTATATAAACATGCTAGTGTTAGCGTATATGAGCTAAGCAGCAAACCGATGTTGGTGAGTCTAGCGTATAAGCTATATAACCAGCTAGGGGGTATAACACGATAGTAGGTCAGGTTATCGTATATGATGGGCGGCAGTAAAGCACTAACCTATATGCTAACCACCCCAAGAAAAATATTAGGTTCCTCCCACAATAGGCAAATACAACACGATAGAGAATGATAGCTGTTTCACAAAGGTAATCAGTATATATATATACAATCCAGCAAATTAAAATTCACTGTCCAAGGGGTAATTATATAGAGGACCATCTTTTAAGAACTAAGGGCTAGGCCTACTACGGTAAGAGGTTGGATTTCACCTGGCATTTACATGGAAATTTTCTAGCCTTTCGAAGAGGGCTAGCCATTCATGGTCATGCATGTGTATAGAATAACTCTTTTCAGCCCACCAAAGCGAGCCAGCCCTCTTGAGCATCGTTTGCACGGAGAACTTTCAAACTTTCAGCCCTCCCACGCGAGATCTCGAGTGGTCAGTAGTGGGATCTCACGTATAGGAGGGCTGTCTCTCTTCTCATATAAACTAAGGGGGTGTTTACCATAGAGATCATAAATAAAACTAGGGGGCATTGGGGCCAAAATCGGGTAACCATTTGAAGGCTGCCATCTTGGATCAATTGGGGGGCAACATTGCAAACCATGCCGATAGTTTTATTTATGATCTCTATCGTGTTTACATGAGGCCGCGGCCTAAACTCGGACCGGCCTGAATTTTGCATGCATTTCGGCTTTTGTTTACATGAGGCCGGCCTTGAAATTATATAGGCTTCGTTGCGCTGTAGCTTCAATATTTGTGTCAATTGTCTTCCAGCTCGTGACCGCCAGAGAATCATTATTTTATGTAGATTTGACAGCAATCTCATTTAAAACAACGTATTGAGTTTGAGAGGTGAAAGTATGCTTTTTACGTCGCTTAATAAACCTTTTTTGTAGCCCGAATTAGACTTAGATTCTGTTTACATGGAAAGCCGACATGGAGTTAGGCCAGCCTCAAAATTTCAGTTCAGGGGGTGTTTATACGAAGGTCGGTTGTATAGTGTTTTTACTGTAGATCGTGTTCATGAGTCCGGCCTGACATTCAGTTCACGGCTTCACGCTGGTCTATTCCCAGGTCGCCGTTGCGTCAGTTGGTTGGTTGGTTGGTTGGTTGGTTCGTTCGTTCGTTCGTTCGTTCGTTCGTCCGTCCGTCCGTCCGTCCGTCCGTCCGTCCGTTCGCTCGCCTCCCTCCCTGTTTATATATTTTTATGACATTTTTCATTAACTATACAGTTCACCTCTCTTTTTAATACTTCTGTAGTAAGATATTTGGTTTATTATACTCAAGACGCACGATGGATTGTCGCTTCTCAAATTTAAGCAACGCTACGTTGCATGATGATAATCATTTAACCACGGAATACAGCAAATGTGATTGGTGGAACCAATACGACACGTATACAACCGACATCTTCCAATTGTCAGCCACACATACACAAACATTGACCCCAACTACACACGGAACACCGATACAAAACGAACTTGACTACATGGAATTTTGGAATAATAATTATTATAACTACCACAGCAAAACCGTAAACAGCACACCAAACGAGAGTCAAAAAACAAAAGAACTATCAGAGCCTAACGAACTTCGGGAAGTGCTTAACCACGTACCAGCATTACCAAGACCCTCGCAAACACGTCAAGAGAAGAAAGTAAAGTTTATCATGATAGCAACTTCACTCGATAAGACCACGATTTTAAAGAAACTTGGCGAGGCGTTGAATAAAGAAACATGCCGAGCAATTCCTTTGTCGTTCACAAACGAAAGCAGTCGCAATAATCTGGGAATATCAGAAGATAAAATAGGCAAAGAGTGGGATACTGTTGTAGCAAAGCCAAAAGAAACAGTCGATGGTCAAAATGAAGAACGCTTAGAGGATAGTAAGCTGGAAACCATCCAAAATTTTAAAGGAAAACAAACTCGGCTCACTCAGAAAGAATACTTCACAAAAGAAAGTAATGAAAATAATCAGAGAATTTGGAATGGAAGAGAAGAAGATGGAATAGGCAAAGAGTCGGATACTGTTGTAGCAAAGTCAAAAGAAACAGTCAATGGTTGTGATAAAGAACGCGTAGAGTACGGTAAACAGAAAGCTATCAGAAACTTGAAACGAAAACAAACACGGGTCACTCAGAAAGAGTACTGGAAGTACGGGTGTAGCAGGAATATCGTCACGGTCCAAATGTCGTGTGAAGAAACGAAAAGTGAAACAACGACTTGTATGAAAGATGAAAGGATAAATGAATTCGAAGAAGAGAATAGTGAACTAGAACGGCAAATAAAAATGTTAAAGGCAAGCGAACTACTACAAGCTTGATGAAAAAACAACAACATAGCTTTTACGTTAGTATAAAAGTGCTTTCAGCTCAGAGTTGTTTTTGCTGTATATAAAAACAGTAGTTACCTCCGCCAGGAGGTTATGTTTTTACCCCTTTATTTCTGTCTGTTTGTTTGTTTGTTTGTTTGTTTGTTTGTTTGTTTGTTTGTCTGTTTGTTTGTTTGTCTGTCTATCTGGATAACCCTACCCCCCGCGAGATAACTTGCCTCATGTGAACAGGCCCTTAGCGGGATGGATGGATGGCTCGTTTTCTTTTTAAGGCCTTTCTACACGGTACGATTGTCGGATACGATTGTCATCGTGATGTATGCGATTCAGCGCCAATCGTGTAAACGACGTTTTTCGACATTCACCATCGAATCATGAACAAGAATTGTTCATGGAATTGTGTCACGTACACAAAATTCCATATGCCAGAATGACAATCGTATACAATAATCGTATCATGTAGATAGGCCTTTAAACATCTCTAATAACCCCCCTGATGGAGGTATACGCAGTCTCTGAGTGCCCTCTTGTCTATACGTTTTCATTTTTTTTCAGCATTTATTTCATTTATCTATAATACATATTCAACTGATGTATACTTTTTTATCTTTAAAATACTACCTACATACAATAGAATAAATTCCGATTTAAATATAAGGCCCTGTTTACATGAAGCGGGGACTGACAGTCCAATCGAATCGAAAAACGAGAGTGAAGTCAATCCGGGCACACGTTTACTTGGAGAATCCGATCTGTTTTTGCTTTTTGTAAGCGGTTTTTCAACACTATTTTCTGGGCTTTCCTCAACATTCATTAGCACTTTCTGAGATTGAAACTTGAATTTTTTCCACTTTTTAAGAAACAGTAGGGAGTGACATTAAGTACACGCGTAAAAACGCACAACTTGTTCACGGTTGTCAACAGGCGTGAACAATGTTGTGCTGCTCGCCGTGAGCAAGTTGTTCACTTATGGTTCGAACAACTTGTTCACGGATAAATCAACAGTCATGAACAAGTTGTTCCAACAGCACATTTTTATAGCCAACGTTGTTCGCACATGATACAACATGTTGTAACAGCATGACGAAATAACAACGATGAACAACAATGTCACAACAATGGTGAACATGGTTGATGTATCAACACGTTCTTCGGTTGTTACAACATGTGTGAACAACGGTTGTTGTTTCATCAAGCTGTAACAACTTGTTGAAACAATGATGAACAATGTTGTTCGTTTATCAATGTTGTTCACATATGTCAACAAGTTGTTACAGCATTGTTCAGGCAACAATGCTGTAACAACTTGCGAGATTTTTAGGCGTGTAGATGTGATGTAGTGCTTAACCTGTACTGTCCTAGATTTTGTGTATCAAGTCATTTTCAAGTCAAACCGTGTTTAGATTAATCAGATTGGATCAAGTCGATCCTTGCTTGAATCTCAAGTCAATCCAGATTGACTTGGATTGACTTCAGCCATCCGTTTCGATCAGATCGAAAACTTTTAATCTTCTTCATGTAAACACAACAAGGAGAAACAACGTGCGAGATTTGACTTGAACACTCAATCCGGTTTATGTGAACATGCAGGGCCAAAGAACAAATAGAACACTTTGCTTGACACGAGATGTCCAAAAATTATGTGATGCGATATTTCCGGATGGCAGAAAACATAATCGTCGTGTTTAAAAGTGAAATGCATCGTAAAAAATCCTTCATTTTATTAAACTAGATGATAGTGTAAGCCCACTGACAAAATTTCAACGGAAACTTAAACGGAAAATTTTGAAGATATTGACGTTTTCTTGTCAAATTCAAAATAGCGCATTGTCGAAAATGCCTTCGGAAAATGTCAAGTGTGACGTCACAGTTGACATTGTACCAAAGTTGTCAACAAATACGCTTTGTAGACACTTTTTTGTTTTAATGAAATGGCAAGAAAAAATGTCAGAATTTTACACTGAAAAATAACTGAAAAATTCAAGTGAGTCTGGCGTATAGTTTTCGAGCTATATGAACTCGCAAAGTTTGTTTGGGAAAATTTGGGCTTCTCGGTAACGTTGCAGATAAATTATTGATGCTAAAATACATTGTGCATATGCGTAGTTGTCTTTCAGTGTACGTCATTTAACACTTAAGGTCGATTTCCACCAGGCGGAATTTTCCACCGTGCAGTCCCAATCAGAGTAGAAAACAAAATGAGAACCGGTTAAACGGGTCTTAAACGGGTTACTTCGTCCTAAATCTTGGACGAAGCCAAACACGAATACAGCAGATCCTACTTTTCTTCCTCTCTCTCAGCGAAGAAATAAGGAAAGGAAGGCTCTGCTCGCAGAGTAATAATAAAAGGGATTGTTACCAAGAACACAAATTTGTCCCAAAACCGCCATGCATAGCAAACTGTGAAGGCTCGGGAACTAGACACATGCATGATTCTCTTCAAATTTTTGATGAATTATTCTGCCATGTTCTTCTGCTTACAGATGTTTTACACTTTGTAGACACTTTAAAGTGGATATGAAGCGAAAATGGGTCTGCTTATTTAAAAAAAAACCCCACTTAAAATGACAAAGTAAGATCTTTTGCAGTTTTTCGTTGTTGAAATATTTCAGTTTGTTTGATATGCAAATCAAAGTGCTTATATCACGTGTGGGGTTTTAATGTATTTGAATAGAGCAAAGAAAGTTAGTTAATAAGTTATTTTGCCGTTTTTGATTTAGTCAGATAGTTCCTGACATATTGGCTTCTGAACATGCCAATTTTCAAAAATTTCCGTCGTTCATTTTAACACCTTGGGGGCCTGGGACTCAGGAACGAGTCAATTCAAAACAACTACGTTTCGGCTTATTGATTCACAAAAACACATATATTTGACTGAAAAATCGAAATGTCGAGCTCACACCCGTTTTTCAGTACGCACATTGATTCCAACTAAGAAGACGGTCGTCTTAGATTCCCAGGCCCTCGTGCTTAAAAATGAACGACGGAAATTTTTGGCGAAAGGCCCAAATTGGCATGTTAAAGGCCTATATCTCAGAAACTATTAAACTAAATCAAAAACGGCAAAACAACTTATTAACTAACTTTTTTTTATCTATTTAAATATGTTAAAACCCCACAAGTGATATAAGTACTTTAAACATTTTGACGTCACATGTGTATAATGATTTATCGCAGAAAGTTATATATCGTTACTACTATCAAACCAAATTCATTCGAAAGAAACATGTGGATCTTTTTCTCCCACAACACCCAAACATGTGGAATTGACGGTACCGAAAAAAAGATGGCGGCGGTACATTTAGCCACAATGCTTGGCTACCTCAAATCAGCTCAAGTAACAACTAAATATTGTTTATCATGCTAAGATGGATTAAGTAAGCACGAACTTCATGCCTACCAAAGTGGATCGTTTTGAAACCGTATCTTCCAATAATTCTGCAAGAAACAATATTTACTGTTGTGCAGTCTTAATTTTCTTAATGTTTATGAAATCACTAAACTGCAGCTTGGTGTATTCGTTTACAAACATTGCAATAATTATTTTCCAACCAATTATGACTTTTCATTTACAAGTCAGCACAATTGTGAAATGGAATACCCATATTTATAAAACAATTGACTTCTATGTGTTTAGAAAACGTTACAAAAACATCTTCTTGACTCTTCTCTTGAAAATTAAATTTAACAAGTTTAAAACAAGTTTAATGTAAATTAATTCATATATTCATATTCTGTACTATTAATTCATTGTATTTAGTCTGCTCTATACTAGCCTGGTACTTATTCTTACTCAAATGATTCACTTGACTCACATGACTCGCATTTGAAATTGATAATTAACTATTGTAGGTGCATGAGAACGTTTTGTAACCCTTTGAGTTCTTAATCTTATGCTCCTTTCCATTCTGTTTTTAACATACATTATTTGATGTACTGCTCATTTTTCTTTGTTAATACATTATTTAATGTACTGAATGGATAAATAAACAAATCTTGAATCTTGTTAAATGTACAAGTCGCCATCTTTTTCGGTACGGTCAATCTTTAAGTGATTACACATGTATTTAATAGCAAAGATGTATAACCTTCTCTGATAACTCATTATGCACATGTGATGCTAAAATGTTTAATTTGCATATCAAACAAGCTAAAATATCTCAAAAATGAAGCAAGGAAACGAAAAACTGCAAAAGATGTTACTCTATAATTTTAAGCGTTCTTTCAAATAAGACAAACTTAATTTTCGCTTCATAGACAGTTCGATAAAGTGGAGTTGTCTCGACGTTGCATTTAATCTTTAAATACAATTCGGTATAATCGAATATCACTCTTGTTTCGGCAATAATCGTGAGTTCGTTCCACTAGGCTCGCCGTCTTCAACATTATTAACATCTGAGCCCGAAGCAGGCGGGGCATCATTGATAGAGGGCTGGGCACCGGAAGGATTATTTAGTAAGTGGATCCGTTCATTTTCTTCCACTTTTCGAGGCATGGTTCGCAGTACAGTGTCTTTCACACTTCTGCCCACGACACGAACATGGTCGGTCATGTCCTGACGTACGTCAGACATGTCAAACATTGAGGTGAACGAGGCCCAGCAAGGATACGAGGGCGCGTCCGGGTCCACGAAAGGCGTATGAGAAAATACGTAGTAATGGGCAACTGCGGCGATAGACATCTCGACGCAAATACAAAAGTTCTATAAAGGGAAGACAAGATTGAAACTTTGCGGTTTGTGTGCAATCTGAGGTGTGTAATGTAATGTAATGTAATGTAACGTAATGTAATGTAATGGGTGCTGTGTGTATAATGGGTGATGTGTGTAATGTATACAGAATACAGAATACAGATTTTAATTACTTCTTCCCACAAGGGGCTTTTCAAGAGCAATTTACATTACTAAATTTCAAGTGGCAGAGTCGAAGGCATATTAAAGGCGCTCGAAGCAGCCGCCCTACGACATATTTATGACACACATGTCAGACCACGAATCACAGACCTAGGTGTTGATTTTATGGAGGGAGGAAAACCGGAGAACCCGGCGAAAAACCCTCGAAGCACAGGAGAGACCAACTAAACTCTACTCACATGAGTGTTCCAAGCTCGAGAACGGGGCTATTCCCAGACGGTCACCCATCCAAGTACTAACCCCGTCAAACCGGGCTTAACTTTTTGGTGAGAGGCAGCGCCCTAACAGCACACGCCACCCGTGCTTCCCCTAATGTAATGTAATGTAATGTAATGTAATGTAATGTAATGTAATGTAATGTAATGTAATGGGTGCTGTGTGTATAATGGGTGATGTGTGTAATGTAATGGGTGATGTATGACGTATGATGTGTAACGTGTGATGTACAATATGTGCATGGTGTGTGATTTGTGATGAGTAGTGTGATAAGTGTTCAGTTGTGTGAGGTAAAATGCGCGATGTGTGTGCTACTCTGCTGTCTATTGTGTATTCAGTGTTGTGTGGTGCCCGATAAATGATGTGTGATAAGTGATCAGTGATGTGTAGCGTGTGATGTGATGAGTATTATAAGTGGTGTGTGATGTGAAATGCATGTGTGGTATGTGATGAGTAATGTCTGTTGTGTATTTAGTGGTGCCCGATAAATGATGAGTGATGTGTGATGTGTAACGTGTGATTTGTGATGTGATGAGTATTATAAGTGGTGTGTGATGCGAAATGTGCGGTATGTGATGAGTAATGTATATTGTGTATTGAGTGGTGAGTAACGAGTGTTCTGTGATGTGCATGTGACGTGTAATGTGATGCAATGTGATGCGTGGCGTGCGATGTATGTCTCTTTGACTGTGTGTTCAGCCGGGCCCGCAGTCCGATGGACCCAGATGTAAATTCGTTTATCAGGAAATGGTCAGCAGTTACTAGTATATGGAAGAAAGGACATAGAAACCGCCATCTTGGATCGTCCACTCCTTGTAAGTCAATTACAATCTCGTTCCCAGAGCCCACGTTCCCCACGGGAAACGAGAGACTCTGGGATAATCCGTTTCACATCGATATTTCATTGGCTGATGAACACAATGAACTCTATATAACTCTTCTTCCGGATAACAAGAATCCTGTGATGGCGTGAACGGATTATCCCAGAGTCTCTCGTTTCCCGGGTGGGGAACGTGGGCTCTGGGAACGAGATTGAGTCAATTATATAAGGCCCCGGAAGTCCAGTTATATATAGGTCAGTGGACGTAAGGGTCGCCAAGTATAGAGCGCATTCAGAACTTTGGGGTAGGCTTTTAGTCAGAAAGGCATCTGGGCGCCCCAGAATAAAAAAGATTGACGGGCTTTGGACGCCCAAAATTTAGAAGAGAAAAGGAAATTATTCTCAATGATTTGCCTAAAATATAAATATTTACACAAAAAGTAGCTGATCAATCATTTGAAGTTTACCAAAACATGCGCGTATACATTCAATGCATGACGACACAAACTTACAAAGTCAGGAAGGTTCGAAAAATTGTGAAGAGTCTGACACTATTTCGAATAATTATTATGGGACAGTGAACTCGGATGGAGAATAATAATAAGGTGTTACACATTTATTATTCTCCACCCGAGTTCACTGTCCCATAATAATTATTCGAAATATTGTATCTTCATATCTTCATGTATGAAGACTATTGTCTAGATATTGAAGAAACTAGTCTGTTTCGAAATATCAAATAGCCTAAGTACCATCATTCGACCACCAGCTCCCAACTTGACCTGTAGCTCAGTTGGCAGAGCATCGGACTAGTAAACCGAAGGTCGCGGGTTCGAACCCCAGCCGGACCAAGGAGAGTTTTCTCTACTTGTTCGGTATGGTTCGTCACTCGGAGTGCACCTTATTATTAATCTGACAATACTTTAGTGCGCTACACAGATGCTGACACGAAGTTACTTTCTTATGAATGCCACTTGATTGTAAACTTTGAGTTCGTCTCAATATTTAACTGGAGAGACTACTGAATCCTTACATTTCTGGTAAATCCTGGCTATATGAGACTGCTTTGCGGTTCTGAGGGAACTTGGTGAAAAACTCCTGCCCTAGCCATCTGACCAGTGTGATAATTAGTTCACCATTGCCTTAATCAACTTTGAATTACTACATAAATAAAATTTGCTGACAACATACATGCTGGATGCTACAAAAATAAAACTAAATGGTGTACCTGGATGCCTGTCGAGACGTCTTCAACGGTGTAAAATTCCCAGGTTTTCTCCCCAGATATGACGCCAGTCTAAAGAAAAGCCATACTAAAATAAGCAAAACTATACTACATAATGCCAAATAATATATACACACCTGAAGATAACACCTACAACTTCACAGTTCACTAAAAATAAGAAGTAGAGTGCTGCGTAGGCGCAACCTCGTACCAGGGCCATTTGTAGGGAACTGGGCCAAGATGGCGAATAAAACAAAATGGCGGGAACAAATGGCCCTGGTGGAGGCTAGCTCGCAATGCGCAGTATAGTGCGCATTTTATTAACTAGAACTCAGTTCTCTACACAGTAATTATACCTAATTACACCTAATTATTCCATGGTTTAAAATATGATTTCCCGTGTCGTGTGCAGGAACAACCGACAAGGTCAAAATACAATTTAAAAAAAACAAAACAAAATCAAACCGTCTGATTTACGCCATACGCTCTTGACCAATCAGAGGCTGAGATAGACTGGCGTCCACCAGGGCCATTTGTTTTCGCCATCTTGGCCCAGTTCCCTACAAATGGCCCTGGGCTGCCTCCTCCACAGGCCCTATTGCATCATGGACAGGTCACACTGTTGAGAGGGCCTGCCAGATCCTGTAAACAAAATGGGGACTCATCCCATTATGCACAGCGAGACTAGGCCCTCAGAGGCGATAGTTTTGACTTTTGAGGGGGCCTGCAAAATCTTTCCGGCCGCTGTTCGACAAACGTACGTCCAAGTTCTTTTAACACTGTGATTCACCAGGAAATTCGGTCTAAACTTTCTTACAGATCATGACAATGAAGAAACTAATATGTTTTAGAAATACCGACCTTCTGCCGATAATATTTTTAGCGACAAAAAGGAATTGAAGGAAAAAATATCTGCCGAACAAAAGCAAATTCGACGGTCAGGAAAGTACAGATTTTTCTTAGTTTTTTTGGTTTATTTAGCTATCGAAGACTGTCAACTGACCAAGAGTTAATGAGATTTAATTTTGTTAAATTGTAGGCTATAGTGTAGCGTAATTCAAGTTTCAGTTGCTGTGGAAACCGAAAAAGTATAAACCCAAGAGTCTCTGGGTAAACTAAAGTGCATTTTCGTTGATTATTCCGGCCGAAAGTTGACAAAGTTCAACCGTAATTGCTTTTTTCAACAATTCCTTCATTTTAAAGCTAGGATTCGTATGTCATAAGTCTTCAATGTCCTTCAAAATCTTCGGATATAGCCATGGCTATTAACAATGGTAGTTAATTATGCAAATTTATCCCGTGCCAAGTTTTGCAAAAAATTTTACAGGATCTTGCAGGCCCTAAATTCGGCGTGTGTGACCTGTCCATGATGCAATAGGGCCTGTGGAGGAGGCAGGGCCCTGGGTACGAGGTTGGCGTAGGCGGTGTTTTAGGTAGAACAAGTGAAAAAGTGGTAAACTACCTACAATCTTGGACAACAATAGTTGTAACAGTCAAACCCTCCCCCCCGATTCAATGTTGTTATACGAAACTCCAGTCCAACATTGTTTCATTTCGGTCAACATTGAATCGGGGGGAGGGGGTGTTACAACATTATTGTTACAACATTGTTGTTACAACAAGATTCAATCTTGGACAATAATAGTTGTAACAGTCAACCCCTCCCCCCCGATTCAATGTTGTAATCAATCTCGTTCCCAGAGCCCACGTTCCCCATCCGGGAAAGAGAGACTCTGGGATAATCCGTTACAAATCACAGGATTCTTGTTATTCCGGTTGAGGTACGCATGCGTAAATATCCGAGCGGAATCTGGATAGTATGTTCTCCTTGTTTGACATTTCCCCAAACAAGTCAATGGGGTGCTCGAATTACAGCATCTACACACATACGGCGAAGATATCGATCGCGGCAACGTCTTCACTGGAGTCTTGTCGTCCGACATCTTTGTATTTTGGTTTTATTAATTCTACTTCCGGTCACTTCAGACCAACTCATGCTCACTATTCAGCCAATAACGTAACGATTTGAAGCGGATTATCCCAGAGTCTCTCGTTTCCCGGGTGGGGAACGTGGGCTCTGGGAACGAGATTGTGTCGTTATATGAAACTCCAGTCCAACATTGTTTCATTTCGGTCAACATTGAATCGGGGGGAGGGGGTGTTACAACATTATTGTCCAAGATTGTAGAATAGTTTCGAAAACGAAATACTGACAAATTTGGAAAAACATGCTCTCAAAACAAAACAAAATAAAACAAAATAGAAGAAAACAAAACAAAACAAACAAACAAACAAAATAAAACAAAACAAACAAAACAAACAAAATAAAACAAAACAAAACAAAACAAAACAAAACAAAACAAACAAAATAAAACAAAACAAAACAAAATAAAACAAAATAGAACAAAACAAAACAAAACAAACAAACAAACAAAATAAAACAAAACAAACAAAATAAAACAAAACAAACAAAATAAAACAAAACAAAATAAAACAAAACAAACAAAACAAACAAACAAACAAACAAAATAAAACAAACAAAACAAACAAAATAAAACAAAACAAAATAAAACAAAACAAAACAAACAAAAACAAAACAAAACAAAATAAAACAAAATAGAACAAAACAAAACAAAACAAACAAACAAACAAAATAAAACAAAACAAATAAAACAAACAAAATAAAACAAACAAAATAAAACAAAATAGAACAAAACAAAACAAAACAAACAAAATAAATAAAACAAAACAAACAAAATAAAACAAAACAAAATAAAACAAAACAAACAAAACAAAACAAACAAACAAAATAAAACAAACAAAATAAAACAAAATAAAACAAAACAAACAAACAAAATAAAACAAACAAAATAAAACAAAATAAAACAAAATAAAACAAAACAAACAAAATAAAACAAAATAAAACAAAACAAACAAAATAAAACAAAATAAAACAAAAACAAAACAAAATAAAACAAAATAGAACAAAACAAAACAAACAAAATAAATAAAACAAAACAAACAAAATAAAACAAAACAAAATAAAACAAAACAAACAAAACAAACAAACAAAATAAAACAAACAAAATAAAACAAAATAAAACAAAACAAAACAAAACAAAACAAAACAAAATAAAACCCCCCCAAAATAAAACAAAACAAGACGAAAGACAAGTAAAACTGTACCTTAACTAAAATTCCAATGAGCGCTCCTTGCCTGTTGTATTAAGAAAAAAATAAATTATATATATATATTAGAATACAAATTTCAAAAAAAGCGACTTGAGACTATGGTTGCTGACCATGGAAGAAGTATGGAAGAAGTTTAAAGAGCTGTCAAGGGTCCTGACAAGGAAGGAAGGAAGTATCATTAAAACGGAAAAGTGACATGTGTGAGGAGTGCAATGGTGTATGGAAGTGAGACATGGGTCGTGAATGTGGAGCAGAGTGCAAGATTGGAGAGATGGGGATGATACCATGGATGTGTGGTGTATCTTTGTGGGATAGAGTGCCGAGTGTGGAGTTGAGAGAAAGAATGGGGATTGAGTTGGTGACTGACAGTGGCGTGGTGGCAGGGGGGCGGGGGCATGCCCCCCAGCGACGGTTTCAAGGGGGCGCCGAAATGAGGATGGGGCGAAAAAATCATCAAAATGCTATATTCTAAGACAATCAAGTTCGAAAAAAAGTGCGCCAAGTGCCTGGGTGCGTGATAGGCAAAACGCGCGGTCCCAGAACGTGGGGCGATGGGAACGAGAATGGCGATGGGGCTATCTTGGATCTTGATTTTGAAAGGCTTGAAAGGTAAGGATCATTAAGTATGTACATAAATTTACATTATCGATTGTCTGCGGAACTCTTTTATTGTTTGTCTGAACTTGCGACTCTGTGAGTATATTAAAAGGATTTGAGACGAAGCACATAATTAATAATTGAGAGTTAAGCCCGCCAGAGTATTAATTTGTCAATTGTCATTATTTAACATGCGAGATATTCGCCTAGTTGTTTTTGCGGATTCACTTTGTCAATAAAGAGCAGAGCCCTCAGCCCTGAAAGTTGCAAGCCACGAAAGGAATAGGCCGTACCCACTATGACGTCAGTGGACAAAAAGCGCGCGAAGTAGTCTGGTCTTAGTAGTTAAATTTTGCATACCGGTATTCTAAATTTTCAACATGGACGCTGTTGAAGTAGAGTGTGCTAAAGCACTTTGTAGCCTTTCAGAGGCTGTTGAAACAGATGAAAACCCTAGCTTTTGTCAAAGCTCTTGTCCGGGTGTACAGATGTCTGACAGCCCTGAAATGGCGGCAATTTCAGTTGCGATGGGCCTTTGGAGCAACATTGTCGGGCATTGTTTGGCTGTTCTTCACCAATTTGTTTTCCAGCTTCTCAAGGGTAAAACAAGGAAAGTTGCCATGCAAAGCAATGCCATCATTTGTCTCGCTTCGGTCTTGCTGTGTTGTTCCACTGTCCATTGTAAACTCCAGACTTGGCTCGCCTTCAACAGCGTCAGGATAATAAACAACGTCACCAGAAGCGCTTACAACATTCCCAATATCATCTTCACGACCCGTGCAAGAGTTTTGAAAAAAACTAGGGTCGTCAAGAATGATTTCAGAATGTAAAACATCACAGGAAGTGTTAGAGCTGTCGCGAGCAGCTGAATCAAACGCCATTTTGAAACTACAATCAGTGACAAAATACCTTTTGACAAAATACATCTCGCATTGTTGGTACTTACCTAATATTTCTTTCAATTATTTTGGTAGTAAATTATATCCCTCCCTCCCCCTCCCTATTCAATGTTGAATTTAAAGTAAGGAACTCAGTGCGCGTTGAAACGAGCGCCTAAAGAGTCTCCAACATTGAACAGGGGGGCCGGGGGATAATTGGAGCGGAAAATATTGTCCTTTAGGTTGAAGTGTCCCAACACTTTTGTCACTGATTGTCTGCGAAAACATTTTTAGTTCATAAAACAAACCTAGTTACCTGGTCAGTTATTTTTCTAAAAATAGTTATATTTGACAAAGATGTTCACAATTTATTGTTTACAAAATTGTTATGGGCATTTTCAGGCTATTAAATAGGCGGTTTTGTTGTTTTAAAGTCAGTTTACTGCTCAAGGCGTCTTTGCACGTATTATGCAAAAAGATTTCGGCTAAAATAGGTGCGTTATCAGCAATGCAATTAAAAATGCTCGATTTACCTAAAACGAAGTGTTAATGAATTTACAATCACTCGATTGCGCATTTATTTATGTATGTGTAGAGTATAACTTGTGCAATATCACTCTTCATCTAACGGGCGTCGCGTTAAACGAGAATTAAAACGTGTTTATTTTAGCCAGTTGCGCAATCTTTAACGGGTTCTGCGCCGGTATTAGCAATAACGCTATTTGAGGTAGGGACCTTTTATTATTTTAACAATTGCTGTAGAACATACGCGTAGTTTAATTTCAGCACAAAAACAAATATTAGAGAAGTGATACTAGGTTTAAAAATCCGAAATTCTCAACGTCTACCAACGTCTAAGGTAAAACGCGAAATATTTGCGGAAAATTATTAGAGAGATATAACGTAATACAACGCTTGTACGGTTGTCATGACAAATGTCACAACGTCCACGGTTCTCACCAACGGTTCTCACCACGGTGCTCACTGAACACCGTGGACGTTAGTTTGCTAATTTACGCTTGTTTCTTTACAAATAGTCAGTGCTGCTGTTATATCATCTGCATGGTATACTTTACATTTAATGAGTTTTAACCGGTATTGCATCGACAAAATAAAATAATTTAGAGGTAAAGCGGCGACGGTTCTCACTTCCGCAGTATAAAGAGATAGTATAGCATCAAGTTATTTATATAAATATAGCGAGCATCGTTATAAAAAACGCATTTGAAAAGCGTGAATTGTAAATATGCATTATTTTCTTATTGAAAACTAACATATCACAAGGCGGGTGTGCAGAAAATGTCATTTTAAACCACAATCTTCGTTCTAATACATGTTTTTCTGGTGAGAACCGTAGTGAGAACCGTTGTGAGAACCGTGGACAGAACAGACGCACAACAGGGGGCCATTTTGACTATTGAATATCATATTTCCTTACTGAATTTTGCACAGAAATAGCTTATTTAGTCTACAATAACATTGCTTTAGCTTTCTTGGCTTTAAAGTACGCTCCTAAGTTGGCTGCAACGGCATTTTTTACAATATAAAGAAAATAGCTTTTCAGACAGTAGCTAATTTAACTACCAAGACCAGACTACTGGTGCGCGCTTTTTGTCCACTGACGTACGGCCTATTGCATGATTAGTTAATTGAGTATTTCTCGCATAATGCAGTTATAAAAATATACTGATACGTATTACCTAACCTTGTGATAATACTAATAAATTATTCGTTCAACGTCTAGCATGCAATGTTTGGAAACCACCAACGAAAACGAAAGAAATCAGGTGGGGAGAACAAAAAGGCAAGCAAAGCCAGAAAAGAAGAGAATGAAAGACTTGGATCGTTCATGATAAACTATTTCGCAACATCAAGCGAATCATCGCTTGAAAACGATGCTTCCATTAACGACCAAGGGCCTCGAGATGCTGCGAAAAGAGGCAAGGAGGTGGAAGACGAAGAGGTTCAAGATGCTGTGGAAAATCCAAATACAGACAACCCATATGATGCCAATAAAGACAACGACGTAGAAGACGAAGTCGAAGGGATTCGAGTTGCTGGGGGATATCCAAGTCATCCAACAACTGATAGCGCATACGACGTCAATAATGACAACGATGTGGAAGTCCAAGGATCTTCGGTGTCTAGTGTAGTAACTCCTTCCGGGGTTGTTTCCGATTCATCAGCCCATGATGGAGTCATGGACGAACTAAATGACAGCACATGCAACGAGATTTTTACTGATTTTGAAGTCGAACATCAAATTGCTGAAGAAGCTTTGAATACACCAGCACTAAATCCGGTCGAAGAGGAGACCATAGTCATAGAGCACACGCTCCCGAGAAACCCAGCACTCATAATTGATGAAGAGAATGCGACCTTTGACCCCGCTTCACTTGTTGGCGTAAAGCTTAGCATGGAGGATAAAGGAAAGCTGATTAAAATGAAACCTTGTCAGCCACCAGAATCCGTTTTATCCGCGAGAAAAAAACAAATACGAGAACGTAATCGCGGTATTGCTCGCAGGGAGTGTTCTTCCACGAAGATCAAACAAGGCGCAATTGGCTTTCATACTCGCTCAGTAAGGATTGCTTATATTGCCTCCCATGTCTCCTATTCTCAGATGAAAGTTTGAGAGGTGAAAATATGCGATACAATCAAAGAAATTATTGTACCAATGCTGGGTATTCCAACTGGAAGATGCAGTACAGTGGAATTACAAAGCACGAAACATGCGAAAGCCATGTTAATGCCAAGATCGCTCAAGTCGTTTTCTTACAATGACGATCAATCGGTCCATGTCTGGAGCAACACGAAAATGGTGAGAATTTGCTCAGGAAGAAAAAAGTCGTCGCAAACCGCAATATCATGAAACGCATTGCCGACACAGTCGTGTTTCTGGGAAAACAGGGACTTGCTTTCAGAGGGCATCGAGAGTTGCTTGATCATCCTGAAGTAAATAAAGGAAATTTTCTGGAGGCACTGGATTACTTGTCAACGTACGATGTTACAATCGACAACCATTTAGAAAAGGTTAGAAAGCAACAAGTTTTGTTAAAAGGAAGGGACGGTGGGAAAAGAGGTGCTAAAGGACGGTGTTCAAAGCTAACTTTCCTCAGCAATAATACACAGAATAATGTGATCAACATTATTGGTAAAGAAATCTCTTCAGAAATCGTGAAAGAAATCGGTAACTGCAGAGCATGGGCATTATAATAGACCTTATTCAAAAATAGCCGCCGAATTAAAATTCTTTTATATACATATAAATTAGCCCTTATGATCTCGTTTTAATGTAAAAATTATTTTGAATTTCACACATGAAAACGAGTTCATAAGGGTTAATTTATATGTATATAAAAGAATTTTAATTCGGCTGCCATTTTTGAATAAGGTCTATAGCGGACACCACAGCGGACATCAGACATCACGAGCAACCAAGTATTTGCGCAAGGATCGTAAATCGTAGTGGCAAATGTTCAGGGCACTTGTTATCGTGTAAACGAGCTCCGCGGGTACAACAGCATTGGAACTATATAATGTAATTTCAGCAACACTTGCGTCAAACGCCGTGTCTTTTGATAAGCTGGCGGCACAAACATACGATGGCGCCTCGAATATGAGTGGCTGCTACAACGGCTTGCAAGCAATCATGAAGGAAAAAGTTGGAAACCAGGCCATGTTGTTTCTGTCCACTGTTATGCCATACGCTCAATCTTGTTTTGTCCGACTCGGCAGGTGTTGCTGTTCAAATAATCAGCCTTTTCAACAACCTCGAGGCCTTGTACGTTCTCTTCAGCAAGTCACAAAGAATCCATGGCTTGTTCGAGGCTGCCCAACTGGAAGAGAACTTGAAAGTGCTTTCTCTCAAGAGACTGAATACTGTTCGTTGAAATTCACGCGAGTTTTGTCTGAAGGTCCTTCTCTCTCGTTACGAATGCATTTTAAGTGTCCTGGAAACCGTTTATCGGACATTGTATTTGAAGGAAATCCACGGAATACTGCAGCTGGATTATCGACGCAGCTTCAAACAAAGCAATTTCTGGCTACCGCCTACCTTTTCCGAGAAATATTTTCAGCCACTGGCCCGTTAAGCCGATATTTACAAGGCGTCGACGTAGATTTCGGGAAAGCTCACGGTATGATCGACAGCACGATTACTCAGCTCAACAAATTGCGTGGAGCACCGGAGCGAATCGTCAGATGCGTTGAGGAAGAACACGACTCTGCAAGTGTGGTTTGGCAAGAAACAAGATTCAGACGCCGAAGAAGGATGGATGGTGAAAATGCAGAAGATGAACCTGCTGAAACACCAGAAGATCATTGGAAACGTGACACGTTTTACGTTGCTGTCGACACGGTCTTGAATTCAATGAAGAATCGGTTTGAGAAGAACCAACCGTTGCTCAAAGCATTTTCGTTGTTTGCCCCAAGTCGCTTCCCAGAGCTTGTGAAGAATTTCAAAACCGCTCACGATCTGCAAGCATGTCTCAACACCTTTTGCGAAACATACAATTTAGATGCATTTAGATGTGCTGTTAAATTTACTAAACTGTTTAATTTCGCTCGGTCTTTCAAGAAATTCAACTGTACAACTATCCCCAAGCCCGATGAAGCAGAAGAGGTAGAGGATGAGGAAGAGGAGGACGAGGATGATGGCGAAGTTTCCAGCATACAGTTGACACGAGATGCCTCAGATCAGTGAGATGGCGAACAGAGTGACAGCGGCGCCAGTGATTTCAAGGAAACCGAAAAGCAAACAAAGAAGAAAGTCCCATCCTTCACTGAAGCTCTCGCAGTTCTTTGTCATCCAGATTACAGTTTGGTTGATTCATACCCAACGCTTTGTCGAATTTATGCTATTGCTGTGGCCATCCCAGTTAGCTCGTCAACCGCGGAGCGTTCATTCTCTGCACTCAAGAGGGCGAAGACTCGTATTCGTTCGTGTATGATTCAGGGTAGACTTGAATCGTTACTTGCAATGGTGATCGAGCGCCAATATCGACATCAGTCCGAGGGGCGCCAATTTTAACACTGGCCCCACCTGCAATTTTGGAGCCACCACGCCACTGGTGACTGATGTTGTAAGGCGGAACCGGTTGAGATGGCTGGGGTATGTATTACGGAAAGATGATGGTGACTGGGTGAAAGAGAGAGAGAGAGAGAGTAAACTGCTGGAGTGGAGGAAACGGCTGTGGGGAGCCGTCGGCCAACCCCTGCGTAAGTGGGGAAAATGGTCGTAAAACGAGTGTTGTTGTTTTTGTTGTTGTTGTTGTTGTTGTTGTTGTTGTTGTTGTTGTTGTTGTTGTTGTTGTTGCTGACCAGCAACGAAACAACTCACCAAAAAGTGGCAAAAACAACCATTTTAATACACAAGAACTTGCCAAACGGTTTAATAGGCTGCAGTTCTTTATGGGTTGCTTTGTAAAACAATACCAAACAATACAGAGCCCACTATACAAGAGAGAAAGAATTATAATTTTAAATTATTAAAACAACGATTTTGTTGTAGTGACAAATTTAAGGTGCCTATAAAACGAAATTTGAGTTTGTCTTATTTGAAAGAACACTTAAAATGACAAAGTAACATCTTTTGAACGTTTTTCCTTTCCCTTTTTCGTTGTTAAGATTGGTTGTTTGATATGCAAATTAAACATTTTGACGTCACATGTGCATAATATATATATTTAACAGTTATACCATGAGCTCGAGTCGTATATGAGCTCATGGCTATTAGTTCGTATACGACGAGAGCGAATGGTATAACTGTTTTATTATATAGCCAAGCACTGTACGAGGGACAAAATTACAGCGAAATGTTTCAAACGACAAACTTCCGGCATAGGCAACTAATACTTCCGCCATGCGTAATGATGCATTCACATAGAGTTTCTCGCTGAGCTGTTCGGCAAACAGCTTTGAAATGTTGCATAAATGTTGTTCGAGAGGCAAAAAATGTGTTAAGCAGATCAACAAAAAAAAGATTAAAAGGTACCTTTATGAAGTCAAAAGCTGGGTCAGTTGTTTATATTAGCGTTGCTGTCGTGAAAAGGGTTTTGATTTCATGCAAAAATGAAACTGAAACACCTTCGGCAGTGAAACTAAGTGAATTTTACCATTTAACATGCTAAATTGTGTATTCGTTAATGTATTTTTACACAATGTTGTTTTTTATACATTGGTTTGAGGGTGTTGATGTTGTTCTGTATAAAATTCCGTCAATTTCAACTCTTTTCGGCAGTTTAAAAAAACATGCCGCCATCTTGTTTTTCCTCTACTAGCAGGATATGAGCTGATAGCCTGGTAGTAGGGAACCAATCAGATTACGCAAAAGCTCATATCCGATAGCATGCTATATAATAAATATATATTCAACAATTAGACAACGAGCTCGAGTTTTCTATGAGCGAATAGTCAACGAGGCGAAGCCTCGTTGACTATCGCTCATAGAAAACGAGGGCGAGTTGTCTAATTGTTTTAGTATAAATTTACCAACAAAAGTTAAATAAATTCTCGACCATAACATATTCTTTGAGGCTCGTTTAATACATTTTTTAACAGCCAACAACAAACGTTCAACAGTCATTTCGGACATCTCCTTGGCCCGTACAGTAATTGATGGAAAAGAAAAGTTTTCTTGCATAATTTAGCATGGATTTTCATGTACAATATTGAAACAATATATATCCACTCATTTGTTTTGTAAAAGTGACAAAAAGTTGAAAGAAACATTTAATTTAGCATATAGTTTACATCACGAAATCTTGTCAACAGCTAGCGTAATTTTGAAATGTGTTTTGTTTGCAGTTATTTCGTTTTAAACGAACACAGATAAACAATTTAACGATCTTACCATTAATAATTTTCATTCTAACCATTTTGTAGCCGTTTTTGTTTTCTGTAGAACGTATTGCTTCGCCTAAATGTTCAATTTCTTCTTTCACTTGCCCACTCCGTTATTATTTCGGCGCCATTGTTGCTTAACAGAACAACCGCTGGCTCTAATGATCACTGTTCGTGTTATACTACGCATTTTGTCATTGGTCAATTTTTTTAAAAGAATGACTTTCGCAAAAGACTTTCGCAAAAGTTTTTTCGCAAAAAAAATTCGCAAAAGTTCTATTGAAAGTCAGAACAATTAACTTTAAGAAGAGTTGATGTTATGTGAAGTTCGATATTCAAAATGCGAATTTTTAGCAACTTGCCAAGAAACCGCCGTGTATCGTTTGCAAGTCAACATTGCAATGTTGCTGTCAATATTGCAAGGTCGCGCGGGAAAGAACATCCGGTTTGACTGTAATTTGGTTTGGAAGAACACTTACACACAATTATTTAAACAAAGTTCGTATGTCAAGCACGTACCATTTGGGAAAAATTAGTAATTACAACTATATACGACCAACCAGACTTGAAGTCAAAATCTCCTGCATTGTAATGACCCGAAAGTTCAGTGACGCTAAAACGGAAGAAAACATTTATTAAAACAAACAAATAATTGCGAAAACATTCTACTATGTCAGAGTAAGAAGTCCAACTCGTCCTACTGGGCCAACAGACTTTTAAAGCCTGTTTTCTACTAAACGACATTTTTTTCGCGTGAAGTTCCTTTTTCTTATAAGCTCGGCACTGAAACTATAGAAATATATTCAATTCTGACATTATCAAAGATTGCTTAGCGCAAAAAAGGTCGCCCAAACATTCCTCATAGGAATCCCAAAGACTCTTTTTACATAAGGTTGAGGGTCCCAGAAAGAAAAGTTAGAGCCCCAATGTTGGGAATGCTTTAAATTCATGGACAGTTATTTGCTTAAGTAAATTATTACATTATTAGACAATCACACGGCAATACGTACTGGAAAGAGCCACGTTACATCTATTTTTTTAAGATATTTTATTCCAAAATGTTACCCACCTATCAATTATGTTTAAACCCGCCATGTTATTGAAACCTGACTGAAACCTAAACTAATTCCCAGTTTTCTCTCGACGTTGAAATTCATGATGGCGAGAACTCCGTTTCAGACAGTGAACCCTATATATAACTGGAGTGACATCTTTGTGGCGGACAATGTGCGGACATGTAGGCCTGAAGTACGTATAGTTCCAGTTTTCTACGCCGTCTGATCAAGTCTGATCTGGTCAAAAGACCGCGTGGGAGACTGGAACTATACGTACTTCAGGCTTACATGTCCGCCATGTTTGGCTTCAATCACTCCAGTTATATATAGAGCTCACCAACCTCGTCCCCAGGGCCATTTGTGGGGGCTGGGCCAAGATGGCGGCCAAGAACAAATGGCCCTGGCACAGGCTGAGCTATCACCACATCTGATTGGTCGAGATATAACATTGGATGTTTTAGGTATTCTGATTGGTGGAAAGTAGGCGGGCGGCAGGCTAACTCGCGGGCATTTATTTATAGGGCTCAAATTATATTAAATAAGTGATACCAGAATTGCTGGCTGTTAAAAACAACTTCAAAATGAATGAAAATGTGAGGAAAGCTGGCGAAACACCCGTAAAAACGTCGGAAGAATATGTAATGATGGGTCGTGTCGTCTCTGTGCCCTGGCTGCCATACAACAAAGTCCATGGGACGGCAATTCAGAGTGTTTTCTAAATCGAGCGAACGAAAGACTTGGTGAACAAAGTAAAAAAGTATTTTGGCTGCGAAAGGAAAGTACACCACAGGGCAGAATTTACGTGTTTGGCCATTGAGAAGCAGGCTTTTTTCAAACAAGAATTCTTCAAAACGCTGAATTGAATGCACCGAAAACTCACGAAAACAAGGCCAGACAACGGCAATCCAGTTTCTTGCGAATTTGGTACAACGGTGAAGCAAATGATAAATATTAAGCATTTACAGATATACATTAAAAGTGTATTTATTTTAATAATTCGACAATGTATTTGGAAATGAATGTTTTGATTGTTTTCAGTTTGGGTCAGTCAAGCTGAACTAAATATTCAGAAAAAATTGAGCCTGACTGGGCGCGATAAAGTTAGTGAAACCTGGGTCCGAGTAAAAAATGCGTCAAAATATGGCGCATTTTTGGCAGCTTGTGCCAGGGCCATTTGTTCCCACCATTTTGTTTCTGGCCGCCATCTTGGCCCAGCCCCCACAAATGGCCCTGGGACGAGATTTCTAAAGCAAGTTTGGAACATTAGTTTAATGGATTATAAGTCACAGGCGTAGAGTTTTGTTATTGTCCCGGGGGCTGATAAATCTTTTTGTCGGCCAAGTCCAACCTCGTTCC
Source organism: Paragorgia papillata (assembly GCA_035771165.1). Taxonomy (NCBI): domain Eukaryota; kingdom Metazoa; phylum Cnidaria; class Anthozoa; order Scleralcyonacea; family Coralliidae; genus Paragorgia; species Paragorgia papillata. Next base: position 2,496,756 of record JAWNZC010000003.1, read on the forward strand.
CAGGGCCTTTTTAAAATTGGTAGGGCGGGAAAAGACCCTGGAATCAGCTGGTGGGCTCTGCGTTTTCATTGGTTGATCGCTTTTCTTAAACATTCCGCGTGAAACATATTTATGCGTAGTTTTGTGCCAGTTCTGATCAAATAGCTTCAACGGGACCGCCAACGGGACCAATGGGACCAACATGACAATGAACTTCTCCCACAGGACTGCCATTACTCAGAACGAATTTGCATACTAAACTAAATTGCTAATTTATTACACCCAGTATTTCTGACGACAGCTCTTTATTGTAACTATCGATAATTCCGAATCGTATTTACAATCGTTAGTTATAAATTGAGTAGCAAGAAATATCCTTTCGACTATCAGGATTGCTGAAAGTTCACAATTAGTGTTAATTCGCTTCAGTCCTAGTCAATGCGCCACTCCGATCTGCGCCATAGCTGGTATCAGGGAGGCCAGAAAAAACCTTCCACCGAGGTGGCCAGGAAATCTGGGCGGGACCAAGATAACCAGTTCACTGCCCGCTCAGCAAATAGTAAATCAAAACGTTGTGATTCCTAGTTTTAATGTTCAAATTTGAGCTGCCTACTGACTGACCGAGATGCTTCATCTGGATAACGACTTCTTTTATACACTTGTTTCTGACACGCCCTCCTCCTGGGAATACTGCTACTTGACGTAATGAATATACTTTCCTACTACACTTCGTGCCGTAGGAAACTACGTATTTCTCGGTCAGCATTTCTAGAGAGGTTCAGGGCGTGTCACCCAAACCATTTTTGAAATTTGGGTTTATGAAACAAAATTTCCCGCATTCTGACAACGCTCTTGACCAGAATTCCGGACGTTTGAAAACATGTTTAATGGGACATTGTGTCTCAATCAATACATTTACATATTGAATTAACTAAATTTTCCAGAGGTACCTTTAATTAGCTAGAAGGAGTAATAAGTTCGTGAATGACGAGTCAGTCTCAAAATCTCAACAACCCCCCCCCCCCCCGCCCCCTACTCTAACCTATGTTGTAGAACGAAAGATTTAAGAGTCTATTGTTATTTTCTAGCAAAGTTCCTTCCAGTTATAGTCTATTTTACAGGAGCAGTTATTGCTTACAACGACAATAAGAAATCAGCGTTATTGCTTATAATATCAATAAAGAATTAGATGTCAATGTCAATAAGCAATATATGTTACCGTTTAAAATATCATAAGCAATTAATTATTACTTAGGGGCTATTTATATGAGAGGCGAGTCAGCCCGGTAAGCGGGATCTCACTGTGTAGTTATTCTCCTGTTAAAAATTCCTCTGCGTTTATATGGCCAAGCGGGCTAGCCCGGTTAGCGAGATCTCACTTGAAAGAGGCGAGATCTCGGTAAGCGGGATGAAAATTTTCCCATGTAAACAATCGCTAACTGGGCTGGCCCGCTTACCGGGATGATTTTTCAAAGGAATGCCGACGCCATCTATTGTTTTGACTAAAATCGTTCATATAAACGCGAGCCTGAAATTATCTCGCTTACCGGGCTGGCTCGCTTAACGGGCTGGCTCGCCTCTCATATAAACAGCCCCTAACTGTTACAACGTGAGAAACGGGTGCAGCTAAACTGCACTTATCTCTTGACACACCCAAATTTCATTGTTCCAACAGACGCGTTATTTATTCAACTGAATAGTATGCATACAGTACGAAAAGTAGTTATCACACTCTTTTGAATGGAAAAGGGTGTGTTAACCGCTTACCACACCGTTTATCGCATATCAAAGAGTATTTTGATTTCTAACTCTTCATTTGATTTCATTGCAGAAGAGTCATGAGACAAGATGGTTAATCAATGTTTGCTATTGTGATGAAGGATTTATCATGGCTCGTGAAGTTTGGCCCTCCAGGCAGTTAAGCTTTACTCGCGATGATAAATCCTTTGTTACACTTGTGACCATTGATTAGCACTTATCCTAAACTAATAATTAGTCATGCAAGCATACTTACAAAGCAACAAACGTCGAAACGAGTCGGACGACGATGTATGAAATTACCCCATGTTTACAATTCTCAATAAAATCCCTAATAAATAAACACAAGTATATAGGTTACCAATCTTAAAAACCGAAAAAAAGTAAGTCAGCAAGCAACCAAAGCAAGCAAGCAACTAACTAAAGCAAGCAAGCAAGCAAGCAAGCAAGCAAGCAAGCAAGCAAGCAAGCAAGCAAGCAAGCAAGCAAGCAAGCAAGCAAGCAAGAAAGCAAGCAAGCAAGCAAGCAAGCAAGCAAGCAAGCAAGCAAGCAAGCAAGCAAGCAAGCAAGCAAGCAAGCAAGCAAGCAAGCAAGCAAGCAAGCAAGCAAGCAAGCAAGCAAGCAAGCAAGCAAGCAAGCAAGCAAGCAAGCAAGCAAGCAAGCAAGCAAGCAAGCAAGCAAGCAAGCAAGCAAGCAAGCAAGCAAGCAAGCAAGCAAGCAAGCAAACAAGCAAGCAAGCAAGCAAGCAACGAACCAACCAACCAAGGACCCACCCACCCAAGCAAATAACCATCCCACTACCGAAGCAACCAACGAATCATCCGCCCAACGAAGAACCCACCCAACGAACCAACCAAACGAACGAACTATAACCAACCAACCATCTACTCAACCACACACCCAATCAAACAACCTACCAAGTGATCATGACCAACCAACCAACCAACCAAGTGATCATGACTCACCAACCAACCAACCAACTAACCAACCATCTAACCACAGAATAGTAATACAACCAGAAATCCAACTCGAGTGAAAACTTGTTCGCATTTCTTCAATGCGCACGCGCGATATATTTTACGCCATCCGACGCCATCCTGGAAAGTTCCCCCGGCACTTTTGACCTTCCCACGACACTTGCCCGCAATAGAGGGAATTAACAAAAAAAAAGCCAATTAATTATCTATCTTAATTAATATTGAAAACTATGTCTCGAGTTTCATCAACCAAAAGACGAAAGCATGGAACGATCTGGACCACCTGGTGTTCTGCACCCAATTGCTCAAACAACGCAAAGAGAAACAAAGACATGACCTTTTTCAAAACTGCCGGGAGAACTTGCCGGCCGCATCCTACGCCCATCCTACGCAATCCTGGCAAGTTCCCGCGGCAGTTTTTTGAAGGTTAAAACTGCCGGGGGAACTTGCCAGGATTGCGAAGGATGGCGAGGAATAAAGATGCGCGAGGTGACATGCGCGAGGACATAAACTTCAAAGGTTCCGACGCGAGTACGACTTCTGGTTGTATAATTCTGTGATCTAACCATCTACCAACCCAACCTAGTGACGGCGTACCCCACAGGGCCTGCCATGAACTGTGACTTACTTTCCCATTTCCCATTTCGGAAGACAGCAAACAGGAAAGAGATGGTTGACTTGAGGCTTTGACTTCACAACACTCTCAAAGTCTTCATATTCTGAATTTAAGTAACTGAGCAGATAGGTCAGAAATGATAAAATGGCAAAGGCTTCATAACATTCGCGGATACTGTCCAAGTATATCGCTGCTTTAGGAAAACGAAGAGCTAGCCACTGGAAATAGAAAATAGAAGAAAAATAAGAAGGTTAACCAACCACACCCAATAAAACAAATTACGATGGAAACGGTGTATAGAAGAGTCGAGTTCATGATATTGTAAGGGTTAAACAAAATAAGCAAAAGTCGTTGATAAATTTTAGATACTGGTTCTGACAGCGGCGCCAGGCACGTAGCCAGGAATTTGAAAGGGGGGAGCCGTCGTGACAACACATTTCTAGGGGGTGCGGGGGCACGCTCCCCCGGAAAATTTTTGAATTCTGGCTCCATTTTGAGGCCGTTTTTGAGCAAAATACAAAGGTCTTAAATTAGATTTTTTAACAGTTTATCCCACCAGTTTAAAGAAATATTTCTGTCCAAATGAGATTAGACGTTCATTTAGGTGTATAAAATTAGCTAAAACGATCGTAGTCATTGTGGACGCAGTTTTCTTGAAAGCATATATACTGAAAGGATATGAAGATAATAAAGGATAGTGAAGGTGAAGGTCCAATATTCGTTTGATTCGAACATCCCACCGATCGCAGGCTCGCAGCGGTCAACAGGAGAATACTTTGTGTAATAGAGAGCAATGAGTACTTCGAAAGGTAACAGCTAGCTACGGTGTTACTACGGTGTTACAAGCACAATATTTCTTCACATTTATGAACTATTAGTCGGTGAATTATAGAAATTAGATTTAATCATTGAAAAAAATCTTAGTTATATGTCTTCAAAAGGGGGGGAGCCGCGGCTCCCATGGTCCCCCCCCCCCCCCCCCTTGGCTACGTCCCTGAGCAACGCTATAATTTATATCACTTGGAGTCCTGACAGAATCGTTTAGTTTGTGAACTTTTATTACCTCCGCCAAGGTGTTAAAATTTTCACTGACAAACCGTCTGTGCGTCTGTGTGCGCGCGTCTGTCTGTGTGTCTGTTTGTGTTCCTCTGTTTCTTCGTGTCTGTGTTGCTGTCTGACTGCCTGTGTCTGTCTGACTGCCTGTGTCTGTCTGTTTGTTTGTTTGTTTGTTTGCTTGCTTGCTTGTTTGTTTGTTTGTTTGTTTGTTTGTTTGTTTGTTTGTTTGTTTGTTTGTTTGTTTGTTTGTTTGTTTGTTTGTCTGCCTGTATTCCTCTGTTTCTTTGTGTCTGTGCTGCTGCTGCCTGACTGTCTGACTGACTGACTGACTGACTGACCGACCGACCGACTGACCGACCGACCGACCGACCGACTGACCGATTGAAAGTCTGACTGACTGACTGACTGACTGACTGACTGACTGACTGACTGACTGACTGACTGACTGACTGACTGACTGACTGACTGACTGACTGACTGACTGACTGACTGACTGACTGACTGACTGACTGACTGACTGACTGACTGACTGACTGATTGACTGACCGACTGACCAACTCACCAACTGTCCGACTGACCGTCTGACCGACTGGCCGATTGAAAGTCTGACTGACTGACTGACCGACCGACCGACCAACCGACCGACTGACTGAGTGACTGAGTGACTGAGTGACTGAGTGACTGACTGAGTGACTGAGTGACTGACTGACTGACCGACTGACCGTCTGACCGTCTGACCGACTGACCGTCTGACCGTCTGACCGTCTGACCGACTGACCGTCTGACCGACTGACCGTCTGACCGACTGACCGTCTGACCGACTGACCGTCTGACCGACTGACCGTCTGACCGACTGACCGTCTGACCGACTGACCGTCTGACCGACTGACCGTCTGACCGACTGACCGTCTGACCGACTGACCGACTGACCGTCTGACCGATTGACCGACTGACCGTCTGACCGACTGACCGTCTGACCGTCTGACCGTCTGACCGACTGACTGACTGAGTGACTGAGTGACTGACTGACTGACTGACCGACTGACAGTCTGACCGACTGACCGTCTGACCGTCTGACCGTCTGACCGACTGACCGTCTGACCGACTGACCGTCTGACCGACTGACCGTCTGACCGTCTGACCGTCTGACCGTCTGACCGACTGACCGACTGACCGTCTGACCGACTCACCGACTGACCGACTGACCGACTGACCGACTGTCTGACTGTGTCTTTCTTTCCTTCTGTCTGTCTGTCTGTCTGTCTGTCTGTCTGTCTGTCTGTCTGTCTGTCTGTCTGTCTGTCTGTCTGTCTGTCTGTCTGTCTGTCTGTCTGTCTGTCTGTCTGTCTGTCTGTCCGTCTGTCCGTCCGTCTGGCCGTCTAAAGTTTAATCTGGATGCCTTTTATGTTTCATGTTGATGCCGCTTTTATCAAACTAAGAGTGCCTAGGAAACAAAAATTGGGTCAGCTGTCTTATTTGAAAGAACACCTAAAAAGACAAAGTATAGTAATATATTTCGCAGTTTTTTGTTTCCCTGCTTCGTTGTTGAGATATTTCAGTTTGTTTGATATACAAATTAAACATCAAAAACGTCACATGTGCATAATGACTTATCAGAAAAGGTTATTTATCTTTGCCATTATCAAACCACATTGATTCGAAGGAAGCATGTGGGTGTGTTTCCCCCACAACACCAAACATGTAGAATTTTCAAGTGATTATGTTTGATAATTTCGGGTGCTCGGTATGTAGAAAACACTTAAAGTGCCGAGGAAACGTAACTTCACTTCAGTTTTTGCGTCTCGGACGTATTCCGAAGGCGTATTGCTATCGAAAATCTTGTGACTGTGTTTGTGGCAATGACGTCACAGACGAACATGTTACGGAAAGCAACGAAAGTTTGCCGATTGGGCGCCATTTTTGTTATGCTCACGAGGTCGAACCACTGATCTCAATAAAACTGGATGGGGCATGAGGCCGGATTTAGCGTGCTAGTTGTATGATGACGTGACCACTACCCAAGATGGCTGCCATTGAAGTTCATAGCTTTCGTAGATTGAAAACAGACAAAAAGAGTTATTTTAAGAAAATTTAAACGAATGTAAGGACACAAGAAGTACTTAATAAGGTTTAAGACACTAATTTCTTGTATTTGTTTCTGTTACTGAGCTATAAAACCTTTAAATTTCGTTGGTTTTCTTCAGTGCCGACAACGAAGAAACTTCACGATAATATAAACTGAAAACAGACAAAATCTACGAAAAATTCAATTCCAAGTCTTAAATTGTACCTTTTATAGTAACTTAATGCCTTAACAATATCTCGTGCTGTGTACTTGCCATCTTTTGACTGTATTTGTTGTTAAACAGTGAAAACTAAACGAACCGGCATCTGTTGTTTGCTTTACGGCTTTTCCGACTCCCCCGGCACAGAGTACTTAATATTCCTTCCCCCGGATAATATGACCGTGCTGACGTCAAGATTGCTTACGCCAGTCAACTTTGGGATTGGGAACAAGTTCTACGGCCGCAATGCGTTATATGTTCCACTACGTAAGATGGCGGCGACTGGCACGAAATATTTGACTGCTGGCCATAAGGAATGGCCTATCCAGTTTATATAGAGATCAGTGGGTCGAACATCGCTTCTTCAAAAATAACGTTTGGTGCAGGTTTTTGCCAGGATAAGTGCTACTTGTTTTTTGTTTATTGGAGCCATTGTGTTTGCACTGACCAACAGTTCGATCAGGCGCTATTTAATACGTGTGGATATCACGTACAAATATATAGGGCGGAATCGTTGTATTTGCACATGAACGTGCAAACATATTTATGAATACAGTAATATATTATTGAATGGAGGCTTATTATTGTTAACTGATGTGTCTGAGATGGTTTCAACTGATAATAAAAATTATCAATTGCAATACAGTGAGTCATATTTTTCTGGTGATGTATTTTTCACAGCTAACAAATATGAGCCTTTTGTGTCACTTGGGCATGTCTTTAATCAAATATTTTCAAGTTTTAAGTTCTAAGTTCTTTATTAAATTACAACAGTTGTTTGCTAACATTGGTGTCCATACTGTTGCAATATTTAGACCTCTCCCAGAAGTATTCAAAAGTTTGGACTCTCACTCAAGAAACGTATATGGAATCAATGCCTTGTTTATCAGGAACTTGTATTTTAGCTTCAGTTGAGGGTATAGAAAATTTGGTGAAATAATTTCAATTTACATCATGTTGTCCTGAAGACATAATTTTAAGCAGCGAAGTTCAAGCAGACTTTGCTGACAGTATGGGACTAGCTATAAGTTAGCACCCTGTGAGTTGTGTCTACTGCCTAGCCTATAGCCATGCAGTGTGACCAGACCTGGTAATAGCCTGTGTACAGCCGCTGCTCTCCCCCCGCAGGTAATTTGGGGAGAGAGAGGCTGCAACTTCAAATATTACAGATTCAGATTGAGTGTATAACTGAAATAGCATTTCCAACGGACAATCTATCGTCGGTAAGACTACGATTTAAAAAGACCTAATTTTCGACATTAGGGTTGGTTGTTATTAATCATGGCACATCTGAATTGACAATTGTGATACTGGAATTAAAACATACAACGACATTTATCAATATGATACAGTCAGTCAATCAGACAGTGTGGACAAAACGCTATGTTTTTGAAGCCACACACATGAAATTGTACTTGACCGTCGTGAAGTCTGACCTTTGGAAAAACGTATCTTGAATATTTATAGTAAATACGCTGTTCAAAGACTCTCGTTCTCGGACACACGTCTTTTTGATCAAATACAGTTTTTAATTTGTCAGTTTCTTCGGCGTATAATAAAGAAACTTGAAAGTATTACACACAGATTGAAGTTATTCAATAATTATTATAATTTACTGAAAATCCGCGTGACCTGGAACACGATTATCGCCTCGAACTCACAGACGCTCTCTCTCCCCAATTTACCTGCGGGGGGAGAGCAGCGGCTGTACACAGGCTAACCTGGTAATTGATGTGGCTAAAAATTGAATAAAGCTTCTGATGCGCTCAAACTTAGTTCCCCCCAACATTAGGCATCTTCCACCCCTACTGTAAATCACTGCAATACTGAAATAACAGTGTTAACATTTTGATTAAAGGCTGTTTATCAGATAATATGTGAAACCATGGATAGTAAAAAGACTGGATTGGAAACTTGATGGCGTGAGCATAACAACCTGGTTGCAATTGACAAGCTTAAAAACCCCGAGTATATTCAAAGTTTGGGATTAATACAGCCTAAAATGATAATCGAATTGTCTGTAAATACGACAAAGCCACAATACGACAAAATGCCCGTCTATTCTTATATTCATTTTAAAAGAAGATATCAAGGTTTACTAGTTAAAATATGCATCCCAAATTCCGAGCAAAACAAAGCACAATTTGGGGACGCCAGTTTCTTCAAAACAACACAGGAATCATCAAAACAAAGATCAACAACGCTTACCCCGAACGCTCGATTGTGGCTTAGGCAGGTTTGTAACGCGATAAAATCATTTGAAACGTCAACATAGTCATCTGAATGTGAGGATATGAAGAATTTGAAGAAAAGTTCACTAAAAACCTCAGTAAAACAAGCGTACTCACGCCATTCGTGACATCACAATTTGCAACTAGGTTTCAACATCTCTCGAGCAAAGAAAAACGCTTTTCAGCCAATCGGCGGCTTGGAAACACCTCACGTGACTATTAGTTTCCAATCCACTCATTTTACTATCCATGGTGAAACATTAAAAACTAAATTATTACATATCCCTTCAATTTTTTCAGACATTAACTCTTGTAAAACCCTACCTTATAAAAACTATTTATTACTTGGGCTACCTATGGTGGGGCCGAGTCTAGGTTTCGGCTCCGTTATCTTTTTGTCCACGTTTTGAAATGGCAATCATTACATCATCCCATGAGGCTTTGCGAAACTGATACGTGCATGTCAAATGCTTTCTTTCTTTGCTTTCTTGATGTATGATCAAGTCTTTCTCGTCTCGGATGTGTTCTGTGTGTTTACAGACATAGTTGTTGGTCAGTAATTTCGCTGGCAAGTATCTTGATATTATATACGCTTACAATCGCACACGCCGTTGATTATTAAAGTGAACTGGCAAGTGACACCTTCTAGGTAAACAGGAAGCTGTGTTGATATTTAATACCCGAAGAGACTTGACATATGAACGCTGAACATGTGTGGAAAGAAGGCTTTCTTTCTTTGCTTTCCTGATGTCTGATAAAGTCTTTCTCGTCTCGGATGTGTTCACACTTCAAATACATAGTTATTGGTCAGTAATATCGCTGGCAAGTATCTTGATATTATATACGCTTACAATCGCACACGCCGTTAATAGCTGTGTTGGTATTTAATACCCGAAGAGACGCGACATATGAACGCTGTGTACTATGTGTGGAAATACGTTAAATACAGGCAATCGTGTTTTGTTATTGCAAATTGTGTTTTCTATCGGAGAATTGGATTGTGTTTTGACTTTTGTCTGTGACCAATGTGTTTAACAGACTTTAGATCTTAGCACTGCATGTGACAACCTGCGCATGTATATGATTGCAGCTTCGATAACACTTCAGTACCTTTTACCCAAAACACCTTCACATACTATATTTGCAGTAGCCCGAGTGAACGCCTGACCAGGCATCTTGTTAATTATATTTTTCTCAAATTAAATTCGTCAGTTACTGTTTATAATGTTATAATAATAATAATAATAATACTTAATCAGGAAGCTTTTTCACATTACAATAATTTTCTAAAAGGACCTGTTTATAATCTTTATATCTTCTTTTGTCTGTAGTTTGTTTCATTGCAATAATTATATGTTGTCCAAAATTACAGTAAACGCATGTACACGTCTATGCCTACTTATTTTTTATAGAGACATTAAGATACCCCGGGTTCGGTTTACGGGTGCGACTACTGCCATTTTTGTTTACTCGTAATATCTACCCGTCTTCCCGTGGTAGATCATGGTCTACACGTACACACGACTACGGGTACGGGTAGATTACCCGTACCCGTAAACCGAACCCGGGGTATCTTAAGGTCTCTATTACGAGTAAACACTGAAAAATGGCGGTACCCGTACACGTAAACCGAACCGGGGTATCTTAAGGTCTCTAATATGTTTTTGTGTATAATTATAGCATTGAGTCGTTGAACTAGACCAGCAGTACGAGACGCATGTACGCATTGCGGACCTATTTTTTAAGATTGTATTTGGAAGAACACCTAAGATAATGAAAAATGGCTTTTACATGTCTTTCATATCTATCCCATTCTTGAGTTATTGGCTATGCAATTTGAGCAATGACGTCACACGTTGCATGTGGGAGAAAACGGAAAATCAGCAATATCTTTGGACTGGTTAAAAATAATTCGCCAATAGACGTATTGGAGGATTGGCAACACCGCCATAGCCCACCTCCAGGCACCAGTCACAGTACACTGTCAAGTAGTGGAAATATATATACTTACCTTGCATTCTATCAGGAGTGGGTGGGTGGGTCAACACAGTGCAAAGCAAGAATCCCAGTCAAAACCAGTCAAGCTCAGACCACGCTGACAAGACTCGGATGAGCGCTGAGATAATCCCCACATATTATATATGAGTGACCGCTGACCAAGTATCTATTACATAGATAGCGCGCGCAAAACCAGTCAAGCTCAGACCACGCTGACAAGACTTTGATGAGTACTGATATAATACCACGTATTATAAGCGCGCGCAAACCAGTCAAGCTCAGACCACGCTGACAAGACTTTGATGAGCGCTGACATAATCCCACATATTATAAATGAGTGACCACTGACCAAATATCTAATAGATTGACAGCGCGCGCAAACCAGTCAAGCTCAGACCACGCACAAGACTTTGATGAGCGCTGAGATAATCCCCATATATTATAGTGAGTGTCTGCTGACTAGCATTGTCTCCTTTTTTACCATGCCTAAATTACATTTAGCCACATTTGACTAAACTGAATGAAACGCGGTTTCGTGTAGTAGCAAACCAATCCAAAGATATGAATGATTTTCCGTTTTCTCCCACATACAACGTGTGACGTCATTGCTCAAATTGCATAGCCAATAACTCAAGAATGAGATAAGATTTGAAAGGCGTGTAAAAGCCATTTTTCATTATCTTTGAAATTTCGTTTCATTTATTTATTAGGCACTTTAGAGGGTATTGGCAATAACAATTAAGTTTGTCTCTTTTGAAAGAACTCGCCAAATGGAAAAAGAAGACCTTTTACAATTTTTCCGTATGTTTTGGTTTTGGAAATATTTCGACCAAAGACAGCGTGCTGTCCGCCATCTTGGAATTATTTTCGATATGCATGTGACATCATAAGCAGGGTAAAGTGAAATTTTTATCTTGCCAACCTTATGACATTAAGAGATAGAAACTCGATTTTGTTGCGCTATTTACTCGGGCTACCGCAGGTAGACGAGTCTAGGTTTCGCTCGTGTTATTGGTATTATTATTATTATTGTTTTTTGGGGGTCGCGATATTGCCCCAGCAGGCTTTGCGAAACCGAGATTTCACTTTCATGGCGAGTTGTCTCTTGACGAAGCTTTTCTTGCCATTTTATCGATGTTTTTGAAAATTTCCACGACATTTCTTGGCACACTACCCAGCAGTCGTCCCAAACAAAGATGTCAGAGTAGTCGGACTGTCAGCGAATCAAGGTGTATTAAAAATAATTGGAAACTTTAAACTGAAGGAGTGAAGGACGTCAGAGAACAGTCATGTTTAATAATTGCGAAACCGAGGTTTGACCGAGTTGTCTCCGGATGATCAGTGGTTGTCTCGTTCGAACGAAGCTTTTATTGCCATTTTATCGATGTTTTTGAATATTTGCAAGCCATTTTACTGTTTCTCAGTTGTTTACTTGTTTGAATAGCTTTGCAAGTGACCGAGTTATAGTTGATCAGTAATGCGGCTGACAATTGCATGGCTTCAATTCATCATAAACATGCTTATACAAAGCCTTTACAATATTTACAACTGCACACGCCGGCGATCGCGGTAGACCTAGTACGTAAAAGATGACGAGCTATTTCAAAACAGGTTGGTCCTGGCCTTGCTATAATAATAAGCACCGAATAGAGCAAATACTGGTTTAAGATATCAATACGTTGAACATGTTCAGTGCATGTCTAGATATCGCAGGTCGTGTTACATTTGGAAACGTGCGTTTTAAAACACGTCTAAATATTTTCTGTTTGTCCGAATTTAAATAAATTCTATATCAAAATGATCGCTTGAATTTGCCGAATCCGACACTATAGGTTTTGTCTACTAAATATATTAGATCCGTTGTTTGATTTTCAGAAAAACGGCCTTGTTTACATTTATACTACATCAGCAAACCTTCGGCGCTTCCTGCACCGCAGCAGTTCATATAAGACCATAGATTCTATTTGTGAAAATCTATGCAATTATGCATTGCCATTGTCAAGTAGTCTTGCTAGAGTAGAAGCTTTCAGAAATCAGTAGCCCGAGTGAACGCCTGAGCAGGCGTCTTGTTCCATTTTAAACTGACCCACAACATTTAAAAAGCCTTCCGTGGAAATTTGGTCACCCACGGAGTAGTTTCACCACGTTTACCCTGCTTGTGACGTCACCAATTTCCTAGTTAATTAGACCCGATGTTACAACAAGATGGCGGACAGCACGCTGTGTTTGGTCGAAATATTTCAAAACACAAGAAAGATAGAGAAAAATTGTAAAAGGTCTTCTTATACCATTTGACGAGTTCTTTCAAATGAGACAAACTTATTTTTTTATTGGCAATACCCTTTAAGCGATATAGTTTTCCCAACAAAACCTTGCAAAAAAATAAGTACCTTGTTTTTTCACGTTGATTGTACAACGATTGTACTTTCACGTTGATTTTGCATTATTGAATAACCGCGGAGTTATGACAGCTGAAAAATAACCCCGCAGTATTGTAAAAGCTTTTCGTTTATTTCTAAATTATTTATATCAACAAATTACTTTCATAAACAAGCGGTTGCGCGGTCAAGCAAAAAAAACACACATTAAAGATAATTCTCTTGTAATTGCAAGAGCAATTTTCCAGATGGCAAACGCTAACGAGGTAAAGAAGATAATATAATGGCGAGGGCGTCACACAATCAATCACAAATCATAGTCAATCGAGATAATGGTCTGGAAACTCGGCAAACTTCAAAGCGCTTATAATGAGCTGTGATTTTATGTTGAACCGTACCTTACACCGTGCACATCCTTCGTTTTAGGTTTATTAATATTTAAATAGCACGGTTGAGTGATTGAACTGAAACGTTGCTATTGGACAATTTGTTCATTATACTAAAATACAATGTGTTCAGTGACCGTGCACCGTGCACAAAACTGCATAAAGGCGAACAAAAAGATAGACCAAAGACTTTAGCTGAGTTTCCAGACCATTATCTCGATTGACTATGCACAAATCCACACAAAATTCTAATAAAAATGCATTGTATTTCCTTAAGACAGCTGGGAAATAGCTAGACAAAATCTAAAATGAAGAGACAATTTAAGTATTCCGAAGAACAATGCCATCCTGAAAACTCAAGATATGAGTCGATACAACTAATTTGAAAGTGTGCATGATATTCTCAACTTTATTTCAAAGTCATCTTCAGACAGTGAAAATATACAAACACAAGTCAGGTTTATATATACAAGTCAAAGGTCTGATGACATCATCCGTGACGGAAGAAAAGCTTATCACTATTTACACGCCAGGACGCTAATTGCTTTTTACATGACTGTGTAATTACAATAAAATATATCGTAGAGTTCCCAAAGTGGCGGTTCCCCGAAAGTATAACGGCAATTTTTTTATACCTCTAGACTAATAATTACCGAAACTAGCGGTCCCCCCAAAAGTAAGGCCACACCAATTTTATTTTGTGTTTTACGGGCCCACCGACACTAAGGGGGCGATTACATGGACCGGGCTTGCCCGGTTAACCCGCTTTATATATAAAACGCATGTTGTTTTAACATTTCGATTACATGGCAAGCGGGCTAGCCCGGTTAACCGTCTGTCTGTCTGTCTGTCTGTCTGTCCGTCCGTCCGTCCGTCCGTCCGTCCGTCCGTCCGTCCGTCCGTCCGTCCGTCCGTCCGTCCGTCCGTCCGTCCGTCTAAAGTTTAATCTGGATGCCTTTTATGTTTCATGTTGATGCCGCTTTTATCAAACTAAGAGTGCCTAGGAAACAAAAATTGGGTCAGCTGTCTTATTTGAAAGAATACCTAAAAAGACAAGGCTTTATATCGCATACATCCCGACATTCGAGGGATTTATCTGACTTAATTTATTATTGAGGAGGTTTTCCAACAAAGTTTTGTCTTTTTTTTCCACCTTGGACAAAGATTTTCCTTGTTTTTTTCTTCATTTCGTATCTAATTATTATTCAAGGTCTTTATGCGATATAAAGACCTCGGAAGAACAAAGAAAACCGACTCGATAATAAATTAAGCGTATATAATATCAAGATACTTGCCAGCGACATTACTGACCAATAACTATGCATTTGAAGTGTGAACACGCAGAACACATCCGAGTAATCTGTAGTAAATTACAGGGAATATTTTAGGGGTTTTGACAAGTGGCCGTTTAATAGAGGGTGGCCGTTGAACATTCATGAATCATGAATACAATTTTATTTTTATCCCTCCTCCGATCCTGAAAAAAGAGGATTTCTGGCTGTAAAACACAAAACAGAATTTGTGTGGCCCAACGACTACCCGAAAGTAACGCGTTACATTAATTAACCGATAGAACTTTTCATCTGAAAAGATGTTCGCAAACAGTAATAAACTGACACGATTCCTCTAGCCTCAAACCCGGAGAGCCTCTGGATAAACCATGGTATATACAGTAAACACATGCGTGCATGTTACTTACACTGGTAATTGAATATATCGGAACCATCCAAAGAATCCTAAAATAATAGGGACAAAAGAAGCAATGAGCATTGATTAAAGCCTGGTTCTTCCCCTCCCTCACTTGTCGAAAGAATCGGGGATTTCTCCTGTCCCCGATCATCTGAGGCTGTTACGACAAGTGTGAACATGGTTCAGTGGCGGACACTTGACGAAATATTCGGGGGGCGAGTGCCGAAGGCACAAGCCTTCTAGGGGGGTGAATTTCCCCACCGGAAAATTTTTAAAATTTGGATCTCTGAAATGGCATTTGCAGCATTCTGAGAACACATTTTGTAAAAAATTTTAGGTTTTCAAAACACTATTTTAATGGTGCATTTTGTTATAAATCACATGCTAAGCATGAAAAAACAACATTTCAGAGAAAATATTTTGCGAAGCAAAATTCAAATGACAATGGAAAAATGCGAAGCATCAAGCATGTTGTAACTTGTAAGAAATTTCTTTATCCAAACTTACTTCATAACACTTATTTTGTGGGATTAGAATACTTTCGCTTGTTTTTATTAAAACACGCCATTTTGCTGCTGTTGTTATTGTAATAACTAATAAGTAGTGCTTCCACTTCTTGAAATGAAAACTTTCTTGTGCTTCCACTTTTCAAAATGAAAGCTTCAGCTAAAATTATTGGGGGGGGGTGATCGCACATGTGCAGTTTTCCTGCAGTTTTGACCTTTAGTTTTCTTTCTTCATCTAGTGCAAAAACATTGCATGCAAATTCGCTTTTGTGACGTTTTAAAAATTCGTACTATCAGGGGGGGGGGGTAAAATATGTGTTCTAACAAGAAATTTTTCAAAAGAAAATTGCGAAGCTGTTTTTGAGCGCTAATTCGGACCCTGAAATGTGGTTAAGAATCACACGAATCCGTCATAATTTAACGACGCTTTGAAGGTGTTTACACGACTCCGAAACCCTTCTGTTCTGTAGAATAATGGTGTGGATGGTGTCATGTAGCCATCTTTTCCGTAGAGTTTAGAAACATTGCTTTTAACCGATCACCACTTGTGTGTTCAAAATGTTATTTTATAACAAGAAATATTCTCAGGGCTAATACAAACTTAATAATTTTGTACGCATAGGACTTAATTAAAAACATGGTTTATCTTTTAGTTATGTAAACTACCCCTGTAATTAGCTCCTGTGTAAGCTGGTGCAGGCACATGTGGTCCACAAAACATAAGTATTGTACATCAAATAAAATATTTTAATAATTAAATTTTAATATATTACATATAGTATATATAACTATTATTTATTTAACTACATGTATATTTTATTTATTTGAAAGATAAACATTGCTACAACCTTCGGTTTACAAGTCCAAGGCTCTATCAACTGCTCTACATGGTCAAAAGTCCCATTCCCTCAGCCTTCTCCAACCTTGACCGTGTAGCTCAGTTGCAGTGGTGCAACTACTGGGTGGGAAGGGTGGGTAAACCCCATGGGCCCCGAGCAAAAGGAATTAATTAGGGGCCTGAGCATTTTGTGACATTACTATTATTATCATGTCATGACATTATATTATTATCATGTCTTCCACTAGGCTATGCGTGCAGGCTATGCGGAATGGAATGAATGCAGTTATGAATCTATTCAAATAATCTGCCCACTTTAAACAGATTTTGAATCAGAGTGTGAGTGATTAGATTTTGCTCAAAAGTGCCCATCAAAGTGCAGGAAATGCCATTTCAGAGACCCTAGTTTCAAAAATTTTCCAGGGGAGCATGCCCCCAAACCACCCTAGCAATGCAGTCACCAAATCAGAAAGGGCCTCCAACGTAATCAATCCCACAGCCCCCCAGATGCCTAGTTGCATCACTGCTCAGTTGGTAGAGCCTTGGACTGGGTTCAAATCCCAGCTGTGGTCAAGTAAATTTTCTGCTTGCCAAGTATGGTTTCATTTGCTTGGAGAACAACCCTATTAATCCTCATATATATATATATACTGTACACCAAGTTTTAATTAGTCAACATATACATTAAGTATAAGAAAATGTGAAGTAGCAATATAATAAATGTACCAAACCAGCGCAAAAATTGAATCTGAAAGTAACAAAAACACAGCGCAAAAACTGAAGTGAACGACAGTACGAGTCGCAGCGCTGCCAAAATGGCTGCTATGACGTCACATCACTACCTGTCTGAATGACCGCCTGTCCTTAACGACCACTTTTACGTGGCACCTGGGGTGGTCGCAAAACTCAGGTTTCACTGTACTGTATATAACAGGGGCATAGGAAGCAGGGGGGCCAGCCCCCCCAATATTTTATAAGGGGGGCAGGAATAGATTTTGGGCCCCCCAAAAATATTTGAATTTAAAAAAAATTGCAGTGAAATATTGCACTGATCAGCCAATTAATAATAATAGTCCATCCTGACTCACGGATAGCATAGACTCACAAATCATAATGAAAGGGCCTAACGAAAGAGGTAGACACGACTCTGAAAATGCCATTTCCGATGATCTAGACTCTATAGAATCAAAATTTACAAAATTTTCCCACTCAGTGCTAACCATGGTGGCACCTCGTGGAAGTCAGCCCCCCTAAGTTTATCAAGCTTCCTACGCCCCTGGTATATAATATACAATGACAACCGTTCTACATTTCTTCAATTGTGATACAGAAAATAACAGCATTTATTATATAAAATAGAGTGTTTTATTGATTTTTCCGCCACTAATAAAAGTGAATGATAAAACATGTGATGATTATCCCTGAATCAGCATTATAGTTTAATGCAATTTTTGCAAGGCAATAGGACAATTTTTTTATATAATAAACAGAACAATACATGGATGCTTGGAAATATGAAATTTATTTCTTGTGTTGAACAGGATATGTCACTCGTTCGCTTCACTCACTCGTGAGATATCCTGGTCAACACTTGAAATAAATTTCATATTTCTGCACATCCACTATTTAATAGAATTATGTATACTTTCTCGACATGTGTCAATGTCATATTTTGACAGCTTGATATTGTAAATGCATATACACATGTCAAGTAAACAAAAAGCAAAACTGACAGGAATCAATGAACTCATTAAATGCTTGACAGAACAGTCAGAAGTTGACAGTCTTTAGTGATAGTTATTCAAGACTCACCTTATAATATATCTTTGTAAATGGGGCTTGGTGTAGTTGAGCAGATGCTGTATAATGCCGGCGAAGGCGAATGCAATAGTGAAGAAAACGAATATGGCACCTATGAACCAAGCTTGTGTGTGGGCCTTTGCCTTTCGGTTGTGCAACTCCCAGATACATAGAGGCACGGAGATACATAATAACAGAATATAAACGACGACTGCTAAAGGCTTCAGCCACTGTCTCCAGTGACCACAACAAGAAGATAACGCCATGTCATTTTCTTCCCAAAACAAGACCAAAGATTAATTTCATTTTAATTTTTCATGCCGCCATCACAAATGGGTGTTATGTCCGAGGGGTGAAATTTACCCCCGCGCTCACCCGCTGACAAAAAGCGGAGAGACTGCGGGTTCGTAATTGGAAACACTAAAAATTTCAACCTCGTACCCAGGGCCTTCTCTGCTTTCAAAATGGCGCGAGGAGAAGCGGCCTGGCAAAGGCTGGTCACGTGATTCCAAAATACTCCAAGATTCTTGGAGTATTTGGTCACGTGGATAATTTGAGCTTCGCCCGTCCTGGGGGGAGCGGTTGATTCGGTTCTTATAAACGTAGAAGGTTGTTGCAAGTCCTGTAACGTTAAATTCGAGCGGTAAATTATTAGATATATTTAAAAATTTACGACATTTGCTGTTTAATTCATATTAGTTGTTGCCGTCAATCGCCAGAAATGAAGCCGAAGGCGACGAACGATCATAAATTGGCTTTCAAATTATAGAACTACTGCGCCGCGGTTTAAAACAGGTACTGATACATCCTACATACACTAAATATAAAAATATATTCGAATGCTGTTACGTTGATTCTTGGAAGTTTATTTACCGTCCAATATAGCACATTTATGTTTCTTGTCCACACGTTTGGGATTTGTGGAAATTTAATTGTTGTATCTGTCGATTTATACTCCAACGGCATATTTATTTCGAATCTGCTGTCCTCGTTGACTTTGAGGTTAGTAGTGTATAAAGGCCGATCCTGGGACATAGTGTAATGGCCGCCAAAATTTTTTTGAAAAGCTTACCCACCCCTTCGAAAATTTGTTTGCGACCCCCCCTTCTGGAATTTTGTTTGACGATCCTGGGACATGTTTGAAAAGCTTACCCACCCCTTTAAAAATTTGTTTGCATTACTGGAATCCATACAGTAAACCACAAAACAAGAAAAACATCCACAAAAATTTGTATCCTTATTTTGAATACATATTTTGAACTTAATTTACAAAGTCTTGTAATGGCCAATGGCCAAAGTGCTAATACCATCTTCTAAAATAACTCTTTTGTCATCCTCAGAATTCAGTGCAATCTTGTTTACATGAATGGTGTGGATGGTATGTTTGGTACTTCTAAAGGTGTTCATCCCTCTTAATATGTTTTTTCTTGTTGACAAACATTCTAGATAATCATCAAATTTGATGTTGTTGTTGATGACAGCCTTTGCAATCCCTTTGCACTTTTTGTCCTCTGTTTCCTCCCATAACCCAGTTACTGGATTTTTTTCCTTAGCCATTTTGATAACATATGCTTTTGATCTCAAACCCACAAACTTTGAGATTTGTTTGGAACCTGTTTCTGATTTCATCATTCCAAGGACCTTTTTGTTTTTTCTTTTGATGCCGCTTGGATGGTTTTCTGAGAAGTTAGAGGTGTCGAACATGGTTTCAACATCTCCGGAAATATCTTTAAAGAAGTCATCAGTTTTGATTTCATAACACAGGGAATCGGTGTCTGTAAATAACAGCTTTGCCTTATCCCCATATTTTGGTTTTATGTAGTTGTAGTTGAAGTCATACATAGATACTTTGCTTTTGTCCAGTATTGCAGCTCCTAAGTAGATGGGTTTGTTTAATTTTACTCTGGTTTTTCTCATGTGGATTGCTGCCAGGTTATCTGTAAATATGGTGTTCCCTTTGTAAGTTGTTTTTTTTGCTAGTTTTTCAAGTTGGTCGTCAAATGACACCAGTCTAACATCGATCCTGTTCCTGACATTTTCCATGGTTTTACCGAACACAGAGTTATTCATTAGTTTAAAGAAGTCTTTTTCAAAGTCATTCTTAGCTGCTGTTCTTAACTTTGTGTTTAACATGATGTATGGTTCCATCCAAGCTTTTTCTGTAAATGAAACCGCGCGATGAATCTTTGTTAGTTTTAAACCATGCTCCAAAATCTGTTCCAAGGCTTCGTAATGTACCACATAGTTTTTCTTATCATTTAGGTTTGGTACCAACTTTTCAACCTTGTTGACCATCATTCTTTCGGCAGCAAATGGCATCTCGTTATGTAGATCATGGAGTTCTTCTGGATACTTTAGATCAACTTCCAGAAAACATCCCTTCCCCTCTGTTGTCAAATATTTTTTCCAGTCTTTGAACTCCTCTTTTGGAATCCATCCAAAACCCCCAACTGGTAATGGTTGGATCATTGAATTACCATACAAATTGTTTTTGTCAAGGTATGGAATGAAAACACTTTCTTTTGTGGGGTCATACTCTTCCATGTACTTATTGTTGGCTTCTGCATATCTGTGGGTAATTGTAGAAATCCCACCACGAATGCCTTTTTCGATCATAAGATACATGTCAGGGTCTGTTAGAAGCTCCAACTTTTGACCCGTCATTTTCAGCAAGGCATCCCAAGCCAATCCAGGAGTTGTGTAGTGCCACATGGGGTCAAGTTTGTAAGTTTCTTTACACATCTTTCTGAAGCTTTGGATAACGTCAGAGAGTCCCAACACATCTGTTTTTTGGTATAGTTCCATGTAATCCTTTAAAGTTTTGCACTCAAACTTGTTCCAAACATTTTTACCATGTTCGTAATCTTCAATGTCAACATTTTTCCCTGTTAACCTCGAATGAAATTCTTTGTGTGGTGGTAATTCTGTACAGTCCAACTTTTTCAAGGAATTTACATACTCATAGGGGAACACCCCTTTCTGTTTCAACAGCTCAACATTTTCTTTGGGATAGTTTTTGAAACCATTTTCGGTGTAGTGGAACTCGTCATTCGGTAAGTTTGTCATCAATGTTGCTAGAGAACTTGACATAAATTTTAATGAGTCCAAAAATCGTAATTCTAAAGGCACCCATTTTTTGACTGTTTCTCCCTTTTCATTTTTCTTTAAACCACCATCCATCCAAAGTTTCTTGTTGACACTAATATAATCTTCTTCGGTTTTTGCAATGCAACCGAGTTTACCACTTGAGATACCCAAATATTTTACCAGTAAGTGACTGTCATACCCACTAAAATTGTGGAACAAAACAGGAATGTGTCGCGCACTTCCCATGGAATAATTACAGTCGTTATGGGCTGCTCCCCGGTATTTACCATTTAAATGGTCATGATCCCTAACTTTGGATTTTGGAGTGGTTTTGTTGGCTTTCCACAAACTTTTCGGGTCCAAATCTTTAAGTTTTTTGTTAACAAACCTTCCACCACAGACATAACAAGTCGTTGCATTTTGGAAATTCTCCTCATCCTTTGCTGACATTATAATTTTCTTTGGATTTTTGAGATATGTGTTCCAAATCTTTTTTGCTTCCTTCTCCAAGCTTTCAACGAACATTTTACCAATATCTTCAAAATCATGTTGTTTTGTGTAACTGACATACTTGCCAGGAAATATGGATGAGTCAGAACAAATGATATTAAACCCATAACTAATTGGGATGTGTTCCTGGTACTTTTGGGTATAACTTTTTGACTCGTCATTCTTTTGAGTTCTTAAAGTTTTCAGCATACACTCAAAGTCTGCCACAATGATGAAAGGGACATCTTGAGTTTTCTTGAAATCCTTTCCGCCCCATCCCATGATGTTGTCAACACCTTCTTTTGGGTATTCTTGAATTTGGGCGTCATGGGTTCTACAAATAGTCTCATGCTTATTTAAAATTTCCTCTGTTTCAAAAGGGTTTAAACAGAAGTCGCAAAAGAACTTTTTGTGTTGGTGGTTGTCATTTTGGTCTGTTAGAAGCTTTCCCTTGTTTTTGACACAACTGAAATGATCGTTCCACCAAAATAAGTTGACCCTATTGTCATGTTCGGACCTGGATATTTGCATTTGGAAAACTTTTTTGATTTCATCATCGTAACTTAAAACATTTACACCTATTTTGTTGTTCTGTTCAAACTTTGATATTTCTTTAATTTTGACAGGAAATGACAGACCACTGACGTCATAGTCTTCAACCATTAACTGGATTGATACTGGAATTCTTTCAAGTTTTTGAGCATTTGGTTCTTTTTTAAGAGTTTCTGCAATGGCAACTGCGTACAGAAAGCAATAGTCATCCTTGACATTTTGTGGGTTGATGATTGCTTTTTTGTTTTTAATGAATTTTGGAAGTTGCTGGTACTTTTTACCATTTAAAGGTTTGTACTTAGTTATCGAAATATGCAGGGACTCGACTGATCTTATGGACCATCCCGAACCCTTTTTCTGATGGGCTGCCAAATTTTCTAGCATCTCCCTTTTTGCTTCCTTGTACAGCTCCGTGACGTCTTCTTCAGTCGTCATGGCTTTCATATTGGACCCAAAGTAAAAAAGATCCACTTCTTCAAGTCCTTCCACATAATCATAATGAACAAGTTTACAAATGAGGGTTGTCTTTACTTTTTTGGAATTTTCAACCCCATTAATAAGTTTTTCAACCCCAGCTGTTGTTTGTTCCAAAAATACTACCGGATCTTTATAATTTTGTCCCGAGATTTCGTACAATGCCGCCTTTCCATTTGCAAAATCTTTGACCATAATTGGTTCTGTCTGTCTGAGGTTTTTGATGGCTTTTGACTTCTTACCAAAAATTTTTGAGAGTTTGTTGCCAAGAATTTGTCTGGTTCTGGCTAGTTTTTTGTTGGTACCTAACCACTTGTTGTTCCACTTAATTTTGTCCTGCCTTGTCTCCTCTTGTCTAATCTCTCTTGCCCATTTTTGTTGCTCCTTTTTCTGGAGTTTTTTGTAAGTTTTTTGTTGAAACTTAGTTAAGTCATCTTTCAACCTGTCTTGTTGGTTAATGAGATCTTGTTCTTTTTTTGCTTCTTTTGCCTTTTGTTTTTCTTGGAGCATAGCAAGTCTTTCTGGTTTAAAGGGTTTCATTTCCTTGTCGCGCTGTAGCTGCCTCTGTTTTCTAAGGCGAGCATTTTCGCGAATTTTTAACAGTTTAGGATCATTAGTTTGTCTCGTCATTTATTATTGTATGAAAAAAAATTAAAAAAAACATAAAAAAATTCTTTAAACCAAAATTTAAAAAAACTTCATAAAAAAAATTTCTATCCAGCTTTGGATAGAAATCTTTGAAAAAATGACCAAGTTTACGATCGCGAAAACAAACCTTAGAAAACAGTATAGAGTCCTGTTTATGTATGTGGTTTTTTAAAATTTTTAACGACTTATTGACCATAGTTTTCCATTGTATGAAACATCCCTGTTTTTTTTAATGCAATAAGGAATGAAACTTGGGTTTCTATCCAAATTTTTGGCTGCATTGTAAATACTTGGGAACTCTATTGTTTTGCCACCATAAGAAGTAAATGTTATTTTAACTGGTGTTCTTATTACATTTCTGTGGTGTTTTTCGAAAACTTCATTTTTTACCAATGGGATGTTAAGTCGTTCGCAAAGTTTTTCTGTGTTAAGACTGTGGGATCCTTTAACACCCATTTTTTTTACCTATTTCTCTAAGCTCTTTAAGGGATGATGAATTTTCTTCCCGTATTGTTTGAAGTCTTTTGGTTGCAGCTGCTCTTTCTTGCATCCTTTTTCCAAACATTTCTTTAAGGGTTGTCATTGTTTATTATGGTGGTTTTCTTTTAAATTTCTTATTTCAAAAATAAGAGATTTTTATTTTGTTTTTTGTTTAGTAGTAATGTTCATTTCTTACATTGCTGTACACCCATCGGTCTTTTTCCTTTTGAACCCATTTTTTTCTAAGGAGTGAGTTTCGTCTTTCCCTCCTTCGTTGTTGGATTTGTTGGTACCAGTTTTGAATTTTTGTTAACATCATCATCATTTATTTCATTTTTAAAAGATTCCACAGATGTCAATTCTTTACAACTTGGAACCATGGTGTAATTTTTAACTGTTTTGTTTGTCCAACCTATTTGGACGTTACCTTCCATTGTTAGGTCCTCTTTCCCAAAACTTAAACCAAACTGAAACCCTTTCTTAGAAATATGGTTTTTGTTAAATTTTTCTTTTGACTTTGAATTTCCCATTTTATTTTCTTTTTATAGACCAATATTTCCCATTGTACCAAACAATTATTTTGTTTTTAATGTAGTAATCAATACCAGAATGACCCTTTAACCCCAATGCCAAAGAAGTTTGTTTCAGACTTGGAAATTCAACTGTTTCTCTTTCGAATGGTACCACTGCTGTAAACAAAATTTTTATGGGTTTGGTGTTTTTGTTAGAATATTTTATGTGTTCAATATAATGTAATCCAAGTTTGTAGCATAGGGTTTTGTTGTTGAGTCTGAACGGACTTATGATTCCATTTTTAGTGGCTAGTTTAAACAACTCCGTTCTTGCAATTGGATTTAAACTAACATGTTTATTTTTTGAATATTTTAAATTTGTTTCATACAAATCCCTTTGTAAAAGCCCAATTTCGTCTTCTGTTTTTCGGCGATCGACTGTCCAAAATTTTCCATTATACTTAATGGTGGAATCATTTCTAATGTGGTAGTTAATGTTAGAGGGGGTTATTTTCCCTCCTAATGCAAATGCTGCCTGACTCATACTTAAAAATTTTACTTTGTCATTTCCATCAACCTCTGTAAATGTTGTTTCCACAAGGGGCTCATTATGGAAATTTGGGTTACCTGGGTTTATATGGGGGTGGAATGTTATTCCAAGCTTTTCAAAAATTGTTTTTCGTGTTAATTTGGATATATATTTAATTCCAGTTTCATGTGCTAGGTACTGTAACTCTGTACCTGATAAATATAAATTTTCAGTTGGAGCATCCTCCTTAAATATTCCATTAGTTTTTTTAAGCATTTTGTGTAAATCATATTGCATAAGTCTTATTTCTAATTTTAATTCTTTTAACTGATCTTTACTTTCCATTTTTATTATACTTTTAAAAAACATTCTTTTAAATTCAATTTTTTTCATAACCTAACAAGATTATGAAAACATTAAAATTTTAAGTAATATCAGCTCAACTGTCACTGGAATTAACAGGATCGACACCACTGTCATTTTCATTAGGATTTTCATCATTTTGTACTGTAACATTTTTATTTGGAGTTGGTTTCTTATCCCAAACATGTTTCGCGATAATGATGCCACCAGTCAGCAAACCAATCATTGGAATATATGGCGAAATTTTTCTAACCATGGACCTGACGTCATCGCAAAAAAGTTTGTTTGAAGATAATTCTGCATCCAGTTTTTCGTCATCTTGCACTAAGTCCAACTGTTCCAATAACTCTGAAAATTTGGTTACAAGGGTTTCTGTTAACAGGGAAGTTGTTTTGTCAAGTTGGGTTCTTTCATAGTTGAG
The DNA here is from genome assembly GCA_035771165.1 of Paragorgia papillata. Lineage (NCBI taxonomy): Eukaryota > Metazoa > Cnidaria > Anthozoa > Scleralcyonacea > Coralliidae > Paragorgia > Paragorgia papillata. The sequence goes on from JAWNZC010000003.1 coordinate 2,522,808, forward strand.
CTTAATTTTTTCAAGTTGGGTCATTGAAGCTTTTTTCAGATATGCTTCCGAATATTTAATCTCCTTTGCAAAGGATAGGCGGATTAAGTTTTCCCTAAGTGTCAAGTTTTGCGGTTCTTCAGTTTTTTCGTCATTCATTGTTACATATTCTGTGTTCATTTATAATAGTGTTTGTTTTTATTTTTTCTTATAATTTTTGTACTCTGTGTACACAAAATATGTCAAAGCTATTGCAAGTAACCACAAATTTTTCGCCAACCATGCCAGCCCCTTTGCACCCCATGATAATGCAGTTGCCAATATACTCAAAATTGGTGCCAATACAGGCCAAGCAGCTTTTGCAAGTTTTGCCAAGGCTTTACCAAGTGCCCCTGTTGCTTTTGCTGCCGCTGCAACTCCTTTTCCTCCAGCTAACACCACAGTTGTTATGATACCAGCAATGGAAATGGCGATAGCAGCCGTTGCCCCCATGTTATCTTTGGCCCACTTTTTAAACCTTTCAAATCTGGATAGTACATGATCCCTAAGCAAATTTTTAACATAGTCAGTCTTTGGTGCTAAGTTTAATATCAATCTAAGTTCTTCCCCCCTTATTTCGCACATAACCTCAACCTCCCTGAACTTTCTTCTTTTTACTGGGTCTTTTTCTTTGTCAGCCATATCTTTCCACCACCTCCTGTTGATATCAACAGCACCCAAATCTGTTGCCCTAATGGTTCCTCTAATGTTACGAATTGGGACATCACCAACATTTTCTCCATTTTCGGCTTCAATGTTGTCCATTTCTATTGTTACTTCATCTCGCAAATTTTCAGCAACATTTTCGCGAATGTTTGTAACATCTTCAAAACTAATATTTTCTGGTTTAAGACCTGCCTGCTTTGTGGTAACATAATCTGCCGACCGTTTGTATTCGGATTGAGATTCCATGTATAGTCTGTTAAATTCCTTTAATGTATTTTGGAATATTTCTCTGTCAGCTTCCCCAAAATTTTCGACATTGTTAAATTTAAATTTACCAGGATTCTTTTTATCTTTAATAAGTACCTTTTCCCCTTTAAAAATAACTCCACCAACTTCTTTTGGATTGTCTGGATCAGAAAATAATGAACTACCAACTATTAATTCTTTACTGTAATTTCCATAACCTTTAACCACTGGTGTTCCTAATTTGTTTGCAAAGAATTTTGTTTTTAGTTTGGTGTTTTGTCCTCTGTCTATACCTCTTTTTTTTGTTGTCCACTTTTTGAGCCTAGCTCTGAATGCTGCTAATGGCTCTTTTGTTTTTGGGTTTTCTCTTGCTATTCTGGCTGCTAGATTTTCGTAGTTTTCATCTGTATCATTTAAGGTATCAAAGTCAAAACTCTTTGAAGTTCTTTCAAAAGTTTTGTTTAAATCATCGTACCCCCCAAATGAAGTTTCTGCCTTTTCAGAGGCTTCCCCGCTATCTTCGGCGGGTCCTTTATTTTTAAATTCAAAATCAGCCATTGTTTATTTATGTCTGTTCCCCAATAACTTTTACCAACTCCTCGCCATAAAATTTCCCCATAATGTCCTCCTCCTTATCCCGAATTCTATACATAACTGGAACTCCTCTAAAAACCGCTGACACAGTAAAAATTTCATTTGTAAAATTTGGGTCATAACCTTTTGCAAAGTTTTTTCTGTATTTTTGGATCCTGACATGGTCCCCAATTTTGAATTTTGGGTTTACTTGAGATTCAAGAGGCGGGATTCCATACAGTGTAAAAAAGACTTTGGATTGGTTGTCGTCATTGACATCTTTGGGCTTCATTTTAATAGTGCTATGGATTGTGTTGTTGTAACTATTTGTAAATTTGTCAAGACTATTTAACCACTCCTTGTTTCCTTTGAAAGTAAAAAATTTCCACATCCTGGTTTTCAAAGTCCTGTTGAATCTTTCTACAAGTGCAGCCTTTCTGTGGGATCTGGATGAAAAATATTCTATGTTTAGAGATTTCAAAAGAGTTTTTACTCCAACATTGTAAAACTCCTTCCCCTCGTCAAACTGAACTGTTTCTGGATATTTTCCAAATATTTTCTTAAATTCTTCCAACATTTTGGTAACTCCTGGCACCATAGCAACAGTACTTTTCCTATGAACAGGAACAGCGAAACCAAATCTTGACAAAATTTCAATACCTGTCAGAATCCACTTTTGGTCATTATTTTCAGAACCAAATTTCGCCATATCTACCAAGTCCATTTGCATCTGGTCAGCAAGATTTTTAACGAATGTTTTTTGGTATTTTTTTGGTTTTTTGATGGGTTTGTGCAATGTAAAAACTTTTTGGCTGTGTAACCACTCCTTAACTTGTTTTCGGGTTATTGAAGGATTTTCTTTTACAGCAGCTTGGTAAAGTTTCTCCATAGATTGGTAACCTGTTACAGGATTGTAGTAAATATCTCGTAACTCAAGATCAATAAGTAAAAGTTTATCTTCCATTTATTTCCAAAAGTTTTAAATAAACAATGACAGAATCTAAAGAATGGCCAAAGGAGTGGGACGTTTCCGGAACAGTCCAGAAATTTTCTAAACAAAAGAAGGCTTCTGTAAACATAAACACAATTACCATATTTGCAAACGAAAGAGAAAACTTCATTGTAAATTTGAACCCCATTGATTTAACATTTCAACAGCCAATGAAAACAAGGAACCCAACACTAAATGATTTCCTTACTATTCCATATTTTACAGCCATTGCTGCCAGTTATGTTGCAAGCTACTTGTGTGGTATTTCTAACAAGCATTTTAAGAATGGTTTTAAGAGATTTCGGTCTTCTTTTTTAACAAGCATTGTTCATTATCATTATGTTTTTCAGGTAAGAAGGTTTTTAAAACATCCAAACAAACTTAGAAGGTTTTTGACAGCGGATGTCATAAAAATTTTGCAACACAATCCCAACGATGTTTGGGTTAAAAAAATAAGCAACTCAACACAAAGTGCAAAAGAATTTACACAAGACATGAAAGACCTTGGATACGAAGTTAGATATGTAAATTTAACAAAAGAAAGTTATGGAAGAGTAAACACATATGAGGAACTGGTGTCAGCAGGTTCTAGGCATCCCAATGATTTCAAACATTTTGTACCTAAAGATTCCAATGGGTTAACACTATTGGGTCAAAAATTATTCCAACAATCCCTAGAATCTTTTGTTTACTGTGTTTTGGGAGCACAGGCAAAAACGAGGTGGGTCATTGTTGGCGAAGGAGCTAAAAGTTTACAAACACAAGAAGTGTTTAAAAAGTTAATGGAGGACACAATAGCCCAGGATGACATTACTGTTTCCATTTCAAATATGAGGCAGGCTATTAAGTCCACAAATGTTGTTCTGAATTTTGCTATAAGTCCTGGTTTAATTTTGATCCCGTCAGACATGAGAATTCTTATTAATCCAATTAGTGGGTTCAATAATGTTCTTACACTGGCTACAACAAGAATGACCCTTGGGCTTAACAGACACTTAAATATTGGGAAACCTTTAAAAACCATTGTAAAACCCATTGTAAAATTTCCTGAAAAAACTGTTGAAATTAGTGGGAGCAAATACAAACCAGGAATATTTACTCCTGAAAACATTGAAAAAACCGACATTAGATTACCAGAAGTTTTTGGGGCTTCAATTGGAACGGTTTTCTTGGTATTTAAAGGAATATCGAAACTAATATAATTAAAGAAAGAAATGTTTAGCTTCCCAAAATTCAGAAATTTTAATATTTCAAACTTTCCAATCATCGAAACCCCCGAAGAAGAACAACCAAAAGATTTCAACAAAAGCCTTTTAGATCTCGAAACATACAAAAACAAAAGCAGTTGTTGTAAAGAAAAAACTGAAGAAATTGAAGGATTCATAATTTGCGGAAAATGTGGGTTGGAGTTATTAAAGTTACATGGCTATAACCACAGAGTGCCAAACTTACCACTCCTCCTTAAAAATTATGTCAAAATGTTTTGGAAACTGTTCCCAAAGGAAGAGGGGATTGTTGGGTATGAAATTATGAAATTTTTTTTTAAAACAAAAGAACTTCTTAAAGGTTTAGGTTTGGTTTCAGATAGAAATTTTAGCATGAAATACATTATGTTCATTATTATTGAAATTTGTCAAAGAGATGATCTTCTGAAAAAAATAAAAAAACCAACTCTTGCAGAATCAAAAACATTTGATGAGATTAGGTACATTTTAAACTATTCCCCCAAAAACAATGCTTACATTCCCTACCAAACAGGGTTTAAAATATTTGGGAATGCTCTTAGTGTTGAAAATGTTTTGAAAATAGAGGAAATGAGTGGTATCAGAAAGTGTAAGGAAATTACAAAACTAATTAAAGAAGGAAAAACAAGTCTTTAAGAAACTTTACAAAACTTATAACAAAATCTTTACAAAACTTATAACAAAAAATGTTATAAATTTTTACTAAATATTTTTAAAACCTCAGACAACAACTGCCAACAACCAACCAGCACCAGCCCCTAAAAGTGTTACAGTAATGGTCATATATTTTTCCATTTCATCGCTTGGTTGGTAATAATCTTCGAGTTTTGGTTCAACTGGTTTTTCTTCTTGCAAAATTTCATGAAGTTCTTGGAAAGCTTTTGAAGTATCTTGCATGTTGTAATTTGCATTCCGGATTTCATCTTGGAGTTCTCTGACCTTGTCCTTTCTTTTAATTTCATTCTCAAAAAACTTTTCTTTGTCTTTTTGAAGTTTTTCTGTTGCCAAATTATGCCTTTTTGCCTCATCAGCATAACCATGTTTGTTAAATGATTGAAACAAATAACCAGCACCAGCAAAGGCAACCGCATTAAACAACCCTCCTGCTATCATTGATGCCATTTATTTAGGAAAGAGAAGTTTGGCTTTTTTTTTGCAGTTCAAATTTTTTTTTAGAGCTTACAGGATGTTTTTTTCTGTATTTTTGGGTTTTGTTAGGATCCCCAATTTTAAAAGTTTTCATAATTTCTTTGGATCCACATTTTTCGGGATGTATCCCTTGTCCTGTGCCATTTTTACAGTAAATAATCCACCAGCAACTGCAACCCCGAGTTTAGCTGTTTCTTTAAAACTTGCTGGCGCTGCAAGGGATTGTCCTGTTAACTTTTTGACAACCATACTTACTCCAACAGCTGCAACTGTTATCAAAGCTGCTTCATACAAATCATTTAAAACCTCGTTCTTATTCATTTATTATATTCAAAAAATTATAACAAAATTTTGTTATAAGTTTTTCAGAAAAGTTTTAGAAGATTTTTAGGATTTCAATTACTTTTACATAATTCTTTAAAGCAGCTATCAAATCATTTACAGCCACCTTTAAGTTTGTCAGGTTTTGATCTTTTTCATCTTTTAAAAATACTTTCAATCTTATCAAATAGTTTAACATTTCTTTGCTAGCATTTATTTTGTCAGTATCAATAATCATTTATTTTAAAGTCTCATAATTCTGTGGACACAAAAAAATTTCAAGAAGAATGTCGCCAACATTGTGGTCAACTTTAAATTTGAGTTCATTGTAGACACCATTGTCCAGCATTGCCTCCGAATTAATGTTTGCAAATTTTTCAACTGATCCCTTCAATAATTGTCTTGTTGTAATTGGAAGAACTGCAGCTGTTCTGTCCCGTTTTCCTGAAAATGATGTTCTAGTTCCATCAATCATTTCGCAAGATATACAGACAAACCTCATCCCACGATTTATGTTAACTGTTTCTGGACTGACAAGGTTTGCTCCTCCCCTAATTACTGTTGTTTCTGGATATCCTAGCAATGGTCCAAGTTTCAGCAACGAAAGATTTTGTGTTGGGTATAGTCTGATTTTACAGCTGTAAGGAAGTAATTCTGACTTTATTTCGTTTTCCTTTAAAACCCTCATAATCATACCAACAGTCCAATAGCCATTGTCAAAACTAATTTTTTTTGTCCCATGCATGACGTAAGTTGGACTTGTTAAATTATTGTAATCCCAAAAAACTGTTGCATCTTTAACCATTAGTTTTGTATCTTCAATGATCAAAGGATCTTCAAATTTAATTGTTGTTTCTCCGTTTTTCAACAAAATTCTTAGGTTCCTCATTTATTGTTCTTGGTCTTCAAAAATTTATTAAGTTTTCTCCAAATGGTTCAACTATTTTGTGGTCATATGGATGGATTAAATTGATTTCTAATTTTGAATATTTTTTTGATTTCAATGTTTCTTTAATTTTTTTCTCTTCTTCTTTTGGAATGTCTAAATAATCATCTAAAATAACTTGCATATCTTTTCTGTTTGGGTTGTAAAAGGTAACCAGTTTTGAAATATTTTCTCGGTATGGTTTCGCAATGCTTGTCAGTTGCTGTGTAACAACTATTGTACTAATATTCATATGTCTGGCACCAAAACCAAGTTTTACAAGTTCGCTAGTCCTGTTTTTAACACTCTGTCCAGAAGCACAGTCATCCAAAATAATTAGACTTGGGGTTCCTTTGCAATAATCAACAACATATTTTAAGAAATCTTCAGACTCATCTTGATCGCAAGGGATGACAAAAAATCTTGGATCATTAAGATGTTCCCATTCCAAATATGTTTTGTTCCATACAAAAGTAGGACAGATTAGAACTATATTCTCAAATTTTTTTTTGTAATTTTCTTCTAAATTTTTAAGTAAGTAATGAGTCTTTCCACAACTCGTCATTCCAACAATAATTATGTTGAATGGTTTTGGGTCTTGGGTTTGATCTTGGGTTTTCATTTATTTGAGAAAAGTTTTGCCAAGTTTTTGGGATTGGGGTTACCAAATTTTTCGTCATAGGGTTGCCAAATTTTTAATAGTTGACACTCTGGAATGCCCCTCCCTGTACTTTCAACAAACCATCTGAAAGAATGAAAACATGACATCTCAAATCTGTTGCTGTTGCCTTTTTCTTAATTTCCAACATAATTCCAGATTGTGTTGTAAGAAGTTTGGTACCATCTCCATAGACAGCATTGTCATTAATTGACCGAAGATCCACAACAAGTGCAAACTGGTTTTCTGTAAAAAATTCATCAGCTTGGATTGTTGGATAGTTGGTATGTCTGAAAAGTCTTTCGGCCTCTTCAAACAATCTTCGTTTTGGGATGCCTTGGGAGTAAATACTGTTTGGCACTCCTTCGATGGTAATTTTTACTCTTTCGATATTGGGATACACAAATTCTTCTGATCCTCCTCTTGTTGCTTTTGTAAACAACATTACAACCGCCTTCATACTCTTTCTTGGCAGATTGATGGTCTCATTAATTAATGTTGAAGCTGCAGCCCATGGTGTGGTTTTCATTAAAGTTACATGTTCAAAGGAAAGGGCTCGACCCATTTGGTAAGAAGATTCGATTTCCTGGACCAAGGAAAAGTTGGTAATGGTTTCATACTCCAACTCAATATTTTCCAAAGAATAACCAGCCACAGATTGACTGCTTTGTGCTTTCATGATAGAAGTAGCTTTTGGTAGTGTAATTATGTATTGCAAGTCATTCGCCATGCTGTGTGGCGCATATAATCCATGATCCTTTAAAATCTTGTCCAACTTGATCCTCTGTTTTGTTCCATATACAGCTGCATACGTGTCAGAAGAGGCATCGTCAGATTTTGAAATGAGTTTTCGCTGGTTTTCTGTAGCAATTCCATCCTCAATCATGTTTGCTCTCTCATGTTTGTCCATCCACAGATCCTTGTAAGTCCCCAAAAGACTCTCTCCTGTGTTGTCGTAAACCTTCTCTCCTGCAAATCTAACTTCCAGACGTTCTTGGAGTTGTTTCGCAAGATTGTTATTAAACCACGACTTTGTGTTCTTGTTCTTAAAGTCGAACAGGAGGAACATTTTGTCAGGAACTAATGTTGTCCCTGGCTTAAGTTTTGGAATGTGGATGTAAATTACTTCTCCCTCATTAGCAGAATTGGGATTGAAAGTAATTACATTTCGAGCTCGTTCCCCAGTTATTGAACTTCGGTGTAACCGGTTATAACCGGGTTCTAATTCAACTTCTCTCTCTGTATTCATTTATTAATATAGGGGAAATTTTTAATAATTATTGAAAAATTCTTCTTCATCTTCAAAATCTTCTTCAAAATCATCAGGCATCAAAACATCAAAATCTGCCCACAAATGATAACAATGATTTTCATTATAATTTTTGGTATCATATTTACTATACAACAACCAAAGTTTGTATCCTTCATAACTTCCCTTTGAGATTAAAAAAATAAGTTTTCCAATATTAAACCAGTTTTTACTTCCAAAGACACATTCTGTTGCATGGGTGGTAACAATCATTTTATTGAATTTCTTTCCAATTGTGGAAAGAATTTCATTTAAAAAATTTAAAGATCATATTTCGAAAGATCTTTGAAAACTGTTTTCGACTTTGAAATTTTTTCTTCTGGCTCTTTCTTCCATTTGGAGTAAGTAATGTAGGTGGTAATTAGGGCTGCTATTGTTCCAATTATTGCACAAGATGTGGAAATGCTTGGACTTTGAAAAGATTCAGTGACGTCATTTTCTGCTCTTTCCTTTTCCATTTTGGCTTTTTTTCTTAGTTTTGCCTCCTTACTTATCGCAGCCAGTTTTTTCCCTTGTGCGACTCTTTTGGGATTTTTGACATGGACAGGTGGAGGAGTTTTTGTAATGGTTTGCTCCTGTTTGATTTCCTGTTTTTGTTCTGGTTCTGGTTTTTGTTCTGGTTCCATTTATTATGGTTTTGTTGGATTTGTTTGGTAGCTAGTTGTTAAGCTAGTTGTTAAGCTAGTTGAAATTTGTTTAAAAGCTAGTTGTTAAGTTAGTTCAAACAGCTTTTAAATATTTTTTCAAAGTTACTGTTCGCTTTTCCTTTTTCTTATTAGGAATCAAACTCGCGTAATGAATTATTGTTCCTAATGAAAAACTGGTTTTAACAGGATTTTCCCAAAATTTGTTGCACTCACCTTCATCATATTTTTCAGGACATTTTTGGGAGAATAGATGCCAAAGATCCTTGCCATAATCTTCTCCATGGGTTTCATTGTAAAGTGCAAACCCAACCGACCTCCAAGATGTGTAATCTTCAGAAACATAATCTGGAATCTGTTCAATATAGTTTTGTAATTCTTTTTCATCTTTTTGTTTGTGGTTATCAAAGTCAATAGTGATACCACTTTTTTCTTTCTGTTCAATCTCTGGTAAAAAAGATAGTTTGTTAACTGGTGTGTACTCCTTTTTTCTAACGGATAGTAAAAATATTAGCTCATGGTCAGAATATTGACTTGCCACATGGTCCCTTTTTTCCTCAATAATGTAACTCAAAAGATATGGGTCTGACGTTGGACTCTTTTTGGAGCCATATAAAAACCAGTTTCCAGCAATGACAGCATTGTCTAGTTGGATGGTTGTTTTTTCTTGTACAAGTTTATTTATGTACAATCTTTCTCTTTGTGTTAACCAAACATATGGGAAATGTAGATGAAAACCATTTTTGTAAGTTTTGTCATCTTTAAAATATCCTGGTTTTTCCAGAACAAAACAGTCCAAGTTTGTTTGGTTTACAAGAAGTTCTTTCAATATTTTTTGAAAAAGTTTTGCCAATTTCAGGACTTTTTTTTCAGAATATAATGGTTTAGGCTCCCTAAGTTTTTTACTAAGATCAATGTCAACAATAACAGGCCCAATTTCTGTTGTTCTTTCCAAAAGGTATTTGTTAAAATTTCCAGATCTTGACAAAAATGTGTAGGCTTTTGTATATTTATTTAGGAGATCCTCTTCATCTTTAACAGAATATGATCGTTTGTTGAAAATATCCATATGTGTAATGTTTTCTTTGCTATAACTTTCGTACAACAAAGATGATAAGGTGTTTGTTTTAAACTTAGACATTTTCTTTTATTATTCTCTTTAACCAATTCTAAGCAGGTTGATTTCAACATCCCACACATTAAAAAACAGGAAGGTATAGTCATCACCAACAGAACCAGAATATGAGTGCAAAGACATTTGGGTTCCTTTTTTAATAGTTGCAATACCTTGACAGAAAATATGGTGGGAATGGGTTTCGTTGTATGTTTTTCCCATGGTTATGGTTTCTAAACCTGAAAGTTTGTTTGATCTGTCTGTAATATTTCCATGGTAAAGGTTTGTTTTTAGGTCAAAATATGATCTATAGGAAGAAGCATACCAACCAGTTTGCTTAGATTGTTGATCAATTTTGAGGCCATCAGGTTGTAGTGTAAACCAATATGAAACCAAATATTTTCCTGTATCATGGGTTGCTGTAAATGAAAGTAGGGTGCTAATGTTGTTTGTGTTATCCCATGCTCCTCCTTTATGGTTTGTTTTTCCACTATCTTTTTTATATTTTACCAACTGCGAAAAAGTTCCAGCAGGTCCTGTAACTCCTGTAACACCTCTTAAACCTCTTAGACCTCTTAGTCCAGTTGATCCTTTTCCACCTGGTAGTCCTCGAACTCCCTGGTCTCCTTGGTCGCCTTTGGGTCCTGGATCTCCCTTATCCCCTTTTGTTCCTTGGGGTCCTTGGGGTCCTTGCGATCCTGTGGAACCTGTGGTACCTTTTAACCCTTGAGATCCTTGGCTTCCTTGTGGGCCTTGGGCACCCTGTGGGCCTTGGGACCCTGTTGCCCCTGTGTTGCCCTTGTTCCCTTTCGCACCATCGTCACCAGGATCTCCCTTGTCTCCTTTTTGTGCGGTTGTTCCTGCCATACCTTTGTCTCCCTTGTCACCCTTGTCTCCTTTGGATCCCGTTGCACCTGTTGTTCCATGGTCACCTTTGTCTCCCTTTGTCCCCTGTGGACCTGTTGCACCTGCTGTTCCAAAAGTACCTCTGTCACCCTTTGTACCTTGTGGTCCTCTAATACCGGCATCCCCTTTGTCTCCTTTAGACCCTTGCAAACCTCGATCGCCTTTGTTTCCTTGTGGTCCTGTATTGCCAGCATCTCCCTTATCCCCTTTGTCACCTTTTTTATGAGCATCTGTACCAGCCATACCTGTCAAACCCCTATCCCCTTTTGAACCTTTTGGACCTTGAGATCCTGTTAAACCTTTTAAACCTTGATCCCCTTTAAGTCCAGTTGGCCCTATTGCACCCCTGTCTCCACTGTTTCCTTTGTCACCTGTCAAACCTCTTTGCCCCTCCAAACCTTCATCTCCCTTATCCCCTTTTGAACCTTGCAAACCTCTGTCTCCTTTGTTTCCTTGGGGTCCAGTCGCACCAGTTGGACCTCTGTCACCTCTGTCACCTTTTACACCTGTGTCACCTTGTGGTCCTGGTTCTCCGTCAGCACCACCTCCTCCTCCGTAAGAATAATCTGGGTCATCATAACCGTAGTAATAACTCATTATTTATCTTAGACAAAAAAAAAAAAACCTTTTGTTAATAACCAAACTCATATGAAATTCCCATATTCCTTCATCATATCCTTGTTAATTTTTACGATATCTTCAGGTGTTAATGGACCATGGACGACTTTGATTCCATAAATTTTTCCTTTTAAATTAGTGTTACTATTGCTGGAGGAGGTTTTGTACCTCTCATTGAAAAATACAGAACAATATGGACTTCCTAAGAAGCTCAAATCCGCCGTAAAATCTGATCCAACCAATTTTTTGGCATTTAGGTACACACACGACCCAGTCCCCAACCAATGGGTCGAAACGATGTGTTTGCTCAAAATACTATGGGATGCCCTCATTGGGAAACTCAGATAGTTGTGGCCTTGAATCCCACCAATTAACAGTTTTGAGTATGAGTATGATTTGAAGCTAACAAATTTGTCATAATCGCCATTGTCGTTCCCAATAAGATAACACCAGTCACCAGGAACAGATGTGTCAACAACAGTACAAACAACAAAAACAGATACATCACCCCAACCAAATTCTGGACAGACGAAACACATATAGTTGTTTCCGGTGTTCTCAATGTAAACATTTCCTGGACCAATGGCATCTGTACCATGTGTGGGAGCAACATTTTCATTATTCTGCCAAAGAACAGAGCTCCCATTCCGTGCTTGTGTTATTCTTGGTGTTCCACTAATTGTTTTATATGTTTTGGTGGCAGTTGTCAAATTAATATCAAAAACAGTTTTGTAATTTTTTTCCACACCCAAATTTTTTAATTTTTTTTCAATTTCTTTAATTTTCTTTTCCATGTCAGAACCATCTTCAAATGATCTTCTCTGTCTTCCATAACCATAATAATAACTCATTATTTATCTTGCAAAATTTTTAACATTTTTGTTAAAGATTTTTTGTTTTTTTTGTTTTGGGATGATTTTTTAGTACCAGGGTTTCCTGTTTGTTGTTTTCTTTTGGGTTTTTGGTAGTGGTTTTCTCTTTTTAAGTTTGGTAGTCTTTTCTTCATCTTCTTCATCTTCTTCATCTTCTTCATCTTCTTCATCTTTTTCTTTAATCATTCTGGCTATCCATATATCCAATCCAACTATAATGAATTCAGCAATTTGGAGAAGTCCAGCAACCCTGGATTCCGCTTCGAACAACATTTGGCTAAAATCTTTTTCAAACATTTTTGCTGTTTTGATCATGTTTAAAATGACTGGTAGTTCATCCAGCATTTCTCGTACCCTTCTTGGTGGACCACTAAGTTCAAATGTCATTTTGTTTATTATTTTGTTTACCAGTCCTTGCAGTTTGGAGGGATCTTTTAATAGAAGTCCAAGTTGGTATTTTGTTTCTTCAAAATTTCTGATTGTTGTTTCATTTGAGTTCATTCTTATTCTTTTAATTTTTTCCAAAAAAAATAGTTCAATTCAAAAAACTGTGTCATATACTCCAGTTCTAACCAACATTTGGGTTTTTGTTTCGCCTGGATGTATGTAGTTGCAAACTGTTCCTGGATGTGTACTTTTGTTATGGTATATAATATTTGGTGGTTTGCCTGGATATGTTGTAAAACCTACCCACATACATTTCTCTCTGTCTGGACATAAGTTACTCCTTTTGCTATTCATCTTTATTTAATCCCCCAAAACCTCCAAAAACCCAAACCCAAAAACTTGGCAACCATTTTGCAACATGTCCCAGGATCGGGTCGCAAACAAATTTTTAAAGGGGTGGGTAAGCTTTTCAAACATGTCCCAGGATCGTCAAACAAAATTCCAGAAGGGGGGGTCGCAAACAAATTTTCGAAGGGGTGGGTAAGCTTTTCAAAAAATTTTTGGCGGCCATTACACTATGTCCCAGGATCGGCCTTTATACACTACTGAGGTTGTACTTTAATACAAATATTCGATCAACAACAATACTACGATCGACGAACATTATAGATCAGCACAGAAGACTTTGACTTTGTATATTTCTGAACTTTTTAAATTAGATTCGGAAAGTCCAGAAACCGAAATATTCACTTCTTGCTTGCATATTAATAAAGCAAATATGTTGTAGTGTAGACGCCTCTTACTAAAGATGGTCATTGCCTGATTTGATAAACTTGTTAAGATCTAGAATATCTTGTTATTTGTACGATTTGGTTATTCTCGAGTGCCTAAACAGTTCGCTGAATAGTTTTACATAACAGTGACTGTACCGCGCCCCCCCGGTACAGTGTGAGTCAAAATATTTCAAAATTATTGGTGTCACGTGACCAGCCTTTGCCAGATCTTTCTCCCCGCGCCATTTTGAAAGCAGAGAAGGCCCTGGGTACGAGGTTGTAAAAATTTATGTGTGTCATCACAGGAAAATCTTTTTTTACCAAAAAATAAATTTTATTTTCACTGATTAGAAGATTTAACAATTATACTTATATTAGCGTTGCTGTCGTGAAAAAGGTTTTGATTTCATGCAAAAATGAAACTGAAACACTTTCAGCAGTGAAACTAAATTACTTAGTTGGTTGTTTTTGAAAAAGAACATGCTTTTTACTACTCCAAATGATTATCTAAATATCTCTTTACTGGTAACCTCCTACGAAATGTGTGTTGTAAGCTTGATTTTAACCGCGAGTTCCTTTGTTTGGCAACAAATTAATATCAACCCGTTAATTTAGTCGGGTTTTTGAAGTAAAAAGACGTAATGTTTAGGTGAATTTTACCATTTAACATGCTAAATTGTGTATTTGTTAATGCATTTTTACACAATGTTGTTTTTTTATATAAAAATCGGTCAATTTCAACTCTTTTTGGCAGTTTAAAAAAACATGCCGCCATCTTGTTTTTCCTCTACTAGCAGGATATGAGCTGACAGCCTGGTAGTAGGGAACCAATCAGGTTACGCAAAAGCTCATATCCGATAGCATGCTATATAATAATACGCCATGTCTACACTAATCCGTATTCAACGACAACGGAGACTTAATCCGGCGTCTTCGGTGACCGAAAACGGAGTGTTTCGAAAACTCTCTCCAGAGTGGAGACATTCGAGACATTTTTAGCGTTTTGTAAACGACGAAAACGATAATTTTGAAACATTTGAAGAAGCTTGAAAAATTTTGAAAAACTTTGAAATATTTTGAATACTTTTGAAAATGTTTGAAAAATTTGAAATATTTTGAATACTTTTGAAAAACTTTGAATAATTTTGAAAAATTTTAAATTGCGAAATCCTAAAATTATAAGTCGAAAAATTGAAATATTTTAAAGTTGCAAAATCGCAACTGAACACAAAATCGCAACTGATCGGAAAATTGGAAAATCCCAAAATTGCAAAATAGCAGAGGGCTGGGAAAAATCTCAAATTTTTTTACATGTCCATGGCTGGAAAAAATCTGAAAATTTTTTCCATGTCCAAAAATTTTCGGACATGCAGAAAATTTCCAGATATTTTCCAGTTCCGGATATGCAAAAAAATTTCAGATTTTTTCCAGACGTCCAAAAAGTTTTCAGATTTTTCCAGTCAGGGATATGCAAAAAATTTTCAGATTTTTTCCGGTGACCGAACATGCAAAAAGTTTTCAGATTTTTTCCAGCCCCGAACATGCAAAAAATTTCCAGATTTTTACCAGCCCCGGTAGTGCAAAAAATGTTCAGACACGCCAGGAAATTAATAGCGCAAATTGGGCCACGAAAATGTCTCTAGTTCCCAGTAGTCCGTTTCGTCGGATTTCGCGCGGTCATGAATACCATTGACATAGCAAATGTTTACAAACTTTTGGCGGTTCGTTTCGAAGACTGGGTCAAAGGCTTGGTCTCTCTTGATTAAATCCAAAATCTCCTAACTCTTAGCTTTCGTTTAGTATATTGGGCGTGCTGACTCATACTATAATTTATGCGTTGTCCATACATTTCCATGCCTATATTTGACAACACAGACAACTGCGAGGCAGTTATAAGTTGGTGTAAAGGAGAGGTAAATATATTTTGTTTACTTGATTTACTGAAAAAAGCGAAACGATAGAACCACAGAAGATGTGTTGTTCATTCGTTTAAGTGCTTGCGAAGAACGTTTGGTAATACATGTATAGGTGAACATTTGTAACAAAATTTGCCAAAATTTGCGGCGCGCGTGAAAGGTGATGCCTCTGTTATATGCGCCGCTATCAGAAGTACGTTTGCTGCTAGCCTGCTTCGTCGGTAACTCTATGTCTTTCTAGTTGTGTGCGCAATTTTTTACGCGAGTTTCTACATGGCATTTAGCGATATCAGTGGCCACAGATTTGCCTATAGAGGAGTCTAATGACCGACGTTCTGTTAGTAGCCTGTCTCTTCTTGGTCTTGAGTAAAGAGGCATCACGTTTCACCCGCGTCGCAAATTTGACAAATTTTGTTACAAATTTTCACCAAGTGATACATTAATAAACGTTCTTCGCGAGCGCTCAAACGAAAGAACAACACATCTTCTATGTTTCTATCGTTTCGCTTTCTTCAATAAATCAAGTAAAGACTACAAATTTAACTCTGCTTTTGACAAACATAATTAACCACGTCGCTGTTGTCGCATTACTCTTAACCCATGTAGAAAATCTGACAAATTTAATTACAAATTTTCACCTATTGATGTATTACCAAACGTTCTTCGCGAGCGCTCAAATGAAAGATCTTCTGTGTTTCTATCGTTTCGATGTCTTCAATAAATCAAGTAATGACATGATAATTTACTCTGCTTTTGACCTACACTAACCGCTTCGCTACTGTCTGTCTCGCCATATGCGGCAGGCATCACGTTTCATCCAAGTCGCAAAGTTGACAAATTTTGTTACAAATTTTCACCAACTGATACATTACCGAAGTTCTTCGCAAGTGCTTAAATGAAAGAACAATACATCTAATGTGTTTCTATCGTTTCGCTTTCTTCAGTAAATCAATTAAAGACTATATATTTAATTCTGCTTTTGACAAACATTAATCGCTTCACTGATGTCTGTATTGACGATCGTCATATATGCGGCTTGGCAATGGGAGAATAACGGATAAATTAAAGCATAAAACAACGCGAACAATATACGAGACGAAAACCAAGACATTGCAGATTTTGAATATGAACGGCAAGAAGCAGGATATGTCACTCGTTCGCTTCACTCACTCGTGAGATATCCTGGTCAACACTCGAAATAAATTTCATATTTCCGCACATCCATGTATTATTCTCTATATAATGAATTATAATACTTTATAGGCAACTGTACAGGTCTTTAACTATAATATTTTTGGGTATTAAACTGTACATGTTTGAAATTGGAAGCAAAACACAAGTGTTATAATTGTAGTATTGTACCCTAATTTTTCCTGTATAATTCCTATAATTACATGGTGAGTTTATCCTGGGCAAAATACAAATTCTAGTAGTTGCTATTAATAGCATTGTGCTTGTATATACAGGTACAATTTGTTTATACGAGGATGCACATCCATGTGTGTGTGTGCATGGAGAGGGGGGGAGGAAAGATAAATTTGTCCAACAGAAATAGTAAATGAAAGAACTAATCACAATGATCCCAAATGAATTCCAACATCCACTTTCCTTGAGTCCAGGGTCACTGTTGCTTGACATGGCAGCTGAAACAGACCCACTTACACCCCCAGCACACATTGGATGGTATGTCTATACCATGTCTTTTTATATTGAGAATCTTTTTTTATTACAGGGAGGGAGGAGGGTAAATTCTATTGTAAAATTTATGTACATAATTGTAAAATTTGTGAAATAAATTCCAAAGTTCACAGGGTACAAGTTTCAAAATTCAATTCAAATAATTATGTTAAGCATTTATTTAATCTTTAAAGGTACACATGTGGAACTGGATATATTTTGACTTACTGCAAACGTTTCGTTTTCGTCACATAAGTTAAGACATACGTAACTCACTGATAACAAATTATTAGCAACATATTTTAAAACTACATAATAAAGTTGTTCTGGAAAATTTCAGTCAATTTTCCTTAGAGTATATACCAAAGTTCAAACAACACTATATAATTATATATTTGTACGCGATATTTCTTCGGCAGTTATCGAAATGGAATATTTTTCTACTTCGCGGGATAGATCGATTTGGCAAAGCTAAAGGTTTCTTCCCGCTATTACGTTGGTCAAGCTAATATTCACGAATTCATTTCTATGACACGTCTTTAGCTCTTTCTTCTTCAGGCAAACCACTCATTTTCGTCAATACTTTCAAAACTCTGTCTTTGGGAGATTTTATATCACATTTTCCACTATGATAATCGTTCTTCGAACATTTAATGCTCACTTGACGAAGACTACCGCCGCGGAAGTACAAGGCAATTTTCAAGATGGCGGACACCAACATGTACAACAAAAATACGTATTTAACAGCGACGTTAACCTGAATGTCAGGCCTTTATTTGTTCCCGCCTTCCGCTAAACCCGGTAGCGCGGGCAGAGGTGCGGGCGAGCGAGAAGGCGAGAAAAACAAAGGCCTGAGGAAACTCTTAACAAAACTGTGGGGAATCCGTCCATCTCATGGACGGGAGCTCTGATTGGCTGACTAATTGAAGTAAGGATTTTGATTGGTTCATTCAGATAAACAACTGCCCGAAGGTGCACCGTCAAGGTGCACACCGTGACAAGGTCATCGCCATTTCTCGAATGTGTTTATTGTGTACGTTTTTGTGACCAGTTCATTCATTTAATCATTTATTATGTCGGAAAATCAAACCATAGGAGGATTTTTCGAAACCGCTTTGTTAAATTCATTGACACATTTCGGCTTTGAGTCTTTGAAACCAGAACAAACGACGTGCATTCGAAAGCTCGCTGTTGACGAGCCAAGATGTCTTTGCTGTTTTGCCCACTGGTTTTGGTAAAAGTCTGATATATCAGATATTGCCATTTGTGTTCTCTGAACTTCATCGACTTCAACATGGCACGGTGAGGAATTTCGTTGTAGCAGGTGGAGACCTTGAGAAAAGCAGTCTACTTGGGTCCTTCGTTCGATGATCAGGGACGATGGCTACTGAAGGCGAAGCCGATGCGAAAGTCCAAGTTGTTTATGGCAGTGCTGAACAATGGTTGTCAGAAATTAAAGTGGACCCGTAAGTTACAGAACGGGAATCTCGGAACAGTTAGTCACTATGTGGATGACTGAGTTTATACGGTTGAGATGTGTTTATGATTATGTATCAATATATTAAATGGCCTACCTGCATTCTAAAATTTAAATTCTAAAACTGTATAAAATAATTCCCAATACAAAATTATATATTTTATTAATTTAGTCGAAACTATATCAAGGCGGCTATCAAATCGTGTTTATCTTTTATTATGGTGGAATTTTGAATCAATATATTCTTGGTTTGCACTTGACGTCATGGCGGCCATGTTGGAGGAACTTTAACAAAAGAATCTCATTAGCAGCTATTGTATTTGGAGTATGTTTTCCTCCAACATGGCCGCCGTTTCTTTGTCTTCCAAATCTCAAGAGATTGATTGCAAACCATCAATATGTGTACTCTCAAATTGTCAAATTTCTCGGTTTCTTATCGTATTTTCCAATTCTTCGACTTCTTCTCTAGATCGGGCCTTCAATTCAAGTCTACCCGCTGGACTAGTGTGGACTAAAACCAGACGCGGAGAAAGACTATATATTTCTGTGGGATGAAATCAAAACATACGCTTTGTTCTTTTGACAACTCATATCAATCATACTCGTTCATGTTTAAAAATAGCAAAGTGGGCGGAAGACAGTTTTGTTAAGAGTTTCCTCAGGCCTTTGTTTTTCTCGCCTTCTCGCTCGCCCGCACCTCTGCCCGCGCTACCGGGTTTAGCGGAAGGCGGGAACAAATAAAGGCCTGACATTCAGGTTACAGCGACGTTTACCTTGACAACGTTTCATTCAACATGAATAATTCAGTAGTTTAAAACCTTGCGCTCATTTGGCTTAGATAAAATTTGTGTTTGCCCTAAAGCCTTCATCTTTTGCACGTTCATTGGCGAGAAAACTGTAAAAAAATCACAACATTGGCTATTTCTCTTGGCACAGCTCATATATTCGCAATCGACAAAAGGGAGATAAATGCGACAGTATTTCGCTAAAAATATCGACAACTAATGTTGTCGTCCGTCTTTTAGTTCGCCCGTTAAAATCGAATACTGACGTAATACTCGCATCATAAAATGTGCAATATCAAAGGGAAATATGGTAAGAAAACGCTCAATTGCAGCTCAGAGGTAAAAAACGTTTAATATTTTATTTATAACTTGCATTTCCAGCTACAAAAGTTTCATAAATAACTTATACTTCCATGCTAAAGGTAGAGCATTTACGAGTGACTTCATTGGCGACATTTTTTGCGATAAGCCGCTGACACCAAGTACCCTAAAAGTCGGCGCGCATTCAAGGCCGATGGGAGGAATTTGGCTGATTTGTGACGCCGTGCGAAGACACATGCATGCATGGATGGTCAACACAATAAAACATGTACACTAGACCTATCATCTTTATATATCTATATATATATACATTTTATATAAATATATAGTTCAATCTACAGATACGGTGTTTCGCTGTACAACAGCTCATCAGTGTAGCTTGGAACAATCTGAATGAACTTCATCAATTACTTATACACATGCGATCGTCGGTGACAGCCACATGTGGGACAGCATCGGTGAAATACATTCAGATAGCGTGAAGTGCGCATGGGCCCAGAGTGCTCAAACTTCCACAAGGGTAGTGAGCGTTGCATTATCGCTAATATGTACCCATATATATATATATGGGTACATATATATATGTACATATATGTAAAACTATACTTTATACTTTGTATATATATATATATATATATTTAACAATTAGACAACGAGACCGAGTTTTCTACTGAGATGATAGTCAACGAGGCGAAGCTAGCCGAGTTGACTATTTGCTCGTAGGAAACGAGGGCGTTTTAGTATCAACCATAAACAACTAGCTTCTCTTTAACGCAAATAAATCTTATCAAACATTGTTCCAAATTTTCAGATAGTTTTACCTTTTTGTTTGCAGAAGTCCCCCCATTCAAAATGTAGAGTAGGGGAGTAGCTCGATGGCACATGATAAACAATCGATCACAAAAAACGATATTGTAATTACTTTTCTTTAAGGCATAATAAGCGAATACATTTTCTTATTCGAAAATGTCAGACTGAACAATTTTCCATTATTTTCGGTCCAATGTTTTCATGATTTCATCACTCGTATATACATTTTAGCGTACGCCATGTTTGGCCTAGTTTCCAGGCTTTGCTCGCAGCGTGAATACACCGTGGCTTCTGATTGGTCAGAATAGGAGTATTCCAGATATAAGAAGGTTTATCATTGGATAACGCTACTAGTGGTCTGTCACCAATAGATCACTAGTAGCTCAGCCAATCAGAAAGCCGGATTCGTAATAGACCACTTCAGGCGGAAACTATTGTTTTAACGTGCAAATGAACGCATGTTATATATTGTATTACCTTTAAATTGTTTTGCGTTAAACACCTCTAAATACAACCTCATTCCCAGGCCATTTGGCTTCGCTTCCCCACCTACTTGGGCGACAAAAAAGCCCTGGAGACGAGGTTGCATGGGTTGCATGAACGTTGGGATTTTTTGTCAAAAAACATGGAATCTTGGGATATTTTGAGGCCCATATTGGGATAAGTATTTAAGAATTTCAATCTAGCAACAACGTGTCGACCGCTCCTAATCGATCCCTTATTAATCAATAGCCATGAAGAAAAAAATGTCTATATTAAAATTTCGTTATTTTTGTAACTAATGAATCATTTCCTATCAGTGCCAAAAAATTGAATTAAAAATATCTTTTTACAATGTGAAAAAAGAGATTTTTTACGACAAGTTAATACTTTATATCCCATAGACGTTTCAGGTCGTTTTTCTCCGGTCAATTTTTTGCAAAATCACATTACAGCTTCGCAACGTTTTAATATATATATATATATATTTTTTTTTTAATTTTAGAAGAGCTGCTAACTGCATATTCCCCGAGGTTCCATATTTCCCTATAAAGTAAAATTTTGCGTTTATTATTAAATTAATATTAATAATCACATCGTCGTTAAAATGTTCAGTGATTAATGAAAAGTTGTTTACCATCATTTCTCATATATATATATGTATGGGGAATATTACACGGTGGCGAGAAGATATGGATTTTATGTTCAAGTGCATGCAAGGACAACATACAAAGATATTGCTCTTAATTACCACAAGAACATAAAATCCATATCTTTGAGCAACAGTGCGTGTAATGTTCTATTTATTATGTGAACAATGAAATTATGCGTGGAAGTGATGTTGATAAACTGGGTTTAATGCAAAAACTACAACCACTTGTCCTAAAGCTTTTAGAAAATACAAACGAAAAATACAATAGCTTATTCGAATATGTCATTTTACGTAAAAAAACTGAATTAAGAGAAGTTACTGCCTCAAATTTACTTGATTCAAACTTAATACGGCAAAAGACGTAAATTTTGACTTGTCGATACGCCACTCGATTGCCGGATGTATAGTGAAATATGGATTCTAAGTGTTTTAGTTACCAGTAAAATATTCTTCTCCATATAATATATATATATATATATAGTTCAATCTACAGACACGGTGTTTCGCTGTACAACAGCTCATCAGTGTAGCTTGGAACAATCTGAATGAATTTCATAAATTACTTATACACATACGATCGTCGGTGACAACCGCATGTAGGACAGCATCGGTGAAATACATTCAGATAGCGTGAAGTGCGCATGGGCCCAGAGTGCTCAAACTTCCACAAGGGTAGTGAGCGTTGCATTATCGCTAATAGGTACCCACGGCAACTTCGCAGAGTGCTCAACAACACCGAAGTGAAGGAGCGTACATAGTTCAATCTACAGACACGGTGTTTCGCTGTACAACAGTTCATCAGTGTAGCTTGGAACAATCCGAATGAATTTCATCAATTACTTATACACATACGATCGTCGGTGACAACCGCATGTGGGACAGCATCGGTGAAATACATTCAGATAGCGTGAAGTGCGCATGGGCCCAGAGTGCTCAAACTTCCACAAGGGTAGTGAGCGTTGCATTATCGCTAATAGGTACCCACGGCAACTAGTATATATATATATATATATATGTATATACTATAAGTGGGCTTACCTCAAATGTTGATGGTCGCTACTGTCAGTTTCACGCTGGGCGATCTTCAGGCGGCTGAAGATTCTCGATTCGGCGCTGTCTTAAATAGGTTGAGTTGCTTACGTCATGCATTGCTAATGGTGTGTGGGTTGATGGCGCGCTTCTGGGTGTGTGGGTCGATGGTGCGCTACCCACATTCCTACCTTTGTTCTTGCCTACACCTATACGTTCTTTATCTTAAACTTGTTTTTGTGCCGACATGTTGAAAGGATCTCTGATCTTTTGTTAAGTAAAGTGGGTTTTTCGGATTTCATAATGCAAAGTTTTTCTTCCAAACATAAATTACATCGGTTAGACCCCCCTGAGTATGCTGCTGACCGTTTTAAAATTGACCAATTAATGTTAAAATTTTGAGTGGGCATTGATCTTTATTTCTGCAGTTACAACCACGTGTGCTATTGTTTTTTCCTTCATTTATCCTAAGGATGTGTGTGTTGTGTTTCGTGATTGTAGATTTAATGTTGTTCATGCAGTTATAACTAACTTTTACTGTGTTTCTGTTGAAAATCTTGTGTAGCTTGTTGTGTGCACGTGGTGGGAAATGTTTGTCAATTAAGTTTAAGAAACATCGTCCTATGTGTGTTTTAACGTTCTTGCTGTATGGTGGGTTAAACCAAATGATGTTTCTATGTCGTATTACTATATATATATATATATATATATATATATATATATATATATATATATATATATATATATATATATAATCTACACTGATGAGCTGTTGTACAGCGAAACACCGTGTCTGTAGATTGAACTATATAACTTTGTTACGAAGTTCTTGTTTGTGTGACTGTGATCCAGATAGGATTAAACAAAGAGAAAAGATGGAAACGATATATAGTTCTTGTTTGTGTGACTGTGACCCATATATATATATATATATATATATATGTATATATATATATATCGTTTACATCTTTTCTCTTTGTTTAATCCTATCTGGATCACAATATATATATCGTTTACATATTTTCACTTTGTTTAATCCTATCTGGGTCACAGTCACACAAACAAGAACTTCATAACAAAGTTAAGGCAAATTTAAAACACAATACGCATTGAATAAATCAAATCTCGGCGCGATTTATCGCTATACTTGTTGTATAAATGTAAAACAATTTAAACTACGAGAAGGCATATTTAAGACAATTAAAGACGGAATCAGCCTTAACAACTCGTAAAGGCTTGTGATCGAGGACGATATTGGCGTCGTGAATTGATATCATTTCACCTTGGATGTCAAGAACGTTCATGTCAACTGCTGGAACCAGCAGTGTCAGTCTCTCTCCAACAGTTTTAACGTGCATTTGATCTACTTTTTATGCAGGGTTCTCAGAAATGAGAAATACAGTATTTTCATCTTGGGATTTTGACCAAATTGAGAAACGAACTCATGAACACAATGCAGGGGACGAGCATGCACCTTACAACTGGAACCCATTTTAGGGGTAATTAATCTAAATTTCCCAGAGTCCCCCCGCACCTGCCCGCTGCCAGGGAATGACTGTGGGCCCGATATTGTTCCTCGGCCGAAGGTCGTCTTGGGTGAGGAATGAGGATACTAATTTCGACATGCGTGAAGGAATTTGCACGCCAGGTGGTTTCGTCAAAACTTTTACGCGCGAGTTGAACAACTTGTATATGTTATATTAGCTCGGCATTCGTCGTTTACGAACGTCAATTTTAAGATTTATATACCTCTATTATTTAAAACGTGTCGGAATCACTGATGCCTAAAATAAGTATGGATCGAGTAACTCATTGTTCGTCAGGATCAGAAAATTAATGAAGCTTCCGTAATGTTGATTTTGTTCTCTGCTAATGGCGCCCATCAAGCAATTGTGTAGGTAGATTGATACGAAAATGAAAAATTCCGGACACAGTGCCTTAGTAATAGCGGATTCTGTCTTCATTTTCCAAACAATAGTTGCTCGATGTCGTTTTCTTTTAGAGATCAGTGGACGGAACCCTACAGTTTATTTACATCATGTGTACATGTACCTATATGACCAGAACGATATCGCCACATTTTAAACAAATTTTGGTGCTAGGAAAGGAGCAAAAAATAAGTCGGATATTTAAATCTGTTAACAGGATTATTGGTTAGCCTTACGAGCTTGTATTTACGCAGGGTGTCGCATTTGATATTTAAGAGTAGCGGCTGCACACTCGCGGCAGGCTAATTTAAGAGCGACTGCGTGTTGGTGGGTTTTGATACTTGCGACTTGTCTCTTATATAATACTGTTGCTTATGAACTCTTAACCAGCAGTTTGCTATCCAGCCTCTATAATTAGCTAGCAGCCCACCTCTCCAAAAGTTGCTACCGACATTTTATAGATCTTTGTTGATTTCGTAAGTTGAATATATATACATACAATACTAATTCAAAAGGCATGAATCGCGAAGGATTGGGCTTTTTTATTGACTATTTTCAATAAGTGTTTAATCATATCAAACTGATATTTTTCAGGGCTAGAATAACTCGATAATTTTATTGACGATAATTTTATTGGTTTTGGAATCATATTTTTAGAGACTGATCTCAGTAATTCGGGTGAGCGCGTTTACAGGTTAAAGCCTGGGGGACCAGGGTTAACCATTGCCCCTATAGGACGGTTATAGTGTAGAAATTTAAGAACTTCTTATTTATGCCTGATTTTCTGATAAATAATAGCGGTATATATATATACATAAAACAATCAAACATTATGAAATTTTATTTATATTTGTATTTGGAAGATCATTCCTACCACCTTCTTTTTTTTCAACAATTGTAATTTTCGCAACAATCGTGTTTGTTGCCACCTTAAATACGCGTTATGGTGGGCAAATTAACGCCAGCAGACCACCTGGGGTAAATTGTGATGAGGTTGGAGAAAGATTTCAAGACCTTTGACCGTAAAAAGTGTACTGCATATCACTTTGCTCTAAACTTTGTTTATGTATCTTTTTGGCAAACCTTATACCTTCAGAAAGCCGCACTTTTCCCCCACACATATACTTGATTTAAGCTAAATACTCAGTGAACACAGGCATCAAAGATTTCGTCATTAAAAATTTCGTCATTAAAAATTTCGTCATTGGAAATTGCTGGTGACCTTTTCTTACCTGTGATAAAACATTGTGGTCAGAACTATTCAAATTCATTTCGATTGACAGAGCCAAGCTATACTTTGATGTTCGACAATCTGCTGATCTACCGATATGAAAGGTGTCGCATTTCTCTGCTTCCTCGTCTTCCTGAACTCGTCTTTGGTGCTGTGCAAACATTCTAGACTTGGCTGTGGTAAAGCGGATACCGTAGTTACCCCGTTCAAAAATCTATTGGGCCTTGGTAACACGGAGTCCGTTTATATATATGCTTCTACGGGCTGTCAAAGGAACGGGTCGCCTACCCAAGGTGACAACAGAGATCTACAATTTACTCCAAGTGAAGCTTGCCGCGTAGGGCTTGAAAATGGAGATCCCATGGAACCGAGCGACAAGACCCCATTGCACAATATCAATGTTCTAACGAAAACGGATCCTAATGTTGACGGTGGTTATAACTTCCTAAAATGTCCCACCAACAGCTTGCTATATCCCCATGAATACGAGGCATTTTTCCTCCCATACTTACCCAACAAGAACACTTACATGTTTCTGGACGCGGGAAAGGCAAAGTGGTTTTTCACGAGCCGTCTTAGTGGCTGCGACGTTTTCATAGCAACTTCTCGCACCAGCAGCAACTCTAAAAAGCCACTTGTGATACACAGCAATAAGAACGGTGAATGTAATAACGTAAAACGTTTTCGTGAAAAAGGTGAACAGGCAGACGCAATTATCGCAGGTGTTCCAGGTGATTATACATTGAAGCTTCGTGTTTATGGTGAAGATTTGAAAGTTACTGGGGTACCAGAGGAAGTTACCAAATATGCGAAAGACCATCCCAACGTCCAGACAGTGGTGTATGATGTAGATGAGGCTCAAAGTGAATTCTATTTCACTGGGTTCTACGACAAAAGCTCTTGGAAGTACTTTCTAAGGCCAACAGCGAAAGGTGCAAATATACCCATAGCAGCTATTTAAAAGTTAAAACGTGATAAAACGACAATAATTCTTCTGAATTAAAAGTGAATAAAATGTTCTTAAACTCAAGCGTTGTTTCTGGTATTTATATTATATATACGTGGCATAAACATAATTTTGAAATTACAAAAACGTGTTATTCGCCTTATTTATTTTGCACATCACAGATCTCACGTTGTTCCCCTTTTTATTTCTTCAAATATTCTACCATTGAATATGCTTTATTTTAAATCAATTTCAATTTAAATGTATGACGTATTTAGTAAATCCCCTCCACGCAACATTTCAGGTTTATTTATGTGCTTAAAACACGATCAAGTCGGTTTTCTTTGTTTTTTTGCGGGATTTATATCCCATAAATCCCGCATTATAAATTCATAGGGTGCCTGCTACAACTATCTCGTATGGTAACGCCGGTAGCGCCCATATACGGGAAGGAGAGCAAGGGTTTGCTTTTCGCTCCACGTAGTTTACGAGAGGAAAGCAAACCAATGAAAATCATCAAGATCTGTTGGTTGAGTCAGCAATTTATTACGCTGAACGTTGAGCATAAAATGTGGGATTGATACTGCATCAATACGCATACCCAATGCTGTAATGATAGATCTGGTACTAATTATTCACACTAATTATTCAAACAAGCTTGTATGTGTTCAATGAACCTTTACGTACTTCTCAAGTTGTTTAATAAACTATTATTCAAAGGTTGCTTTGGAGTCTTATTATTTCATAAAATCCCGTTAACATTTGACATAACAATGTCCTTCGACACTCGGTAAATGATATCTTTTAGAAAACCTTCTTCAATCGTGTTTTAAGTCGGATTCGGCCCTCGGGATCTATCTGGCTTAAAGCCTCCGTTCTCGGTATTTATCCTATGCTCAAACGAGGTCCATACATATAATACCAGGTTCTCTTCATCTGGTAATTACCATATTTAACAATCAAGATCAAATCAGCTAAAAAAGTCTTTTTCAAGACAGGGAGCCAAAATATGGAATGGTATTCCACTTGAAATACGAAAACTATCTAAGAATTGTTTTAAGAAAAAAATGCAAGATACTCTACTTCGGATTTTGCATGAGGATACTTATATTGATATGCCGACATTAATGAATAAGTTTACCAAATAGTTCGATTGCCCTGGAAACTTTCTTTCTTTCTTTCTTTATTTTCTTTATTTTTTTTCCCTTTCATATTCCATCTGATTCAATCACTCATTTATTTAAATACAAACTTCTTTCGTTAGGAATCTGTAATCTAATTTAAGCGCTGTGGGAGGTAGTGGGCTCCGGAGATCCTGTGCCTCGGAATACCCTGTATTTCACTGCTCGTGGTCTCGGGTGTTCACCGCCTTCTCTAAATGTTGTCTATGTAGTTCTTGTTTTCTCAATCAAATAAGCACTCTAAAATGTATTTATTCTTTCTCTACCCGCCTAGATTAGCTTTTGCTACCTGCGGGATAGTGTTATCTTTTTTGTAAATTGTATACAATCAATACATTGAATTGAATTGAATTGAATATGTACAACAAAAACTCCTGCGATTCTGTTTCATTTCGCTATTAGATTCCATTCAGTTTAGTTAAATTTATATAGGGGAACATACATTACAGGGGTCACTCATCGCTCTCACTGGACTACACACAGGCACAAAACCGGGGCCACAATTCAGATTGGTGTAGGGAGTATACGAGAGAAGAACGCGGAGTCCCTTACGTATACGTCTATATAACTGATGCATGGTTGATGTATAGTTGATGCATGGCGAAAGCAAACGTGCTGCGCATCCCGTGAATGACGAATCAAGTAGTCGTAGTAAAATCTAGCACAGCTACTCCTAAAGATTTTGCGTGAGCACTAGAAGAAATTTAATATTAGTTATGATATCCTTCTTATTACATGGCACAAGTTGCTTCCAGATGAAATTGCGTGCTTTGTTTGGCTGAGAAGCGTCACGTGTCTATTTTTCGGTAATGGACTGCTAAGGATTATGGGTTTGTCTGCCATTTTGTTTACAAACTGAGAATACTCGAAATAAGGAAAAACACTTTGAAAATCTGAATAAATTTAATGAAAACAGTAACCTAAGCGCGCTAAATCATGTATGAGCCAGACGATGAGCAATCTGGAAGTAAGTTTCACATCCCGAAAACAATAACAACTGAAGGACAACAACATTGAAAATATATACACATGCAAGTGCTTGCACATGTCAACTGCCATTACATGTAGTTGAATTATTAACATAGAACGGTTAATTAACAACTACGATGCCATTATACTATATACGCGCAGTAGACATAATAACGAGTCTATGTCACGCCAGTCTGCACGTTATACGTATATATATATATAACAATTATTATGGGACAATGAACTCGCGTGGGGAATAGTGATATTAGGTGTTACTCTGAGTGACGAACCATACCGGACAAGTAGAGAAAACTCTACTTGGGCCGGCTGGGATTCGAACCCGGGACCTTCGGTTTACTAGTCCAACACTCTACCAACTGAGCTACAGGCCAAGTTGGGAGCTGAAGGTCGAATGATGGTACTTGTGTTATTTGATATTTCGAAACAGATACTAGTTTCTTCAATATCGAGACATTAGTCTTTATACATGTAGATTTAGAAGAATTATTATGGGACAATGAACTCGGGTGGAGAATAGTGATATTAGGTGTTCATTGTCTGAGTTCATTGTCCCATAATAATTGTTCTAAATCTATATGTATAAAGACTAATGTCGCGATATTGAAGAAACTAGTATCTGTTTCGAAATATCAAATAACCCAAGTACCATCATTCGACCAGCAGCTCCCAACTTGACTTGTAGCTCAGTCGGTAGAGTGTCGGACTAGTAAACCGAAGGTCGCGGGTTCGAATCCCAGCCAGGCCAGGTAGAGTTTTCTCTACTTGTCCGGTATGGTTTGTCACTCGAAGTAACACCTAATATCATTAGTGAATTAAAAGTAGCGTGCTGCGTAGGCAGTGTAGAAACAACAATCGAAATATAGTAACTTAGGTTAGATATACTGCCAAAACAGAGAACGTAGGAATCGATATCTAACGTTTCGAGCGAAGGCCCTTCGTCAGACGGGCCTTCGCTCGAAACGTTAGATTTCTACGTTCTCTGTTCCTAATATCATTATATATATATATATAATAGGTTGCGTCTTATATGCACGCTGTGATTGGTCAATTACCGTGTTTATATCAGGCTATGTAAACACGGTTGTGATGTCACAGCACATTTTTTAGCCTTATTTCATAAAAGAAACAGAAAATGGATGCCCTGTATTTATATAACCTGATGCAAACACTCGAGTGAGTTGGGAGAATTCGAAAGTACATAAACTTTCGAATTCTCCCAACTCACTTTCGTGTTTGCATCAGGCTATATAAACATGGGCGGCCATTTTCTATTTCTTAAATATATATATATGTATATTGACAATATTGTTAACGGTAGATGTTAGCGTTTTGTCAGACTGTCACCGTCTGACACCGAAGCTGTTCCTCGGCCAATCTCCCACAGTCTCAAAATGGTTTCCCAGTTTCAAAATGGCGGCATTTATAGGTCCTTCTGCATTTATAGGTCCTTCTGCTAATGGTAATGGTCGCTGACCAATACCTAAGGACCGGGCTGTTGAGACTGTTGACAAGTATTTAAAATTGCATATTTTAGACAAGAAACTCGTTACTCGTTATAGGTCCGGTAAACGAAGGGATTTGTATCGTCCGTCTATTTTCCCGTCGTTAAAACAAGAAAGCCGGACGACAAACTACCAGACGGTCCAGACTGGGACAGTGAAAGACCTTAAAAATTCGTCAGTCAGGAGCCTTTCGTCCTTTAATATGAAGACTTTATCAAGTTATAACGACACTTGGAAAAAGGTTAATTGATATAAAGACACGCTAAGGAGAACTGCATGGGCTACGCCTCGCTTCTTTACGATTTGCCCTTTTTGTAGAGCTGGCGACTTCATAAAACAAAATGTTTGTAGAACGTCCATATTAATTGTTTATTCTATTGCTGATTATTCGTGCCGTACACCCAGGATGTCTTCAATTCAGAGCTACAAGCCTACAGCAACAATATATAAGCCTCTTATCATGAAAATGTCCCGGGCCGCTCGCTCAGCAACAAACGTAAACTGATATTTTGTTTATACAAACTCGAAATCATGTTGTTCTACTGATTTTCCTATTTGGTCAGACAAATAATTTAGTACGCCTTTTCAGTCTTGGTTCCACAATTAACAATGACCAACCATGCATGTAAAGTGTCAAAATCGCCTGCATTTACATAAATATCGAAAACAATATTAACGAAGTTGCGATAAATAAACGTCAGTAGTCGCTACCATTAGCAGAAGGACCTATAAATGCCGCCATTTTGAATCTGAAAATGTCACACATTTTTGGGCCGCACCCGCCCGCAGTCCAGTTATGTATAGGTCAGTGGTCTTTCTGCTAATCGTAGCGACCACTGACTTGTTTTTATCGCAGGCCTAGGAATTTTGGAGACTTATTATAGATCCTTTTAGCTTAAACTTCGTTAATATTGTTTTCAAAATTTATGCAAATGCAAGGCGATTCTTGTCACTTTACATGCATGGTTGGTCATTGTTAATTATGGGACTCAAGAGACGTACTGAATTATTTGTCTCGACCAAATAAGAATATCTGTAGAACTTGTATAAACAAAATATTTTACGTTTGTTGCTGAGTGGCCCAGGACATTTTCATGATAAGATACACTTGGTCATGGAAATCCTACAAACATTTTGTTTCATGAAGTCGCCAGCTCTATATTATAAAGAAGAGCAAGCGATGAAGAATACGAGAAAATCGCAAAGAAGCGAAGCGACGCCGATTTTTCCTTACAGTCTCTTTATCAACCTTTTCCAAGTGTCGTTATAACTCGATAGAGCCTTCATGTTAGAAGACGAAAGGCTTCTGACTGACGCATTTTCACGGGCTTCCACTGTCCCAGTCCAGACCGTCTGGTAGTTTATCGTCCGGCTTTCTTGTTTTAAACGACGGGAAAGTAGACGGACAAATTGAAGGTGGAAATCTCTTCGTTTACCGGATATAAAACACCCAACGACGAGTTTATTGTCTAAAATTTGCCGAGCAATTATGCAATTTAAGAACGTTCATATCAACTGCTGGAACCAGCAGTGTCAGTCTCTCTCCGACAGTTTTAATGTGCATTTGATCTTGTTTCTCAGAAATGTGAAATACAGTATTTTCATTTTGCGATTTTGACGAAATTGAGAAACGAACTCATGAACACAATGCAAACGACGAGCATGCACCTTACAACTGGAACCCCTCATTTTAGGAGTAATTAGTCTAATTTTCCCAGAGTCCCCCCGGAAGCGCGCCATCAACCCACACACCCAGAAGACGTAAGCAACTCAACCTATTTAAGACAGCGCCGAATCGAAAATCTTCAGCCGCCTGAAGATCGCCCAGCGTGAAACTGACAGTAGCGACGATCAACATTTGAGGTAAACCCACTTATAGTATATATATTCGCTCTATCTTTATGGTATTGAGCACTTTTCGACATTTCGCGAACAACACTTTGTTTGTATGAATATATATATATATATATATATATATATATATATATATATATATATATATATATATATATATATATATATATATATATATATATATATATATATATATATATATACTATAAGTGGGCTTACCTCAAATGTTGATGGTCGCTACTGTCAGTTTCACGCTGGGCGATCTGGCGTACTCGATATTTTTCAACAGTTTTTACAACTTTTGAATATATTAATGGCTAGAAAATTGTGAAGAAACATACCTGTGGACACTCTTCTACTTAAGTTTGTTGACTTTTCTCGTTATTCTACTACATCAGCCTTGTACATGTTTATCAACAAAATCTCCTGCGTCGGTAAACAAAGCTAAACTAGCTGGCCGCCATTTTGTTTTGCCGGCTGGTGAACAGTGCAGGATATCCCGGGCTAGAGGAGCCAACCAGATTGCGTGAAAAGCACTATTCACCTGCGAACTATTGAATGGACCACGTGATCTTTCTTCTGACGAATCTGATTGGCTAATGTCCAATGTTTATCCGACGTTTTGGGGCATATGGTAAAACGCGGACTGGACTGGACGACTGGACTCGATTAGTAAAACACGGACTGGACTCGATTAGTAAAACACGGACTGGACTCGATTAGTAAAACGCGGACTGGACTCAATTAGTAAAACACGGACTGGATTCGATTAGTAAAACACGGACTGGACTCGATTAGTAAAACACGGACTGGACTCGATTAGTAAAACACGGACTGGACTCGATTAGTAAAACACGGACTGAACTCGATTAGTAAAACGCGGACTGGACTCAATTAGTAAAACACGGACTGGACTCGATTAGTAAAACACGGACTGGACTCGATTAGTAAAACACGGACTGGACTCGATTAGTAAAACGCGGACTGGACTCAATTAGTAAAACACGGACTGGACTCGATTAGTAAAACGCGGACTATATGTAAATATGTTTGTACAGCAATACAGCGGAATTTTAAGCTAGCTTTTGATGCAATTTGCTTAGTTTTTACAATATCTTTGACTTTGACCACGGTCGTCCGAAAAGAGTTGATCGATTTTTATAGTTATTTCGCTTGACAATGGAGAAAATAGAATGATACAAAAGCTATAATTAATACGAATTTATATAGGAGATTGAGAAACTGTATCTGTGACGAAGCCGGTAAATTGTAATGTTAATACGAGCGACATTCGAGTTATTAATTTCTTAAATGACTGTATTTTGACTCAGAATCACTTAATGCAATAAAACTTCTCTTGGCCACTCTTTATCAAATACACCAGACTCCCTATCACAGTGTCAGTGAGTCATTTCGCCGGCATTGGCAAAACAACGAAACTGCTATACAGGTCTTTATTTCAGCCGACAAATCTCTTTCATGCACATGCCATCTTTCACTGGATCTTACACAGTCACACGCGAGTTTTTATTGTAATTATAGCGCATTCTTCTTTATCTCCAGATTAGATGAGAGACTTACCATTCGGTTGTTGAATCATCCAGCAATTTAGCTGAATTATCAGGTTCAGCAGCTTTGAATGATTTTATATCCTTCGAAGTTTTGCAGTACGCTTTCGGCCCTAGTACACAATTTTGGAGAACATTTCAGTGATAAATCTTACTCTAAACAGGCCCAGTATATTGCCTAATTTGCTGAAAACGGAATGTGATAATCGGAATGGAATGCAATAATAATCTCCTATAGTCAACACTCGAAATAAATTTCATATTTCCGCACATCCATGTATTATTCTCTACATATAGACTAAAACCAATCTCAGTAAAGTACTGATTTAGGATGGTAGGACACTCAATGCTAATTTGCATATTAAATAATATTGGGAAAAGAAAATATTTTAATCCGATCCAGTCCGCGTTTTACTAATCGAGTCCAGCCCGCGTTTTACTAATCGAGTCCAGTCCGTGTTTTACTAATTGAGTCCAGTCCGCGTTTTACTAATTGAGTCCAGTCCGCATTTTACTAATCGAGTCCAGTCCGCGTTTTGGCATGTTGTAAAACGCGGACTGGAAAAACGCGGACTGGACTGGACTGGACTGGACCGGGAAAACGCGGACTTGTAAAAGACGGACTCAGTCCGCGTTTTATTAAAATTTGTAAAAGACGGACTCAGTCCGCGTTTTGTCAAAATTTGTAAAAGACGGACCATAGAAATAATAGTGAGACAAGCAAAGCGACTTTTTGATAATATGATGTCAAACCGAAATTAGAACGCTAAGTAATGTGACGTCCGTGGCGTCAAAAACGTTGCTAGCTTTTCCTAGACCTAGTCAAAAGTTTGTCTGCACAAAATTGCGGATTTTTACGGGCAGTTAACTCGTCCCAGGCTAGGCTGTTTGGCAAGGAATATCGTGATGTGACAAAGAATATTCACTCCTGGTCAAATTCAAAATGGCTGATTTATACGAGGACGAAAAAAGTGGACATGATTCGTGACCCATTCTATACTACCTTATCCGCAGGAATTTTGCAGGCGAGATCTAGACTCGCAAGCTCCAATTCCTCTCGTCAGCACACAATGCAATATATTAAAAGCGTTTGGAGGCTTCTTGGACATTTTTAATGGGCTTTTCTTGAGGGGGAGAGAGCGTGCGGGCTCAGAGGGATGAGCGCGCGCCTCCTCGCGTCCCCGAAACACCCTACCAACCATTAAAAGTCCATAAAAATCCCAACAATAGCCCATTAAAAAGCCCATTAAAAAAGTCCAAGAAGCCTCCAAACGCTTTTAATATATTGCATTGTGTGCTGACGAGAGGAATTGGAGCTTGCGAGTCTAGATCTCGCCTACAAAATTCCTGCGGATAAGGTAGTATAGAATGGGTCACGAATCATGTCCACTTTTTTCGTCCTCGTATAAATCAGCCATTTTGAATTTGACCAGGAGTGAATATTCTTTGTCACATCACGATATTCCTTGCCAAACAGCCTAGCCTGGGACGAGTTAACTGCCCGTAAAAATCCGCAATTTTGTGCAGACAAACTTTTGACTAGGTCTAGGAAAAGCTAGCAACGTTTTTGACGCCACGGACGTCACATTACTTAGCGTTCTAATTTCGGTTTGACATCATATTATCAAAAAGTCGCTTTGCTTGTCTCACTATTATTTCTATGGTCCGTCTTTTACAAATTTTGACAAAACGCGGACTGAGTCCGTCTTTTACAAATTTTAATAAAACGCGGACTGAGTCCGTCTTTTACAAGTCCGGGTTTTCCCGGTCCAGTCCAGTCCAGTCCAGTCCGCGTTTTACAACATGCCGTCCAGTCCAGTCCGCGTTTTTCCAGTCCGCGTTTTACAACATGCCCCGCGTTTTACTAATCGAGTCCAGTCCGCGTTTTACTAATCGAGTCCAGTCCGCGTTTTACTAATCGAGTCCAGTCCGCGTTTTACTAATCGAGTCCAGTCCGCGTTTTACTAATCGAGTCCAGTCCGCGTTTTACTAATCGAGTCCAGTCCGCGTTTTACTAATCGAGTCCAGTCCGCGTTTTACTAATTGAGTCCAGTCCGCGTTTTACTAATCGAGTCCAGTCCGCGTTTTACTAATCGAGTCCAGTTCGTGTTTTACTAATTGAGTCCAGTCCGCGTTTTACTAATCGAGTCCAGTCCGCGTTTTACTAATCGAGTCCAGTCCGCGTTTTACTAATCGAGTCCAGTCCGCATTTTACTAATCGAGTCCAGTCCGTGTTTTATTAATTGAGTCCAGTCCGCGTTTTACTAATTGAGTCCAGTCCGCGTTTTACTAATCGAGTCCAGTCCGCGTTTTACTAATCGAGTCCAGTTCGTGTTTTACTAATTGAGTCCAGTCCGCGTTTTACTAATTGAGTCCAGTCCGCGTTTTACTAATCGAGTCCAGTCCGCGTTTTACTAATCGAGTCCAGTCCGCATTTTACTAATCGAGTCCAGTCCGTGTTTTACTAATTGAGTCCAGTCCGCGTTTTACTAATCGAGTCCAGTCCGCGTTTTACTAATCGAGTCCAGTCCGTGTTTTACTAATTGAGTCCAGTCCGCGTTTTACTAATCGAGTCCAGTCCGCGTTTTACTAATCGAGTCCAGTTCGTGTTTTACTAATTGAGTCCAGTCCGCTTTTTACTAATCGAGTCCAGTCCGCGTTTTACTAATTGAGTTCCGTCCGCGTATTACTAATCGAGTCCAGTCCGCGTTTTACTAATCGAGTCCAGTCCGCGTTTTACTAATCGAGTCCAGTCCGTGTTTTACTAATCGAGTCCAGTTCGTGTTTTACTAATTGAGTCCAGTCCGCGTTTTACTAATCGAGTTCAGTCCGTGTGTGAAGATGTGTGACGTAGCCTATTGAGCTGTGACGTATGAGCACATGTTGTTGTAGTCCGTAGATGAGTTTCGAAGTTGTAGTGTGACAGTGATATATTGGTAGATTCAAGGTGATTGTGATAGCGAGTGTATAATAAAGTTAAACTGAGTATTAAAATAAAGTAAAGAGGTCCCGTGTGCGTTACATTTTTGGAGGTCCCACCGAGATGATATCTGAGATTATTTTAGGCCTGGATTGGCTAATGAATAACAAAGTCCTTGTTGACCTTTCCAGACTGGTGTTGACATTTCCCGATTTGACAACTAAATCCTTATCCATATTCGACTCAAGTGTGTCAGATCCCTTAGCTGTTGTTTTAGATGAAGACATAGAAGTCCCAGCGAAGCATGAAGTATTTCAAATAGCCCGAATAAGAAATCCGACCATTGCTGAATGTGTTTTGGAGCCTAACATGGGATTGACAGGAAGAGGTGTTCTCGTTGCCCGAGTTGTTGTTCAGCCAAAAGAACAAAGAGTACCGATCCAGATAATAAATCCTGGGGCACAGCCAGTTAAACTGTACAAAGGGATGAAAGTAGGAAGCCTACAACAAGTTGACGATGTTGAGATGGAAGATTCCATTTTTGAGTCAAAAGATAACAGTTGTACCAGCCAGAATGTAATCAGTTTTGAACTTGATCATCTGCAACCAGAAGAGAAGACAAGAATGGAACATTTGTTGAACAATCATCGAGATATCTTTCCTACAAGTTCAGAAGGGTTCGGCTTAACCTCATTGGCAGAACACAAGATCGAAACTCACGATGCAACTCCAATAAAGCAGTTACCCCGACGTTTACCACATGCACTTCGACCTGTTGTAGAAGAGCAAGTGAATGAAATGCTGGAGAAGAAGGTGATAAAGCCAAGTAATTCACCCTGGTCCAGCCCCATAGTCATGGTGCGAAAGAAAGATGGGACGTGGCGCTTTTGCATCGACTTTCGAAAGCTGAATGAAGTCACAGTGAAAGATGCTTTTCCTCTGCCTCAAATTGCTGACTTGGTCGACACATTATCTGGACACAGATATTTTTCAACACTGGATTTAGCATCGGGATATTGGCAGGTTCCTGTGGAAGAATCCAGTCAAGAGAAAACAGCCTTTGTAATCCCAGGAGGTGGTCATTATGATTTCCTGCGCATGCCTTTTGGGTTGACAAATGCAGTACCTACGTTTCAGCGGCTTATGTTAGCAGTCCTAGAAGGTCTCCTGCCCCTCAAGTGCCTCGTATACCTAGATGATGTCCTAGTCATTGGTCGGTCATTTGAGCAGCATTTGGAAAATTTGAAAGCAGTTCTGGAAGCCGGAGTTCAGCATAGCCGGACTGAAATTGAAACTTTTGAAATGCCATTTTGGACAATCAAGTGTAGATTTCCTTGGTTTTACTATTTCAGCTTCAGGCCTCGCTCCAGATCCCAAGAAAGTGGAAGCTATTAGCAGATATCCAGCACCGAAAGATCTCACGGAGTTAAGGCGTTTCTTGGGTATGGCGTCATATTATCGCCGTTTTATCTCTGGTTTTAGTGACATTGCATTACATTTGTCTGGGACAAGAACTGTGAAATCGCATTCGAAACCCTGAAAGAGCAGCTTATTTCATCTCCTGTCCTGAGATTCCCTGAGTTAGAAGGGGATTATATTCTATATACGGATGCAAGTGATGTGGGAGTGGGAGCAGTATTGGCCCAAAGGAATGAAAGTGGAGAAGAAGGAGTCATTTCTTATGCATCAAAAGCATTCTCGGGTTCAGAGAAAAACTGGACAACAACTGAGAAAGAAGCATATGCTGTTGTCTGGGCCCTGCAGTATTTCCATCCATATGTCTATGGGAGAAAGGTGACCATATTTACAGATCACAAAGCTTTGAAGTGGCTGAGAGACATCAAATATCCGAATGGTAAGCTGGCACGCTGGATTCTGAAGCTGGAAGAGTATGATTATTCCATAGAGCATACACCAGGTAGTATGATGCAACATGCAGATGCACTTTCCCGTGCTCCAGTTAACAGTATTCAAGTTTCAACATTGTCATGGAAGGAGTTTGAAGAAATTCAAAACCTGGATGAAGATATTCAACTGGTGAGGAGCTGGGTATTGAATGGTTCCAGACCAGATCAGAAAACGGAGGATGCCAGTGAGCTGGTGAAAACATTGTACAATGTATTTGAGTCCTTAGTGATGGAAAACAGTGTTCTTTGCAGGAAATGGATCAATGGAACAGGTAAAGAAACCTTTCAAATTGTTTTGCCTAAATTTGCATCAGCTACAATTTTGAAAGAAGCCCATCAACAAGTTGGTCATCTTGGAGTGGCAAAAACTTTTGACATGATTCAGAGAAGATTCTATTGGCCAGGATGTTTCAAAGCTGTGGAAACATTCTGTAAAAACTGTGAAGTTTGTGCCCGAAACAAAGTTGTACCAAGACCTCGAAGCCCCTTGAAGCCAATTGATGTTGTACCAGTTCCTTTTTACATGATAGGAGTAGATCTTGTTGGTCCTTTAAAGACAACCCGTCAAGGAAACAAGTACATCCTTTCCATTATTGATTACTACACAAAGTATGCCGAAGCAATAGCTCTTCCTAATCAAGAGGCTGAGACGGTAGTTCGAGCTCTGGAACAAGTCTTTGCAAGGCATGGAATGCCTTCCGTTTTGCTCACGGATCAAGGAAGAAATTTCGAGTCTCATTTGGTCGCAAGTATGTGTCAGTTGTTCGGAATAGAGAAGAGGAGGACA
Organism: Paragorgia papillata; assembly: GCA_035771165.1. NCBI lineage: Eukaryota > Metazoa > Cnidaria > Anthozoa > Scleralcyonacea > Coralliidae > Paragorgia > Paragorgia papillata. Next base: position 2,562,183 of record JAWNZC010000003.1, read on the forward strand.
ACAGCATATCATCCACAAACAGATGGACTTTGTGAGCGATTTAATGGAATTTTGAAGTCACTCCTGCGAATGAGAGTTAATAAAGACAAGGATGATTGGGACGAGCAACTACCTCATGCCTTGTTAGTATACAGAGTAAGCAAGCAATCTTCTACAGGAGTGACACCATTTGAAATGCTGTATGGGAGAGATGCCAGATTGCCATTGGGAGTGGAGAAAGAAGAATTAGCTGCGAGACCAACCCATGGACCAGCCAGGTACCTAGAAGATTTAAAGAAGCGACAGAGTACCCTGCGAAAGATTGTAAAGAAGAGAATCAAGCAGGCCCAACAGAAGCAGAAGCGTAGTTATGATTTAAGGCACCATGCACAAAGTAGCAAAGGTTTCAACGTTGGAGATACAGTGCTCCTTAAGAATTTTAGAGCAAGAGGATTGGATGAGAAGTACATTGGTCCATATCTAGTTATTGATGTCCACGAGAGTAGCTGCGAGATAGAGTCATTGGCCAACAAGGAGAGAAAGACTGTGCATTCAAATAATTTGAAACGATTTACAATGGACTATGACCTAGATGAAGTTTGCGAAGAAAGTGAGGATACAGTGAGTTCCGAATCAGACATTGATGAATCCGAATTTGAACTTGAGATTCCTGAACAACGCCCAAATGTGGAAAGGAACGATGAGCAAGCAGTTAACGTGCATGTACCATATAACCTGAGACGCAACCGAAGACAGCCAGATCGTTATGGACTACCTGTTATGAATTACTGAACAGCTAAGTTAAACATTTTAAGTTTGAACTAACATTATAGCTTTTGATCTGTTAAAGTATCTATGTGTTGGGTTAAGCATTCATTTTGTTTTGTTTTAGTTCACAGATTATGTCTATTTTAGGTGGGGGGAGTGTGAAGATGTGTGACGTAGCCTATTGAGCTGTGACGTATGAGCACATGTTGTTGTAGTCGGTAGATGAGTTTCGAAGTTGTAGTGTGACAGTGATATATTGGTAGATTCAAGGTGATTGTGATAGCGAGTGTATAATAAAGTTAAACTGAGTATTAAAATAAAGTAAAGAGGTCCCGTGTGCTTCGTTACACGTGTTTTACTAATCGAGTCCAGTTCGTGTTTTACTAATTGAGTCCAGTCCGCGTTTTACTAATCGAGTCCAGTCCGCGTTTTACTAATCGAGTCCAGTCCGCGTTTTACTAATCGAGTCCAGTCCGTGTTTTACTAATAGAGTCCAGTCCGTGTTTTACTAATCGAGTCCAGTCTGCGTTTTACTAATCGAGTCCAGTCCGTGTTTTACTAATCGAGTCCAGTCCGTGTTTTACTAATCGAGTCCAGTTCGTGTTTTACTAATTGAGTCCAGTCCGCGTTTTACTAATCGAGTCCAGTCCGCGTTTTACTAATCGAGTCCAGTCCGCGTTTTACTAATCGAGTCCAGTTCGTGTTTTACTAATTGAGTCCAGTCCGCGTTTTACTAATCGAGTCCAGTCTGCGTTTTACTAATCGAGTCCAGTCCGCGTTTTACTAATCGAGTCCAGTCCGCGTTTTACCAGTCCAGTCCAGTCCGCGTTTTACCATATGCCCAGTTTTGGATGTCCGAAGTTTTGCGAGAGCCAATCAAATCTCTCAACGCGTTATCCACGCATTTCATTCGGAATTTATAGGTCTATTGAAAAGTAATGCTGGTCGACAGTTGACCGACCGGGGAGAGAGTCCCGGAAAAGTCCCGGTACAATGCGCGTTACGATAAGATCGCGGGCTCTTATGGTGTTTCTTTCGTGAAAATTTATATATATTTGTTCTTCGGTGATTGCTTAGAACTAGAATACAGACGTTCTTTAGACTCAAATGCTGCGAAGAAGTTTGACAAGAGGTGCGTAGAGAAAGTCTTTTTCGGTGTATGCTGCGTCTGGCGTTAATCGCTGTAATTTCTTGCTAATTTCTCCTGTTTCAAAATGTGTAGTTTGTCGATGGCACCGACACAGCTCTACTTCGACCAAAGGTCATCCCAAAATAACAACACACTATACAATCGTAGCTCGTGAGACAGATCCCAGATGGAAAGGTTAGTTGAGCGTCAAAAGAGCATTGTTAAACCAGCTTTACGTATTTTTTAATATGACTTAACGAGGTAGATTATATGACTGTTATTATTATTTATTATTATTTCTGATTTTTGCCACGTGACATAGTTATAATTTATGCAAATATATAAAGTACTGTTTATGTCTCGATCAATTCCAAGCGTGACCATCCCCTCCCCAGGCATTTGACATTTTTGCGTTAGAGTACTGCAAATGCCCCACCATGGCATTGCTGTACAAAATCCCCACAGAGGGGTCTTGAAATTGATGCGAATGCCCCAATTTAAAGAAGCAGTTGTTTATATTGTCAGACAACTGAAGTGGCCATGACCATCCATATTATTAAACATAAACATACGTTTATAAAATAAAGGTCAGAAACTACTTTCAAACGTCTCAACTAAGTTGTCCAAGCTATTTTCCTGAAGCCAGGAGCCACAAACGGCACATCATTATTCTCCTCAAACTCCTGTAAATCCACCATGATTGATCGCAATCCACATGTGCATGGAGCTATCATTTCCTTCAAATTATGAAGCTTAACCAACTATTAAAACCACCATCTGATTGGACAACCTTTTTAAACAAAACCTCACCCCCATACCACCCCCCGGAAACCCTAAACCTAATCACACCCCCCGGAAACCCTAAACCTAATCACAACCCTCCGGAAAAATGTCCCATCTCTCATACCTGACCACAACACCCCTATAGGATTTTTACCTTTATGTGTTCAAGTTTAACATCCCGCTTGTGGGATGGTTTTATTAGATGGTTAAGCTTCATAATTTGAAACCGATGATACCTCGTGCATGGCGTATTTTATAATACAGTTAAAGAACGGTAGCATTTTTGGCACTTGTGAGTCAGTGGCATTTTTATGGTAAAAATAAATATATCGTAGTTTTGTATGAAAAAGCTAGAGAAGTGGACAAGCATGTATTAGTATGAAATATGTGGTGTGCCTTTTTATTTTGTGTTTTACAAAAACAAAAAATCCTGAAAACAGAATAAAAATAAAATTGAAAATTTATCCTTTTATTTTTAAAATAAAAGAATAAATAAGTCAAGAATCTGAAATAATAAAAATCAATGGTTTTGTTCTTGCCGAAGCTCACTTTTTATGGCTGAAATGACTTGTCAAAACACGCTGAATAATGAATTGCTGAGGTTTTGCACTTTTGGTTTTAATAATATTGTTTGGATTGTGTTTTGAGCAATATTCATGAACCGGAACCTAGCAGACTTTAGGCAAAACTTTAGGCTCCAGTCCTTTAATATGGAATTATGGGCATGTGCAAAACATGGCAGATCCGCAAGATGCTCTCACGTGTGCTTTCAAGCTGCAGCTCGCTCTTTATGTAAATATCTTGGATGTGCCGTGATGGTGGGCCTACCAGATTGTGCGTGGTTCTCTGTTAGTACATTCACAGATCCTATAAACACTGCAAAATTTGTCTTGCTAACTCTTGTGTCTTATTGATCTGAATCAATTAGGCAATGGCTAATCTATTATATCAATACATTGTACTATGTTGCTTTAAAAATCCTTTCTTGTGATATATAGATTTCTTGTGATAAAATTAATTTGAACATTCCTGAATCATCAATATAATTTTATTTTAATTTTTTTCCCCTCCTCCGATCCTGAAAAAAGAGGATTTCTGCCCGCAAAACACAAAATAAAATTGGTGTGGCCTTATAAAAGATAGAATTTTCGTAATTGAGTATAGACTTACAGTACTTACTTTTGCCAGGTTACTTTTCAAAAAAATAACAGGCAAGTATATACTATTTAGGCACTTCAACAAATTCCCCACTGGGGACAACCTGCAGAAGCAAATGCCCGACCCTGGGTACAGGTGAATCGTCGAATGCCCATCAAATGCCCAGGGGGGGGCATGGACATGCTTGGAATTGATTGAGACATTATACCGGGACTGTGCAGCAAGTCTAGTGAAACAAACTCTCTGATTGGTTAAGACCTATGCAATATAGATGCACATCTGAATAGGCACATGCAATGGTACATTTTCTCACAATACAATTAATGTCACTATCTGGATATATACTGTAACATGCAGCTACAGTATCATGATATGATACACAATACAATACATACAGTTAAAAAAAGTAAAATAGAAGCATTGGAAAGAAACAATTTAAAGTTTTTTCCATTTGTTTTTGCTGTACAAGCTGCTGTAAGTTAAATTCAGAGACAAATTCAACCCAGATGCTCTCACCATTGAGCCACTGGAACTCAGATGGTGGACCAATGATTTCATTAATATTTTGTCATAGCAGGCTACGTTTAAAAAATAGGTATCTGTGTCCACTATATATATAAAGTGTCACCAGAATAGCCAGTGGTAAGAGGCAAAACAGGTGGTGATAATTAAACTGCCAGTAACCGCCATTAATGAAATCACTGGTAGACTGAGGTTGTTTTCGATATTTATACCTGGGAACCAGTCAAACCGTTGGAAAAAGCTTTACCAACTTCAGGCTGAAAACACTATTGTTGTATTGTATGAGCATGCAGAACACATCTCTTTCATCTTGACAGTGCCTTTGTTACTGTACGTAATGTGTGTCAAATGTTGAATTTGGATTTGGAGTAATTACAACTTTGTAACTTTGTAACTTACAGTAATTACAACTTTGTAACTTTGCTGTGATTCCACAAAGAAACTGTCAAAATTAATTACTCGGCTACCGCAGGTAGACGGGTCTAAGTTTCGCGATTATTTTTATTTTTTTGCGACGCGTTATTAGTCCTCTGCGCGGACGCTGGCGTTATTCACCAATAAACTTTGCGAAACTGAGGCATGTGACTACTGTATATCTATGCATGTGACCAGTGCATGACTGCTTGTGCCTTCTGTCTTTTCGATTTTGTGCCCTTTCTCGTCTCGGATGTGTTTTGTGTGTTCACAGACATAGTTATTGGTCAGTAATGTCGCTGGCAAGTATCTTGATATTATTATATACGCTTACAATCGCACACGCCGTTGATTAAGTGAACTTGCAGGTGACACTTTCTAGGTAAACATGAAGCTGTGTAATAAGGCGAAGAGACTTGACATATTGAATGCTGTACATGTGTGGAAATAATACTTTCTTTCTTTGCTTTCCTGATGTCTGATCACTCGTCTCGGATGTGTTCTGTGTGTTCACAGACATAGTTATTGGTCAGTAATATCGCTGGCAAGTATCTTGATATTATATACACTTACAATCGCACACGCCGTTAATAGTTGTGTTGATATTTAATACCTGAAGAGACTCGACGTATGAACGCTGTGTACATGTGTGGAAATACGTTAATAAATACAGGCAATCGTGTTTGTTATTGCAAATTTTGTTTTCTATCGGAGAATTAGATTGTGTTTTGACTTTTGTCTGTGACCAATGTGTTTAATAGACTTTAGATCTTAGCACTGCATGTGACAACCTGCGCATGTATGATTGCAGCTTCGATAACACTTCAGTACCTTTTACCCAAAACACCTTCACGGCTTCACTTACTATATATAGCACTGAATCAGCAAGTTGAATCAAGTCAAGTTTCAGTGAGTCTCAAGATTTTAGCAATCTTTCTGATACCCTAACCACAGCATAAACCCATAATCAGAAATCTGGTTTACCTACCCCCTAGCTTTTTTGAAAAATATATTCGACGACGTAGTGGAATCAGCGACAACCAGTGGCAGTGCCAAAATTGGAAAGCGAAACGAATCCAAACGCATCCAAAATTTGGACAGCAGATTTTTATTTGGGATACCAAGTTCAGAGATGCTGGTATACCAAAAAAATGTAATCTCAAAACAAACAAACTTTGCATCTTCCTTAAGGTGAGGTGATACGGGCAACATTTTTCTTCAACTTTCAACGCAACAAAGTTGCGTTGCAAGTTGAAAAGCGTTGTTGCACGTATTATCACCTACCTTAAACATTGTCACGCAACAATGATTTTGTTGCAAGTTGAAAAACTTTGTTGAAAAAAGTAGGCTCCAGTTCTACTTGCTGCAACATGCTGATTCAACTTGCAGTAAAATCATTGTTGCGTGACAATGTTTAAGATGGGTGGTAATACGTGCAACAACGCTATTCAACTTGCAACGCAACAAAGTTGCAGCAATTTGTTGCTCGTATTACCTCACCTTTAGTCTACGACTGAAACAGTTGTATTCTATGAACAACGGAAATGTTAAATCTATTGTTATTTCTTAATTCAGCTAAATATTTCGTTAAACATTTGCATAAGATAATATGCGATAATATGCGAAACTTTAGAATTTAAAGTGTCGCGAAAATTTTATGTAATATGGTAGTTGGAAATGTTTGAACGACGTGAATAAAGGGTCTCTTCACAAAATACGTGACGCTTGCGGGTGGGGGTGGGGTGGGGGTGTTTGTCAAAGCGTCACATAACGTCACAAGTGGGGTATAACAAACACAGTCACGTGACGGACGGACTGAAAAACGAAGTATTTTTTTAATACACTGTTGGTGTGAAAAGTACATCTACACTCTTGTTATAAATTATTTGTAAAATACGACCTTTTAAACTTTGCTATCTTTATTAAACTATATCATTTATGTGATTCAGAATCAGATTTAGCAGCTGTTCACGATGGGTTTCCCCCCACAGTTTTTAAAGTTATGTATACATATTTCGTACTAATACACGAAGAACAGTATAGAGATCAGTGTAGCCAATACTGTATTTTATATTGAAGTATTGGGGGTGGGGGGGGGGGGGGGTGTTAGTCCAAAGTCACGTATTTTTGAAGGGGGTGATTACATCTGTCACACAGCGTCACAGGGGGGGAGACTGGGAGGGGGGGGAGGGTGTAAAAAATCCGTGAAAACTCCGTCACGTATTTTGTGAACAGCCCCAAAAAGTTAGCACATGCATATTTGAACGTTACATAAGTTACATAAAAATCGCTTCAACACTTTTTGAAATATCCTAGTGACAGACAAACAAACAAAGCGGGGTGAACACATAACCTTGGCGTAACAATATTTACTACACACAAAAAATTATGTACAAGTCGCCATCCTAAAGAAACAAGCTAAAGAAAAACCTTGAGATATTTGTCTTGGAAAACATTTTGGTCATAACAAGACGTCTGGGCCAGGCGTGATCACGCGGGCTACTGGCAAGTACGCGGAGCCTGAATCGAAGGCTGAATGTGGTGCATACTTCACATTGGTGAACATATTTACGTTAAAGACTGTTATTATCAGGAAATTAATAAAACGATCCGAAATCTAGACTCGGCCTACCACAGGTAGCCCAAGTAATTAATCACATATATGCTTTACTTAAAATTAAGATGTCGAAATGGAAAGGTTTGCAGATGAAACAGACGTTGTTATTGTTGGTGGAGGTCCAGCTGGTTTGTCGGCGGCAATCAAGTTGAAACAGTTGGCCAATGAGAGTGACAAAGAAATACGGGTGTGCTTGGTGGAAAAAGCTCCCGAAATAGGTGCAGTACAGCTACCCTGACGAACATCCTACCAGGATCCTGACAAGATCCTACAAGGATCCTGACAAGATCCTACCAGGATCCTGACAAGATCCTACCAGGATTCTGACAAGATCCTACCAGGATCCTGACAAGATCCTAAAAGGATCCTGACAGGATCCTGACAGGATCCTTAAATGATCTTGCAAGATGTTTCAAGAGGATCTTGAAGGATCCTGCAAGATCCTTCAAGATCCTGACAGGTTATTTTATAATGCTGAGAGGTTCTTGGATGATCTTATCAGGATCTTTCAAGATCCTGTGAGATCCTACTATATTTAAATTTAGATAATCTATAATTTATTTAACTAAATTTTAAATTCTGGCTCATGTAATTAAAATTCACGGTCCTGTTTAATAAACAGGATCTTTCGAATGATTATTGTGGGACAGTGAACTCGGGTGGAGAATGTTAGTAAGGTGTTACTCCGAGTGCCGAACCATACCGGACAAGAAGAGAAAGCTCTACTTGGCCCTGCTGGGATTCGAACCCGCGACCTTCGGTTTACTAGTCCGACGCTCTACCAACTGAGCTACAGGCCAAGTTGGGAGCTGAAGGTCGAATGAATAGTACTTAGTCTACTTGATATTCCGAAACAGACTAGTTTCTTCAATATATAGACAGCAGTCTTCATACATTCGAAATCGTCATTATTAAACAGGATCTTATTAGGATCCTAATACAGTCAAGGTCCTTACAGGTTCCTACCAAGATCCTGTAACATCAGGATCCATGCAAGATCCTGCAGGATCCTTACATGATTTCATAATAAGCAGGATCCTGACAGGAACTTCAAGGATCCTGATTGGATTTTCACTTCCTGTAACAATCAGATGCTGTTTCCTTCTCGCATTGTTTGTCCAACCTTGGTTCTCTATCCGAGTCTTAGTAGCTCAATGGTTAGACCATCTATAACCGGTTATTAGAAGACTGCAGGTTCGATCCTTCGATGCTAAAACAATTATACCTTTTGCTCTCGTCGTATATGACAAATGGGCAGTTTGGACATTATAAGTTATAATTATTTCTTTACACGAGTGACGTTAAAAAAATACGCTACTGTTGTATTCCTAGGTGCTCACACTCTCTCTGGAGCATGTATTGAACCACGTGCTTTAGAAGAACTAATCCCAGATTGGGAAGAAAAGGGGGTAAGTTCTACTGCAATCCACTCTACTCTACTCTACTCTACTCTGCTCTGCTCTGCTCTGCTCTGCTCTGCTCTGCTCTGCTCTGCTCTGCTCTGCTCTGCTCTGCTCTGCTCTGCTCTGCTCTGCTCTGCTCTGCTCTGCTCTGCTCTGCTCTGCTCTGCTCTGCTCTGCTCTGCTCTGCCCTGCCCTGCCCTGCCCTGATCAACTGCACTTCACTGCACACTCTACACTCCATCCACTGCAGTGCTCCACGTCACTACACTGCACTCCACTGCACTCCATTTTACTTTACGTCACTGCTTTCCACTGCACTCCATGTCACGTTACGTTACTCCACTCCATTCCACTCTATCTTATTGTGTACATGCGTGCAAATTTTACGAAACTTATATTATGTGTATTTCTTAGGCCCCTCTTAAAACAAAAGTCAGTGCGGATAAGTTCTCATTCCTTACGAAGAATAGAAGGATACCACTTCCCATTTTGCCAGGTAAAGAATTTAGTTAAATGTAAAAAGTATTTTCCCATGTTTCAAAGAACACGGTGGACCAGTCAGTAAAAACTTGACCATGTGTTGTGACAGACTTGTCTCCAGTCGCTTCTTTAGACTTTCACTAGGATCATGTTTTGCTATAGGATCAAGCGTGGGTTTACGGGGATAAAAAGGGATTCACTAGTAAGGATAAATGCGTGAGCGCTCGCATATAGCATTTCATAACTTTGATAACTTATAAACTTACCGACGACCAGTTCCCGAATGTTTGCAACATAATTAGGTCGGAAATCATATTGTGGTACAGTAGAAAGTATGATAAACAATAAACAAATTAATATTATAATAATTTTATCGGGCATTGTGGTGTATTTTGCGGGCTAAAATGGAAAATTCAGCCGGCTAAAAAATTTTAGTCCGCTGATCTGAGCTTATCAGTTTTCACTATTTGTTTGTTGTTTATCAAATTGCATACTTTTCTTGTCAATACTTTGGAGCAAAGATTGTTTTGATGAAAAATGTTGCGTTTTTTTGCCAAGTTACCTGTAAGTTATGAGTTATGTAAATATTTGTTGCAATGAAATACACGCCGACGCGAAGGTGGCACTCTTCAAGATACTGTTTACCGTAGACTGTGTTTGATTTTCTTCTAAATGCCCACTAAAATTATTGTAATAGTAATACAGTTGATGTTCTTGGGCATAAATATGTTTTTGGTCCTTCTTAGAGCTAATTTCAACCATCACCTTTGGCTCGCGCTAAAATGAGCCTGAGTCGGGCCAAAAACATTTTATGCCCGCAAACATCATGGTATATCAACAGAGCAGAAAATTTATTCAAGAACAATATCTTTCTACCACTACAAATCCTCAAGTTTCAGGCAATGCCCATCGATTTGAGTTTTGTAACTACTGTGAACGAGTTTGGTGTTGTGAGTTATCTTTTACCCCACCCCCACCCCCCACTATCAACGAGTGCTCCCTTGAAGTGTCTATGAAATAAAAAACTTGAAGTATTTTTTGTTTCACGATAATATAAACTGAAAAACAGACTATAAAATCTACGAAGAATTCAATTCCAAGTCTTAAATTGTACCTTTTGTAGTAATCTTAATGCCTTAACAATATCTCGTGTTGTGTGCTTGCCATCTTTTGACTGTATTTGTTGTGAAACAGTGAAAACTAAACGAACCGGCATCTGTTGTTTGCTTTACGGCTTTTCCGACTCCCCCGGCACAGAGTACTTAATATTCATCCCCCCGGATAATCTGACCGTGCTGACGTCAAGATTGCGGCGACTGGCCCAAAATGTTTGACTGCTGGCCATAGGGAATGCCCTGTCCAGTTTACATAGAGATCAGTGGTGTATATGTAATAACATTTTGTGACTATTTAAGGAGGCTCCATACGGTTCCACATTAGAATGGGACCATTAAAGGAAATAGCCCTTATTTTATGTACTGATGGATTTAATCATGTTTTAAGTAATCAAACAAGTAGTCTGAACATTGTTCTGATGTTAATGATGTATAAATTACTTAATATTGGAATACCATGGTGTAATTAAGGTTAGTAATATTGCTGCTAAGTTACCGGTTTTTGGTCATTAACTCAGGAAAAAGTCCGGTGACCCCCAAATTTTAAGCGTTCATTATCATTTAATTTCGTTGCCGCATCTTTCAAGAAAAAAGAAGAAAATTCTGTAGATCCAAACAGCAGGGATAAAAAACCCTCGTTTTTGACTATTTGAATGTACATAATTTTTTTAAATTTTAATCAATTTGTTAGAACACATTAATATATATTTGTGTACAAAATTTGAGGGTATGTTACCGAGGTTTCTTTCAAACTATACGGCTTTTTTATGTGTAAAACGTCGGCACGGCCAAATTCTTTTTATGCTTGCAAGATCAATGGTTTGTCATGCGCGTTACGGTTAATCGCGGGCGCAGGTTTGCACCCCAGTCCCTTTACCTCAAAGGGTATGGAGCCTCCTTAAGCTTGACGAACGTCTGCCAAACGTCTGTCACATATACACCAAACTCGCACATGTACCACCACACGTACTTTAAAAAGCTAGTATAGAATTGAAGTATTTTTAAGGAAGTAACATTCTTGCTTTAATAGATTTAGTCTCGTAGTTGAAACGTGTACATGAATATAACAGACCACACTGTACCTTCTTCAGGGCTGCCGATGAATAATCATGGTAATTACGTTGTTCGACTTGGACACTTAGTGAACTGGTTAGGAGAGCAGGCTGAAGAACTGGGCGTAGAGGTCTACCCTGGATTTGCTGCTAGTGAGGTAAGCTTCTGTTGAGACAGGATATAGCTTTTATGCCGCTTCTTACTAGAGACAAAGAAGAGTGAAGGAAATCAGTAGTAGAGGTAGTAATAAACGAAAAAAATATTAGAAAAAAGGAACGGAAAGGAAGGAAGGGAGGGAGGGAGGAAGGGTGGGAGGGAGGGAGGGAGGGAGGGAGGGAAGGAAGGACGGAAGGAAGGAAGGAGGGTAGGAAGGTAGGAAGGAAGGAAGGAACGGATGAACGGACGGACGGACGAACGAACGAACGAACGAACGAACGAACGAACGAACGGACGAACGAAATAAACAAAGAAACGAAGGAAGGTAGGAACGAGGCAACGAAGGAAGCACGCAAGCAAGCAAGGAGACTAGAGGGAGAGAAAGAGGGAAATAATGTTGTTGATGATGATGATGATAAACTTTATTTTACGAGGATAACACATAACAGTGAATAACTGATAAACTTGTGGTCCTCGAATAACAATCAATAACTACAGAAAATTCAAATAATAACTAAAAATACATAAATCAAACGCAAAAGACCTCATTCACAAATGGCCGGCGACCCGAAATCCCCCATGTGCACATAGATCAACCCTATAAGAGATAACGTACATGAACACAATAGAACATCAAGCCGGCGGCCACCCATGTATAAGGTCTATATGTTGAATATAACGAATACGAAAATGTAAAATGTTCAATGATTTCGTATTTAGACAAAAAAAAAATTCTCAGCGAGGATTTAAGAGCCGTAACTGTAAGAGACTTCTCCTTTTTGATGTTTACCGGCAACGAATTCCATAGTTTTATACCTGCCTCCGTTTCATGCTTATAGCGCGGGCATACAAATTTAAAGCACCATATCTCGTAGATCTTGAATGCACATCGCTATTTCTTAGTAACAAATCTTATAGTCAGGGCATTCACCAATGTGCCAAACGTTGTATTCAGGAAGCTTAAGATCTTTCCCTAGTTTTAATATACGGTGTGTCTTTGTATATTTACTCAAGTTGCTTTATTAGTGTAACGTTTTGTACTTACCTACCATCTAAAACCCCATATATAGGTCCTTTATCACGAAGATGGAAGCGTGAAAGGCATTGCTACGAACGATGTAGGAATTCATAAAGACGGATCTCCAAAAGTACGTGCTAGATTTCTTAGGCTTGCGCTAAACGTCGCACAATAGACGAATTAAATTGTTTGAATTGTATTCGACGAAACTGCGACGTATAACTCGATTAAATTCGACACCCGAATTAAATTCGTCTCGGCAATTAAATTCGCCTGAGTCAGACAGATAATGCGACGATAATGCGTGTTCGACTTACACGACGAATTATCGTCGCGTCGAATTAAATGTTTCGGCTTCTATCTGAAAATTCGGCGCCATGTTTTCAAGAAGTCGTTTTCAGGCTCCACGAGTTCAAGTAAAAACAATTCCACTGAAATTCGACGTTTAACTCGAAGTCGCATTTACGTCGCATTACCGACGAAGTTAATTCGAATTAAATTCGTCTGAATTAAATTCGTCTATGGTGCGACGTTTAGCGCGGGCTTTAATATAATTGTGGTACCGGGTGTCGAACCCAAGCTCTCCGAATTTGCTCTCTGTCACTGAGCTGTTGCCACATGGTTAGGACAGTCAGACCTTTTCGGTGGAGGTTAAAAGGGATGACTCAAAGGCACTCGTCCAGTCCTTTTGTGGCTTTTCGAAAATATGTTCGCTTGCCAAACAATTCTAGAAAGCTAGGCGGTAAACCAGATTTCTGACTAGGGCAGGGTCTTAGCCAGCCAGCCGTCCAGCCGTCTTTTGGACGGCCTGTTTCGATTTAAGACGGCCAGTTGATAAAGACGGCTTTTGGACGGCTGTTTACTATTGACACCTTTTGGACGGCCAGTGAAGAATCTAAAGGGCACCTTTCATTATTCTAGTATTTTTGGTGGCACTAATCGGCCATCAGCGAAACAATTATCGTGCACAAAACATGTATTTTGACATTCACAACCACACTGTACAGGAATGCATCCAACCTCGTCCCCAGGGCCATTTGTGGGGGCTGGGCCAAGATGGCGGCCAAGAACAAATGGCCCTGGCACAGGCTGAGCTATCATCACATCTGATTGGTCGAGATAACATTGGATGTTTTAGGTATTCTTATTGGTGGAAACAAGGCGGGCGGCAGGCTAACTCGCGGGCATTTGTTTTTGTGCTCAAATTATATTAAATAAGTGATACCAGAATTGCTGCTTTTAAAAGCAACTTCAACATTAATGAAAATGTGAGGAAAGCTGGGGAAGTTGGCGAAACACCCGTAAAAACGTCGGAAGAATATGAAATGATGGGTCGTGTCGTCTCTGTGCCCTGGCTGCCATACAACGAAGTCCATGGGACGGTAATTTAGAGTGTTTTCTAAATCGGGCGAACGAAAGACTTGGTGAACAAAGTCAACTATTTTGGCTGCGAAAGGAAAGTACACTACAGGGCAGAATTTACGTGTTTGGCCATTGAGAAGCAGGCTTTTTTCAAACAAGAATTCTCAACAAAACGAAGCCTAAATGTTTTTCAAAACGCTGAATTGAATCCACCGAAAACTCACGAAAACAAGGCGGATTTGGTACAACGGTGAAGCAAATGATAAATAATAAGCATTTACAGATATTTTTTAAAAGTGTATTTATTTTAATAATTCGACAATGTATTTGGAAATGAATGTTTTGATTGTTTTCAGTTTGGGTCAGTCAAGCTGAACTAAATATTCAGAAGAAAATGAGCCTGACTAGGCGCGATAAACTTAGTGAAGACTGGGTCCGAGTTTAAAATACGTGAAATATGGCTGTTCCCGCCATTTTGTTTTTGGCCACCATCTTGGCCCAGCCCCCACAAATGGCCCTGGGGACGAGGTTGGAATGCATCTAGGCCATTGAACTCTAAGTACACTGGAACGATAACTCTCTTGCACGTTTTGAAGCCAAAAATGGCGGACATGGGGGCCGCCATGCACGTCACCCCCAGTCCCTTTTACTTTATAACCGAGAAAAAATGAAGCTGAATTTGGTGAAATGGTTTGCAAAAACCATTCCAAAAAACAGTTCCAGCTTTTTGGACACCCAAGTTCCAGATCCTGGCTAAGACCCTGGACTAGGGTTAGGGGTTTTGTTGTGGTTAGGGTATCCAGAAGATTGCTAAAATCTTGAGACTCACTGAAGCTTGACGACAAATTTGGAAAAACAAATTTGACAACATGTTTTGGAAAAGTCGCGAAAGAACTGGACATATATAACATAACATAACAACATTTATTTACCGAGGGTAAAACGCATGACAGTAAAATACTGATTAAACTTGTGGCCTGGGTTCCTGAGTCATCCCTTTTATTTCATATATAAAGCGGCCCGTCACGGAGCTCGGCAAGGGGTCTGGCACTAGTTATAACTTGAAAACGTGAGCCTCATTCTTTCAACGGCCATTCTTGGGGTGCGGTACCTGATTACCACTGATCGTTTATTTAACAATCAGACAACGAGGACGAGTTGTCTAATTGTTTTAGTATCAACCATAAACAACTTTTCTTTAACGTAAAGAAGTCTTTAATCAAACATTGTTCTAAATGTTCAGATAGTTTTACCTTTTTGTTTGCAGAAGTCTCCCCATACATAATGCAGAGCAGTTCGATGGCGTATGGTAAACAATCGCTCACAAAACACAAGATTGTAACTACTTTGCTTCAAATTTGGTGTAGATATACTCCATAGGCATAAGCGAATTCATTTTCTTATTCGAAAATGTCAAACTGAATATATTTCCATTACTTTCGACCCAATGTTTTCTTCACTCGTACAAAAATTTTAGCAGACGCCATGTTTGATTTTTTAGCCTAGTTTCCAGGTTTTGCTTGCGGCGTGAATATGCCGTGGCTTCTGATTGGTCAAAGTAGGAGTATTCCAGCTATAAGAAGGTTTATCATTGGATAACGCTACTATGGTCTATCACCAGTAGACCATGGTAGCTCAGCCAATCACAAAGCCGGATTTGTCATAGACCACCAGTTGGTTGATACTAATAACAAATAGATGACATTTTTCCGTGTGTGTGCTGTAATAGATCACAGATGGCATCACAGCGTGTAAAGAACAAAAAAGTACGACACGAGACGCAGTCGAGTGGTGTGACTGTTGTTCTTTACACGCTGTGACGTCTTCTGTGATCTATTACAGTACACACGCACGGAAAAATGTAATCAATTTGTTTTATACATTGTTAAACCATACTTAAAAACGTCAAGTGGTTTATTGAAGAATTTCTGGGACAAGAAAAAAGAAAAACAAGTCTACTGACGTGATTTGACGCCAGCTGTGCGTGTGTCCTTTAATAGATCACGGTCAACAACCAATGAAAATGCACATAGAAGTAGCGTTATTGTATAATGATAAATAAACCACACAAACCCTGCTTCTGGCTCGTCTCATGATGCTTTGCATCATTCTAGTGGATATTCATTTTGTGCGTATGTTTAGTAAAGATGCTTTGTGTTTATAGGCGAACTTTGAGAGAGGGATGGAATTTCATGCCAAGCTTACGCTATTTGGCGAAGGTTGCCATGGTCACCTCGCGAAGACATTATTCAACAAGTTTGATCTGCGCAAGAATGCTGAACATCAAACCTATGGAATTGGATTGAAAGAGGTAACTTACAAATAAATAAATAAACGAATCAATGAGTGGAACCAATGGATGCATAAATGAATGAATGGACAAATTACACACGTAAAACCGCGCAAGCTGTTACAGTACATGCCTGCAAGCAAGTTGTTACAAGGATATTCAGCAAGTTGTCACCGTGATGTGTTTGCACTGGTTGTCCAAGTTTGTTAAAATGTCCGTTTTTTGATATTTCGAAACAGACTTAGTTTCTTCAATATCTAGACAACAGTCTTCATACATGACGATTTCGAATGATTCTTGTGGGACAGTGAACTTGAGTGGAGAATAATAATAAGGTGTTACTCCGGACTAGTAAACCGAAGGTCGCGGGTTCGAATCCCAGCTGGGCCAAGTAGAGCTTTCTCTATACTTGTCCGGTATAGTTCGTCACTTGGAGTAACACCTTATTATTAGTTAGCGATAAGTTAGTAGTTGATCCTGCAGTAAGTATAATCAATTTTAGAGGACTAAATTCTCGTAACTTGATCTATTTTTTTTAGCTCTGGGAAGTTGATCCCAAAAATCATCAACCCGGACTAGTTGAACACACGTGCGGTTGGCCAGCGGTAAGTGACTCATTATTAATGGGGCAATGTCAGCGCACAGGCAGTACAAAATGGAGGGTTCGGTGCGAGAAACAGCCGATCGTGATAAATGTTATTACCTTTGCCGTTTCGTCGCTAGAAGATACGCTGCAAATACTGTGATTTAGACCCCGTTCACACGATTTCGGTACGAAATGAAACCGTAACGAAATCGTTACGGTTAGGCCTTGCGTTTACACGATACCGGCATGAAATGAGGTAATGGTATGAAACAGTAACGCTAACCGTAACGATTTGAAATGAATGTTTAATCAATATCTATAAATCGCATACAGATTCGTCCTGATTTACATAAACTTTTTCCTAAATTTACTTGGCTAAAATCACTCCAACTTACTTGAAAAATAGTTTGAAAACATGGCTATTTAGATGCGTCCATTTGGTACGATAAAACATTCGCAGCCGATCTGTATCTGATTTACTACGGCTCGCTTGCAGCTCGCCTCGTGCTTTATCATGCTTTAGCTATTACTTAAAATTAATAAGTGTGTTCACAGAGAAACTACGGTATATAATAATTGTCAATTTCGACCTCATTACTTCATTTTCGTTTTTCAGGACAAGGACACTTACGCCGGGTCATTCATTTATCATTTGGACGATGGACCCCTTGTTGCCATAGGATATGTTGTAAGTACTTGTCATTGCCATAGTATTCCAACACGTCTTTGCGTGCGCACGCGTCTTGCAAGATGGCGCCACAGAGTAGTAATACAACCAGAGGTCCAACTCGAGTGGAAATTTGTACTCATTTATTCAATGCGCATGCGCGATATATTTTACGCCATCCGGCCGCCATCCTACGCAATCCTAGCAAGTTCCCCCGGCGTGACCGTGAGTAATTAAAAATATTAAAAACTTAAACCATACCCCTCTGAGTCTCGGATTGCCGTTTCAACTCACTGAAATACCAAAGCGAAAGTCTAGTTTTTGTGAACAGAGGAAGTCCGATAATTTTGTCTTTCCACAGTGAGTTGGAATTGTGATAAAATCCATAGTTTCCTTATCGGAAACGAAGTAACGAACGAGTGTGGCAGACAGCGTGCTTTCACGATTGTTCAGGAACAATCGTAACATAGCAACGTGCGTTTCAAATTTCACTCAACCGTGAGAATAATCAACAGGAAGTAACTCACCAAAGTGAGATTTGAAGCTCATGAGACCAGAGGCTCTCCCTCTCCCAAATACAAACTCAGAGCCTCTGCATGGTACCCAGGGTATGTAAACGTAGCCTAAGAAATTAAATATTTCAAAACAACTTGGTGTAAATCGACAAATGTTATCTAAGATATATTATCGCCATGCAGAGCTTCAAGCAACATAGTCTTTTTGATGTCTTAACACCGTAGAATCCCGAAAGTAGCGGCCTCCCCGAAAGTAGCGGCAAATTTGAGATGTTTAAAAAATTTCCGAAAGTAGCGCCCCCCCCGAAAGTAGCGCCCCCCCCCGAAAGTAGCGCCCCCCCCGAAAGTAGCGGCCCCCTGTAAGTAGCGACCCTTCGTAAGTAGCCCCCCCCGTAAGTAGCGGCTCTTTTGAAAAAACCGTCGACAGCGTATTTCAGTCATCGCTTGATTAACTCGAAAGTGTTAAGTTTCAACTATCAACGTACCAAAGCTATAGTGTAAAACAGTCAAAGTCGAAATGGCATAAGGAAAAAATAAAGGAAATTAAATGTGGTAAATAGGAAGGGACAAAGAAGAATATTCCACAGTATGTTAACATATTTTACCACCCGAAAGTAGCGCCCACCCCACCCGTAACTAGCGGCCCCCCGAAAGTAGCGGCCCCCAACAGAGGATAAAACCGAAAGTAAGGGGGGCCGCTACTTTCGGGATTCTACGGTATGTTAAACGTGGACATTTATGTTATATTCTCGTAACGTGTTTCCGCCGTCTTTGTATCGTAGGTTGGGTTGGATTACAGTAATCCGTATTTGAGTCCGTTCAAGGAATTTCAGGTGAGCTTTTAAAAATAGAGACTAGCAGGTTAGTGGTTTGATATTTGAAGTAAAAGTATGATGGACCTCACGTGCTTATCGTCTTATTTGTCTTATTTAAGGGTATTGGCAATAAAAATGAAGTTTGTCCCATTTGAAAGAACTCGTCAAATGGTATAAGAAGACCTTTTGTAATTTTTCTGTATCTTTCTTGTGTTTTGTAATATTTCGACCAAAGACAGCGTGTTGTCCGCCATCTTGTTGTAATATTGGGTCTAATTAACTAGGAAATTGGTGAAGTTACAATCAGGGTAAACCTGATGAAACTACTCCGTGGATGACCAAATTTCCACGGAAGGCTTTTTAAATGGGGTGGGTCAATTTAAAATGGAAATAGCGCAACAAAATCGAGTTTCTAGCTCATAATGTCGTAAGGTCGGCAAGATAAAAATTTCACTTTACCCTGCTCATGTCGTCACATGCATATCGAAAATAATTCCAAGATGGCGGACAGCACGCTGACTTTGATCGAAATATTTCCAAAACCAAAACAGATACGAAAAAATTGTAAAAGGTCTTCTTATACCATTTGACAAGTTCTTTCAAATGAGAGAAACTTAATTTTTATTGCCAATACCCTTTAAAAGTATAAAATAACAAAGTAACATCTTTTGTAGTTTTTAGTTTCCTTGCTTCGTTGTCTTTGAGATATTTCAGCTTCGAGTTAGTTTTGGCAAACCGAGTTACCCGCCATGTATAGAAATTCAAAGCTATCCCGGCAGAGTGTTTATATGAGACAGGCGGGTAACTCGGCTAGCCGAGATCCCGGCAAAACAGCCGAGATCTCGGCATGCCGGGATGAATATACATGTAATGTCATTTTCTTATATCTGCTCCTTTAATTTTTTGTTCGAATGTGTTAAACGGTCTTTTGTAACTAATGATATTTTAAGAAATAACTGACAACTAGATTGTTTATTTTTCACGTTTACTCCTGGCTAGTTGTTATTTTCGGTACGAATGTGGAATGCTTTTTAAACAAAACGACACATGGAACTGGTACTAACGGCATATTCTATACTAAGTTTGTGTTGATTTTTTGTATCCTCTTCGGAGTAACGAAATTCTAATATATGGTTTATATTATAACGAAAAGTTTGATCTAATTTCTTGACTGACAAACTTCGTGCACGTTTTGTAAAGACAATGACCCTTACTATAGCAACAAATAGACAATTACTGCATAATTAGTTCGGCAGCATAGCACAACCATTTAAAATTTAAAATGTACGTTTAGCAAAGCGTGATAAAATGGTTCAATAAATAATTTTTCAAACCTTTTTTCGAGCCTTCGCGGTTCGCTCAAGACTGGCGGCCGTGTAAAAAACATTTTGTGGGAGACTGAAACCTACCTGCAAACCGCGCAGGGGCCTAGGACTTTGCTTCACTTTTTGCCCCACGAATGACTGGACGTTAGCGTTCCAGGTATCAGATTTTAACTTACATCGAGTTCACTGATAGGAAACTACTCATGGAATGTGAAACCATTATAATGCGTGGGTGGTGTTGCTAAGTAACTCGTCTCATATAAACACTCATCTTTTTTCAACTCGGCGTGCCGGGTAACTCGCCTAGCCGGGTAACTCGGCTCCATATAAACAGGCCCTTAAGGGCTGTTTACATGAGCCGGGCTAGCCCGCTTAACTGGGCTCACGCGATTGATTAGGATCGTACTGTGGTTTTAAAACTCGCATAAACTAAATATACAAAGAAGAATTGGTTTAGTTTAGATGTAAACAAATCTTAACATTAATTCAAATCTCCTTTTGCGGCTGAGGAAAGATTCTAATCAATCGCGTGAGCCCAGTTAACCGGGCTAGCCCGGCTCATGTAAACAGCCCTTAAGTGATTGAACCCAAACGCTGCTATTGAATGATTTCTTCATTATACCAAAAATACATGGTGCTCGCCTTGCAGAAGTGTGTATAAACATCAACAAAAAGATAGAACAAGACTTTTGCGGAGTTTCCAGACCTTCCCTTATTAGTATCAACCAACTGGTGGTCTATTACAAATCCGGCTTTGTGAGTGGCTGAGCTACCATGGTCTATTGCAGTCTCGTTCCCAGAGCCCACGTTCCCCTTACCCAGCGGGCGGTCTATTGGTGATAGACTAGACCATAGTAGCGTTATCCAATGATAAACCTTCTTATAGCTGGCATATTCACGCCGCAAGCAAAACCTGGAAACTAGGCTAACATGGCGTCTGCTAAATTTTTGTACGAGTGAAGAAAACATTGGGTCGAAAGTAATGGAAATATATATTCAGTTTGACATTTTCGAATAAGAAAATGAATTCGCTTATGCCTATGGAGTATATCTACACCAAATTTGAAGCAAAGTAGTTACAATCTTGTGTTTTGTGAGCGATTGTTTACCATACGCCATCGAACTGCTCTGCATTATGTATGGGGAGACTTCTGCAAACAAAAAGGTAAAACTATCTGAACATTTAGAACAATGTTTGATAAGACTTCTTTACGTTAAAGAAAAGTTGTTTATGGTTGATACTAAAACAATTAGACAACTCGTCCTCGTTTTCTATGAGCAGATGGTGAACTCGGCTTCGCCTCGTTGACTATCAGCTCATAGAAAAATCGGCCTCGTTGTCTAATTGTTAAATCGACTATGGTTACCTTCACCATTAAGAGGTTATGTTTTTACCTCACTGTCAACGCTTTCACCGCCATTATTTGACAATGCATAGAGTTTATAAATAAAACTTTATAGAAGGCATTGGCGCCAAACTCGGGTAACCATTTGAAAGCTGTCGTGCATCTTGGATAATTTGGGGGCGGGGGAGGTAAAATTGCAAACCCAGATGTAAAACTACTCGGTCCAAGACTTCTCCTACTATCCGAGAGCTCTCGGATAGTAGGAAAGGTCTGGGACCGAGTAGTTTTTGACTCTCAACTGAACCAAGATGGCGGCCTTCAATTGGTTACCCGATTTTGACTGGAGCTTTTCCCTAATGGCCCCTCCCCTACGTGGTACGTTGAGACCCTTGAGCATTTATCTGTTTACTAATATTTTGCTCTTTAACGTATTACAGCGCCTAAAGACCCATCCATATATTCAGAAAACGTTGGAGGGTGGGAAAAGAATTGGGTATGGGGCTCGTGCTCTGAATGAAGGTGGTTTTCAGGTAAGCATCTTGCGGGCAAAGGAAATTCGGGTTTATTGGAGAGTTTTGCTAGATAAAACGATGACTGTTATAGTTCGTTTGTGCTCACATGACCTTAGCTAAATTTCAATGTAGATCAAGCAGGCAACAATTGAGAACTTATTGCCCACTCAGTCAATAATATTGCAATTGTTGCCCGCCAAAACTCTTCACGGTATCCTATAAACAAAAGCTTGTTTGGTACGAAAAAAGATTATTTATAAGTCTTAAAAGCATTGTGTGAAGATTAACTGGAGAAGTGTATTGCTGTTCTTTTGTTCTGAGACTCATATTTGCATGTTTAGTTGAAGTGAAATTACGAAGCCAGGCGTAATTGTTTTGGTAACTCTTTCAGTTTGTCTTTTGTGTACTTTCCCTTGACAAAAGTCAAGATCATTCAGCGAAACTCAAGCTATACAACAAAGCACTTAATTAATTCTTTGAAAGTTTTCATGGCGATAATGTAATATAAATAAGTTTTGTGGAAACACCACGTAAAACATTTATTTGCTTATAAATATTTTACGTTATGTTTCCACAAAACTTATTTATAAAGCACTTAATGTCTGATCCCTCGGGAAACAGTTAGCTTCGAGGGAAAACAAAACTAACTGTTTCCCTCGCGACCAAATGTGCACGGAGGTCGAAATGTCACAAAATGGACGAAACGATGCACTCAAGGCTAACGCCTACTGATCATACCTATACGTCCAGAGCTATAGGAACTTTTTTATCTTTAGATATGTTTCTGAACCCCCAAGTGCACTTACAAGTTATATATATAAATATATATTTTATAATATATGTAATATATATAATATATATAATATATATAATATATATAATATATATAATATATATAATATATATAATATATATAATAAATAATATATAAATATATATTAGCACCGTATACACACGTAAATACACACGTAACAAGGCGTAAACTGTTTCATACCTGCAAGCAAGTTGTTACTAAAGAAATACCAAATGGTTTTCCGTGTTTGGATACTCTGATCCAAACACGCGGGAAATTGCGAGACTGGAGAAAAGCGTAACAAAACACGAGCCGTAGGCGAGTGTTTTTAGCTTTTCGAAAGTCGAGCAATTTCCCAAGTGTTTGGATAAGAGTCTCCAAACACGGAAAACCCCATTTGGTATTTCTTTTATAAAATAATCACAAGTGAATATGATGTACTGTCCGTCATTTTCAAAAAATCGTTTTGGCGGGAATTTTCCGTGTTTGGATACTCTGATCCAAACACGGCAATTGGCCAATCAGGGCTCGCGTAGTATACATGTTATTTTATAAAAGGCTGTTCAACAGGCTGTCGCCGTGATGTGTTTGCACTGGTTGTCCCAGTTTGTTAACATGTCTACAACGGGTTTTTGACAATTTGTTACAAGGTTGATGACTCCAGAAGACTGGTGACAAGTTGTTCTAACATTCTGTTACGGCTCTTCTCTCAATTTAAAGTACCACTAACCCAAAATTTTTTTCTCGGGATTCAAATAGCCTTTGTTGAGTACATTAGCACCAACATATCTTTTCTGTTATTGAACACTTCTTTCATTTTTTATGCACCTTCAAACTTGCAAAATTTCGCATCTGTTTGTCCCATGACGGAGCAGTGAAGGGAATGGGTATAGGATGCGTATGACGTAATACCAGGAATTCGTATTCAAAAATCTATAAAGTGTAGTACACTGGAACTATAATAAAAGAATTAAAATGAAAAATATCGCCAAACTGGCTATGAACGTAACCTGGGTACGTTCTTTCCTATTTACTTTACACTAAAAAAATATAGAATTCCTGGTATTACGTCACAAACCCTTCTCGACGCAGTCTCCCAAGTGCTCCGTCGTGTCCGTCATTATCGCCACTTCAATCGATTCTTAAATCAAGAGGATTTTACCAATTTGGGGTTAGTGGCACTTTAAGAAATGGTTCATGGTTTGGCGTGCTCTATCGAGTTATGGATGCACGCGGGAGGTTGGGAGCAGGGGCGGATCTAGAAATTTTTACACCTTAGTCAAATTTGTTGTGGGTGCCCGCTGGAAAATTTTTTAAATTTGGGTCTCCTCTGAAACGGCATTTCCCGCACTCTGACAGCACTTTTGAGAGCAAGTCTTAACAATGATGCACATTGCTAGGTCCGTGTCGTCATTTGATAGGCATATATTGCCTAAGGCTAATTCATTCGCGCTTTGTTATTCAAATCTCCGCGTCGACGATTTACTCCCTTTTATTATATAAAATAGAGTGTTTTATTGATTTTTCCGCCACTAATAAAAGTGATAATCTCACATGTGCAATTATTTATGATAATCGCACATGTGACGATTATCGCTGAATCAGCATTATAGTTTAATGCAATTTTTGCAAGGCAATAGGACAATTTTTTTATATAATAAACAGAACAATACATGGATGCTTGGAAATTTGAAATTTATTTCTCGTGTTGAACAGGATATGTCACTCGTTCGCTTCGCTCACTCGTGAGATATCCTGGTCAACACTCGAAATAAATTTCATATTTCCGCACATCCATGTATTATTCTCTATATATCTGCTATTACGCTACTTTAACGCCAGTGTGGTTCTCATTAGCTACTCTAAAACTTGTAAATTACGACTGTTTACCGAGTTCAAATGAGCACACAGATACAGGGAAAACCCTAACTTGCGTACTCGCAGCAGGACGTGTTTTGAAATTGAGATTGAAACCAAAACCCTGAATAAATTTAACAATTCTAACAAAGATTTAGCAATCTTTTATATCGCAGAACGACCATAATCACGGGAATAATGAACCATGTTGGCAGATATTTCACGTATCTCAAGCTGCATTTCGAAAGCGCAATAAAACAGCTGTCAGCTTGTAATTTCGATAAACTTTTATAGCAGATAAATTGAGAAACATTTTCGCGCTCCTAGACCAGTGATAACATCAAGAATTGAAAGCAATACAGCACTATTGCGTCGGACAGCTTTATGAACGTTAATGAATATATGAAATATATTTTAAATTAAACTTGTCTTGGACTTGGTGAACGATAATATAGAAGGCATGTTCAGATCTTCTTGTCCGGCCTTCATGTTGCAGTGCTAAGGTAGGCAGTCTCCGTCCGATATGCGATATCTCGATGTAGGTAAAGAGTCTCACCAATCTCGAGGAAATGTTCTTCTTTACCGAGAACTCCAAGAGCACTGCCAATTGCATGAAATCGTTACATATTTGTCGCAATAACACCTTGTTGTTGCTTTATAAAGCGGATTGCGCACAATCAAACATGCTTCTAGAAGCCATGATCGAAACGAACAGATCGCACACTTGGCGGCTGGCAAGTTAGGCAGGCAGTCAAGGTTCTGCATAGCCAATCAGATTGCCCAATTTGAGGTAAATCAGTCAAGATTTGGAGCAAGCCGTGTTCAACCAATGAGAATGGCAAAATCCGGCCAAATAAGTCAAAATGGCTGCCAGATACGGTAAACCAATCACTGCTCAGAATTTACCTAGTTTTGACCAATCAGAGTGGCTAAATCGGGGTAAATAAGTCAAAATGGCTGCCAAATTCGGCAAACCTAAGCAGTACTACCAGGACGTATAAATAACGTCCGCGCGCCTTCCCGCAAATGGTCCTGGTGATGAATTAGATTTTACGCGATTGTTCCCGCTGCTATTACGTCGTTTTTAACCGGACTTTTTTTTGCCATCGCTATTTTTTTTCACCTTAGTCGTCTGACTTATTTGACTAACGTTAGATCCGCCCCTGGGGAGAGTACGAAAAAAGTCGTAGATTTTTGAGTGCTCTCCCAATGACTTTCTCATTACGTTTGAAATTGCCGTGCTCCATCGAGTTTTAGTATCAACCAACTCGTGGTCTATTACAAATCCGGCTTTCTGATTGGCTGTGCTACCATTGTCTATTGGTGATAGACAATGGTAGCGTTATCCAATGATAAACCTTCTTATAGCTGGAATACTCCTATTCTGACCAATCAGAAGCCACGGCATATTCACGCCGCAAGCAAAACCTGGAAACTAGGCTAAAAAATCAAACATGGCGTCTGCTAAAATTTTTGTACGAGTGAAGAAAACATTGGGTCGAAAGTAATGGAAATATATTCAGTTTGACATTTTCGAATAAGAAAATGAATTCGCTTATGCCTATGGAGTATATCTACACCAAATTTGAAGCAAAGTAGTTACAATCTTGTGTTTTGTGAGCGATTGTTTACCATACGCCATCGAACTGCTCTGCATTATGTATGGGGAGACTTCTGCAAACAAAAAGGTAAAACTATCTGAACATTTAGAATAATGTTTGATAAGACTTCTTTACGTTAAAGAAAAGTTGTTTATGGTTGATACTAAAACAATTAGACAACTCGTCCTCGTTTTCTATGAGCAGATGGTGAACTCGGCTTCGCCTCGTTGACTATCAGCTCATAGAAAACTCGGCCTCGTTGTCTAATTGTTAAATGGAGCACGCACCTTGGTCAATCAGAAACGCCGTTATATTACACCTATGTTTAAAAGTTGTTAACAGGATGGTATAACAAGGTTGTAGCGGTTTGCTGGATGAACAGCATTGTTACGACCTGTTAACAGTCTTGGTACCAATATAACCTCGACTGTTCGGTTGTTACGATGAAATATCAGGCCTTAACTGAAGCCTGAAATGTTTCGTGATGATTAGTTTTGCGTGTTTTGAGAATCAATTTCGTTTTGTTTCTATGACTTTCAGTTTTATAAATTGGTATGCGCTACGCTATTAGTATTTGGCAAATTGTGATGTAAAAACAAAATATTATCCGCTTTATGTGGTGGTAGCTTGTTTCGTTTGTCCGTGGAAGTGTTCCCTGCCTCGCTAAACACACGCTCTGAATAAATACTTGAATTGGGAGGCTCAGATACTTCAGCACAACTTTAAACAAGTTGGGATAAACAAGTTTCTTTGCTTGCCACCAAACATAAGGGCATGCTTGCAATGGCTGTAGCGGAAGGGCGAGAAAGGCGTCGATCTCCTCTTCAAGTTTGTGGCTGGCGTTGGAAGTGCTGTCGCTTGACCCAACAAACTCGTCGAAGCAAGACGATAGGTCTTGATGAGGTTCAGTGCTGCAGCTCTTTTCCTGGGTTGAGATGTTCTCGGTCGTGACTACCTCAACTGGTGAAGATCCTTTGCCATTTTCTCGTGTTGGTTTTAAAATTTAAACTTTTAAAAGCGTTTCACAAATCTTTTGACAGACTAGAGTTCCGAAGTTCCGGTTCATTGTTTCCGAAGTTGGCGACAAACATTGCAACTTTGTTTTGATGCTCGCTATTTGATCGGCTGCTATACGTAACGAATTTGCGGAGTTCGTAAACTTTGTGGCAAACGTCTGACTGCGGAACTCTTCCGTCAAGAGTTATGTGAAACGCTCTGTAATCATTGTGAAATAAGGACTATTGCATGTGTTTGGGCTTATGCAGTTACGGACTTATGGTGTGTGTGTTTGCGTCATTCATGAAAAGCTTAATTTGAGACATGCACCGATTATTTTAAATTGGCCGGCATTGCCGATTAGTTTCCGATTAATCGGCTCATCTCTAGGCCTTGACCCTTTCCCCACTATAGAGTTCTTCCATTGACGAGTAAAATCGTCGGCGAGTAAAACGCCACCACGGTAGGGAAAGGGTTAAAGGGTATTGGCAATAAAAATTAAGTTTGTTTAATATGAAAGTATTCGTGAAATTGTGATAGAAGATCTTTTACACCGTTTTTGTATCTTTCTTCGTTTTCAAGATATTCCAGTTTGTTTAACCCTTTCACCGTGAAACCTTTTCCCTTGACGAGTAAAATCGTCTGGCGTTAGCCGGAGTAAAATACTAAAGAGCCACCACTCTGACGTCAGCAGCAGGGAACTGGGCACAGTATTTTTACACAAAGCAACATCAGTTATGAAATGTTCAGTGTCAAAAGGCGTTTTTATGTGCACAGTTTCAAGTGATTTCCTTGCACAAATTTAGAAATATAACTGATTTTGCTACTTGTGAAAATACTGTACCCTGCCCCTGTCAGTCTCATTTACATATTAAACAAATTGAAATATCTTGAAAATGGAGAAAGATATGAAATAATGGTAAAAGATCTTCTATTACAATTATATGAGTTCTTTCAAATTAAACAAACATAATTTTTGTTGCCAATGTCCTTTAACGAGATAGTTTTTAACCCTTTCCCTGGCGTTAGCCAGTGTAAAATATTAAAAAGGCCACCACAGTAGGGAAAGGGTTAAATTGCCCTCGCTATCGTTCAGTCAATACAGCAAGACTTCAGTTGTGATGTTTTACTGCAATCACCGCACTCTCGGTTATAATTAATAAAACAATTTTGATCGAGTGGGAGCCGCTTTACGGAAAAATTATCCTGCCCGCGGTCTTTCAGTACAGATATTTGTGTGAAAAGACCAAGGGCAGAGGATCAGGGGAATCTGTCTGCGCATGCTTCAGCCACAAGTCTAGTGCGGGTTTTCCACTGGGGTTTTCCAAAGATAATTCAGTGTAAACAAATATGGCGGTCGGATGACCAGGAAAAGGTTTGCTATTTAATATATCGTCGCTTTTCTGCATTTTGAAATGTACAAGGATCTCGACAAAAGCTACATGCATAGCTTGTAATAGAAATTGTAAATAAAATAAAGAAAATACGCGGAATGTCGAAAGCCAAACAATATATTTACAAACGTGTGGCATGTCCAGAATGACAGCCGTATAATAACAGCGACAAACGCATGGTTTCGAAGACGAAATGAGGGGTCAACGGCAATTTTTAACGGTAAACATTTACCAACAATACGTTCCCATACAACCCGAGAATGAAATCACATGATTTTCGTTTTGGAGCAAAAGGCAAACTTTGCAGAAATTAACAATATTTGCATGTCGTCGTCACACTGAAATTAGTAGCATAGACAAGTCAAACTTCATTGTAAGATCTGAGCAAGACAAAAAAAACTGATTATATATTTCTATGTACGAACGGAATTAACATAAATTTAGCACAACATTGTGGCAGTTAAGAGGTCTTGCTCGACATAAGACAGAATCTAAGTTCGTTTCACAGAAAGCATTTACTAGTAAACAAGTCGTCGGATGAAAGGTATGAATACATAATTTACCTACCAACGGCAATTTTCCCATTAGTAAATACCCCTCAGATATCTAGAGCAGAACTTGGATAAACATGAACCGGTAATTACATTTTGGAGCAAAAGGTAAATTTTACGATATAGTCGATCAGCCATCCCCCACCGATTTGGCTCTAATGTGGTTTCTCATACCGCTATTTCATCTTCCAATATTTATAT
Source organism: Paragorgia papillata (assembly GCA_035771165.1). Classification (NCBI taxonomy): domain Eukaryota; kingdom Metazoa; phylum Cnidaria; class Anthozoa; order Scleralcyonacea; family Coralliidae; genus Paragorgia; species Paragorgia papillata. The sequence goes on from JAWNZC010000003.1 coordinate 2,591,589, forward strand.
AACCTGCCACTTGAAATATCTCCTTTCAAATCTCAGAACAAAGTCCGTGTTGCCAGGAAATTATCGACATATGTTAAAGCTCTGGTTAACCGACAGATAGTTAGTAAATATTGCAAACATCTTGGTGGTTATGTCTTCTTCACATTTTCAAATATACGATGTAAACAGCCACATAACTCAATGAGCCTGCTGTATTTCTCAATAGCGGTAACAAATTTCCCTGGTCTTCAAGGGCAGGATAATTTTGCTGTAAAAACCGACCAAGCGAGGTTAAGGGGGCAATACACCTGAATTATGTTTATTTACGGTGTTGATAGTTTGGTGTGCTTTATCTCATGAAGTATTGAACCAAAAACGGAGTGTTTCGAAAACTCTCTCCAGAGTGGAGACATTCGAAGACGCCGCTTTTCTGCCCCAGTGTGGATGGCACAAACGAAACTTTTGGAAAACGATGATGTCACGGTTATGTTATCTTGGTTTCTGTCACCTAGAACTATTCATACATAACCCTGTAGATCTTTTTAGCGTTTTACAAACGACGAAAACGATAATGTGGACGGAAAACGTTTGATACGTTTTCGATACGAGGTCTCCGTTTTCGTTTGAAAACGGATCAGTGTAGTCCAGAGGCTGAAGGGGGAGTATTGTCACCCGAGCGGAGAATTTACGATACCAACTTTTTTTAGTGTAATTTGGGGTGTAGATTACGATTTTACATGTTAATCAAGTGTTTGAGGGGGCGTTTCCGAGAAACGGGGGGTGAAAGGGGGGCTTTACCTTATCAGTTTTACCTTAAAGGACATTGGAAGTGTAATTTAAGTTTGTCTCATTTGAAAGAACTCGTGAAATGGTATAGTAAGACTCTTTACAATTTTCCCATATCTGTCTTAGTTTTCGAAATATTTTGGTGTCCGCCATTTTGTAGATCGTGAAATATATGACAAAGAGTGAGTAACTGTTTGTACGTACGTTATTGATCTGTTTACATTCATTCTTTCAACCCATTTCAGCTCAAAAATACAGTAGATGAAGAATTGGATGAACACGTTTCGTGAATCTAAATGATTCAATGTCTATTGATATGAATTTTCCCTTTTTTTTTATATTTAATTTATACATATCAATAGACATTGAATCATTTAGATTCACGAAACGTGTTCATCCAACTCTTCATCTACTGTATTTTTGAGCTGAAATGGGTTGAAAGAATGTAAACAGATCAATAAGGTACGTACGAACAGTTACTCACTCTTTGTCATATATTTCACGATCTACAAAATGGCGGACTGCACGCTGATTTTGGCCAAAATATTTCGAAAACTAAGACAGATATGGGAAAATTGTAAAGAGTCTTACTATACCATTATACGAGTTCTTTAAAATGAGACAAACTTAAATTATACTTCCAATGTCCTTTAAGGTAAAACTGATAAGGTAAAGACCCCCCCCTCCCCCCGTTCCACCCCCCGTTTCTCGGAAACGCCCCCTCAAACACTTGATCAACATGCAAAATCGTAATCTACACCCCAAATTACACTAACAAAAGTTGGTATCGTAAGTTCTCCGCTCGGGTGACAATACTCCCCCTTCAGCCTCTGGACTAGTGTGGACATGCATGACCTTAGTTATTACTATGCCAATTTCTTTAGAGTATTCCCCAGTTAGCTTTTCCTGGTGGTGCTCTTATTGGTTGTAGTCCTGGTTTTATGAACGTGCCTAAAGTAAAGGGAAGTCATAATGCAATGAAGAGTGGTATGGTGGCTGCTGAAGCTGCTTTTGAAGCTCTGACAGACGAAAACTTTCATTGTGATACGGAAGGTAAACCTTGCACTTATGTTAATGCATCGCGTTGTAGAAACAAGTGTTAGGCCTACGCTAAACGTTGCACAATAGACGAATTTAATTCGAATTAGCTTCGTCGGTAATGCGACGTAGATGCGACGTCGAGTTAATCGTCGAATTTCAGTGGAATTTAATTGTTTTTACTTGGACGCGTTGAGGCTGAAAACGATCCTTGAAAACATGGCAGACAGAAGAGAAACATTTAATTCGACACGACGATAATTCGTCGTGTAACTCGAACACGCATTATCGTCACATTATCCGTCTGACTCGGACGAATTTAATTGCCTTTAATCTTTAATTAAAATTATTTTGACACGGTAGCCTTTCAGCGCAAGCTGGTTTTCAAAGGGCCGTGTATACATACATAAACGTAACTAAATACATGTATAACTATTTACAGGATACAAAAATAATTTTTTACAGAAATATTTAAGAATTGTATAAAAATATTAATTTAATCTAATGTAATCACTCAGATGTTTCTTAAAAGATGAAACTGATTGCGTTAAGTCGTTAGTCAGTTCACTCGGAAATTCGTTCCATGATTTAGCAGCTCTGTAAGAAAAGCTTATTTTCATAAAATTTGTTTTTGGTTTACCCAAAGAAAGTTTAACATTATTACTTCGTAAATTGTAATTCTCATTTTCACATTTAGTGAACAAATTGACAAGGTAACTAGGTAACTTTCTGGTTAAAGCTTTAAATGTCATTATATTTTCACGTTTTTTTTGCCCAGACGAATTTAATTCGTGCGTCGAATTTAATCGAGTTAGACGTCGCAGTTTCGTCGAATAAAATTCAAACAATTAAATTTGTCTATTGTACGATGTTTAGCGCAGGCCTTAGGGGGCGATTACATGGACCGGGCTGGCCCGGTTAACCGGGATGAGTTTACAAAACGATTACATGGAGCGGGCTAGCCCGGTAAGCCGGGATGATTTCAGGCCGAAATTCGCAATTATCAAGTAAATAAGGGCAAAGCTACGTTAGTTTTACTTCAGTTTTACACTAATTAGTCTATTATTTATTTTGTAAGCCCATCGTTACTAAAAAGATTGTTAAAGTCTTAGCTAACCCAGGAAAGCGTCTTCACGAAGACTAATTAATTTATTAAATCTTCGCTTTGATCACAAAACACACAAACAACGTTGATGTTCTATTTCAGTTCCTTTCAGCACTATTTATTCACACAGTCAAGCAAACGAACGCGTATCGAAGCGAGTTCAACAGTTTTTCAGCCCGGTTTGCCGGGCTGAAAACGATTACATGGACATTTTCATCCCGGTTAACCGGGCTAGCCCGGTTGCGACAAGCGGGATCCCGGCAAACCGGGCTAGCCCGCTTGCCATGCACTGTAAATTTCAAGGGGCAAAATTTACCCCATTTTGGGGGTAAAAGTGCTATTTTTGGGGGGGTGAATGATAAAGGGGTAGTAATTACCCCTTAAATAAGGGCAATTCTTCTTTTTGTCGCGCAGAATTACCCCTTTTACGGGGGTAATTTGTTGGAGCAAATTTTTTACCCATCTCGGGGTAAAAATGTAAAATTTACCCCTGAATAAGGGGTAAAAATATAGGGGGGTAAAATTATCTAGGGGTAAAATCTACCCCCATTTTGGCCCTTGTAAGGGGTAACTAATAGTGGGGGTAAAAACTCCCCCCTACGTTGGGGGTAACCAGAACTGCAAGACAATGTTTTCGAAAATGGCGATTTTTTTTCGAAAGAGTGACATGAAGACATAACTACAATTATCGCTAATATAAAAGCGTATGTAGGCAATTTTTTTTTAATTTTCTTGAATAGTTTTTGTACACAAATGTGTATAATAGTTAAAAATTAAGGTGAAGATTGTTTAGCAGATTGAAATCGACCTAAAGTTTACTTCCGTAAGCTTGTAAACATCGTCTGTGTGTAAAGGCTCAAAGGTGACTTAAACACAACCTAAGACTGCTCACAAAAATGAAATTACTCTGGATTTGGTTTTGAATGTTGTTGTTTTATATTGGATTAAATTGGGGTACGTAAACAAGTGTTATTTCCTATATTTTTTGCTCTACGACAATGTCTGTAAGTTGCTATTGAAATGAATTACTTTGAATGATTTTACACTTTTCTTGTGTCAAAAACAATGCGAAAAAGTTTGAACAAAAGAACTTAGCTCATTTATTTTTTGACTCGACAAAAGTTCATTGCTAATATATATCATGAACTTAGTTGAAACTATAGTATTTTCGGCATTGTCTGTGTATCAAAGCTGAGGAGACAAGATTAAAATGGGCTGAACTGACTTTGAATCTAGTTCTTAACGTTGCAACGATTTAGTTTCTTTTCCCATTTTGCTGGAAATTCGTATAGGTAAACAAATGTTTGTACATATTTTTGGCCTACAACAGTGTTTTATAAACTGTTATCGAAATAAATATTTTGTTTCTTCATCGTATGATACGGAAACTGACCGGCTATTAACTCATAACATTAGTTCTATGTGGCAAAATTAATGTAAATGTTTTTGATCTGTCACAACTAGTCAACACAAATGGGGTTTTTTAATGAAACCCTTCCAAACCCATCACAAATGTCGTGAAACGTTATAAAATAAACGTGTTAAGAAAAGTAAAGAAAATATGAACTTAACAATGTAATATTAAAGAAAAAACTCGGTTATATATCGTAAATTTCAATAATAAATATGAAGAGGCGGTTGGCGCAGTGGTAAGGTAAGCAAACTAATGCAAGGTAAGTTAAGCCCGGCAGGTTAGGGTTAGTACTTGGATGGGTGACCCATTGGGAAGGTTAAGGCTCATAAAAAAGCATAAGAAATAGAGGACTGAGACTGAGGCTACTCAATTTTTACCCCTTTATTTTTACCCTTAATTTTCACCCCACATTCCGGAGGTAAAAATTACCCCTTTTCAAATTGATTGAAATTTTACCCCCCAAAAACGGGGCGTTCTGTGGAAAACATGTTACCCCCACATTTTGGGGTATTTTTTACCCCCTGAAATTTACAGTGTGTAATCGAAATGTTAAAACAACATGTGTTTTATATATAAAGCGGGCTAGCCCGGTTAACCGGGCTAGCCCGGTCCATGTAATCGCCCCCTTAGAGTGCCCATGCTTACGTTAAAGTACTTATGAAGCGAAAATTAAGTCTGTGTTACAGTCGTTGGCACCTAAGCGTGTACACCGCCCGTCAAAACATGTTTTATGTCAACGTCAAAGTTAAATGTTTACCTTGAAAACGTATTAGGTTTTCATTCGATACATTCGAACCAATGCATTATTGTCACATGAATGTGCCCTTAGCCAATCACGTCTCGCCAATCCCACGGTGTTGATTTCAAAACGGTTAACTTTGGCTTAAATTTAGAACATGTTTTGACGGGCGGTGTACACGCTTAGGTGCCAACGACTGTATTTGAAAGAACACTTAAAATTACAAAGTAACGTCTGACTTTTGCACTTTTTCGTTTCCTTGCTTTGTTGTTGAAGTATTTCTGTTTGCTTAACACGCAAATTAAACATCTCAACATCACATTTGTCTAATGAGTTATCAGAGAAAGTTGTATATCTTTGCTATTATCAAACATAATCACTTGAATATTTTACATCTCTTGTGTTGTGGAAGAAACACACGCACACGCTTCTTTCAAATTAATTTGGTTTGATAATATCAAGATATATAACTTTCCACGATTAGCATTATGCACATGTGACGTTAAAATGTCTAATTTGCATATCAAACAACCTTAAATATCTTAACGAAGCAAGGAAACGAATGTGTTCTGGTTAGACTTATGATTTACGTTCTGTTGATCGATCAATCAATCAATCCAATCAGTCAATCGATCAATCAATCAATCAATCAATCCATCCATTCATCCAATACATCCATCCATCAATCAATCAATCCAATAAATCGATCAATCAATCTAATCAATCAATCCATTCAATCAATCAATCAATCAATCAATCAATCAATCCGTGCAATCAGTCAATCAATCCCATCAATCCAATCAATCCATCCACTATAATCCATCCAATGCACGCATCGTCGGTCGGTCGGTCGGTCGGTCGGTCGGTCGGTCGGTCGGTCGGTCGGTCGGTCGGTCGGTCGGTCGGTCGGTCGGTCGGTCAGTCAGTCAGTCAGTCAGTCAAGTTAATAAAAAAATGATTCAAATATAACACGACGGTCAAGTGATTTTTTTTTTTCCTTATTCATTTTAGGTTTATACCTAAAAAATTACGAAGAAGCAATTCGCGAGAGTTGGGTGTACAAAGAACTTCATGCCGTGAGGAATGTCCGTCCTTCGTTCGGTACCCGACTTGGCTTATACGGTGGGATTATGTACACCGGCGTGGTGTACTTCTTGTTGCGCGGTAAGGAACCTTGGACGTTTAAACACGCACATGTAGATCACGACTCGTTGAAACCGGCGAAAGACTGTAAAGAGATCGAGTACCCGAAGCCAGACGATAAACTGACGTTTGACTTACTTTCATCGGTGGCCCTGACCGGTACGGACCACGAGGGCGATCAGCCGGCTCACTTGACTCTGCGTGACGACAGTGTACCTGTGGATCGAAACCTGGCACTGTTCGACGGACCGGAACAACGATTTTGTCCTGCTGGGGTGTACGAGTATGTGCCTAGAGACGACGGCGACGACGGCATGAGGTTGCAAATCAACGCCCAGAACTGCATACACTGTAAGACATGCGATATCAAAGATCCTAGTCAGAACATTAACTGGGTCGTACCCGAAGGCGGCGAAGGACCGGCTTATAATGGCATGTAGCGGCGAAATTCCGATCTCGTTGATCTTCTAGAAGAACTCTCTTTTTATTGTTTCGGAATGAATGGATTTCTCAGCGTCCGGTGAAGTTAAATGTCAAATATTTGTTATAGCATTAGCATAGTGTTTGTTTTGAGCAGTCTGTACGTTTGTATGCTAGCACTGCTCTTGTGCTATTCTCTCTTTGCACGAACGAAATTCGAATTTATACTATACTGATGCTGGTACTGAATACTAACACCAAAGTACTGAGGACCTTTTATTGTTCTTATTAAATTATTAAAAACCAACAAGGCGTCTGCTTAGGCGTTTTCTCGGGCTAGAGGGATTTCTTTGGAAGACTATTCAGATAACAGATTAAGGCCCTGTTAACTTGTCTCGCAATGATGACTCATGCAGCAGTGCAGTTGCAAGACAGGGGTGTTACACACTGCAACGCGTTTATGCAATTTTCCAATGATTTGGATTTCGATAAAAGCGGGTAGGGGAGAGGCTCGATTGAGAAGCTTGATTGAGTAATCATAACAAAACATTGCGAGAGAAGTTGCTGAAGGGGTGTTACACGGTGCAACACTGAAACAAATTGCTGCAATCGTTGCAGAAAGTAGAACCTGATTCTACTTTGTGCAACGATTGTTGCAACTTGTCTTGCAACGATTTTGACCATTGCACAGCATGTTATACGGTGCAATGGTTCATTCAGTTGCATGGAAAATTACACCGTGTAACATGGACAAAGACAAAGCAAAAACAAAACAAAAACATTCGTCGAGAACTTCGCTTTCCATTAATCTCTTTTGTTCACAACGTTCGTATTTGAAGCTCGAGAAACGCTCATTTGGCTTCACGGAAGCCTCTCCTGATGCCTACTACGAAAGGCCGGTGTCACTTGTCGGGTTAGACCAACAAACCGGAAAAAAGCAAAGTATTAATTATCAGGGCAGGATTAAGTCATGTGCATGGGAGGCCCTGGGGCACTCATCTGGTGGGGGTCCCCTATATGAGCATTTGTTACCTGAACAATTCAAAACGTGCGGTATATTTTACTTTTGTAACTATGGCGATGATATAGAATTGAAGACAATTAGACAATACTTTGTATGCTTTTGCCAGCTACATGTACAATAAGAACATATGAATCTAAATTGATATTTGACGGTCTGACAGATAAGGATGACATACATTCGTATGACAGTTGCCGTATACTACAATTATCGAATGAAATTAATGGAACAATCTGTTCAAAGTAAATGTTGAGCACATGAAAGTCATGACTCATGAAACCAAAAATCCAACGAAATAAACAAATGATAAATTAGATGAGCTAGTTATACCTAGCGCATGACACACTGATGAAAGTCATGGAATTAGTGCAGTACGATGTGGATTCAACGTGATTATCCGTGAAGTATAAAACAACCCACTGCCCTGATTAATCGTGCCTAAAATTGTCAAAAAATTAAAATATTTCAAATAATTTTTTCAAAACGTGAAAATTCCGGTAATTTTGGTGGGGCCCCTCCTTTTGGTTGGGGGCCCTGGGGCACGTGCCCCAAGGTTAATGCAGCCGTTAATTATAGCGCATTTTGAACAAGAAGCACGCGCAAAATTAACCCTAAGGCCTGTTTACAAGGAGGTAGACCTACTATAGCATCCGAGTTAGCCTAGCTCTCGAACACTTCTTGTTGTTTTGTTTGTCTGTTTACAAGGACGCTAGTGTAAGCCGTGTAATGCTTCTGTGGGTTTCGGAGTTGAGGTTATTGAACTGTATATGATACACGTTGTGCTATACTTCTCGTGACTGTGCGACTAGCATGCAAATTATATACCTATGTGTTAGTGATTAATAACATAATGTCTATCAACTTCATTAGTGCGGTCAGCGTATATTAGCATATATTACATCCCTCTTTTTCTGAAGCAAGATAAACTATGAAATGATATAAGATAAACTATATAAGAAATAGAAACTGTTCTCTGGCTATACATGTCCGATTTGTCATAATCTCATTTTAGTGCATGCATGTTCTCGTTTAAAATTACTTGTATATAGTTGGGGTTCTGATTTATCAGTCTGCCGTAACGGCTTCTCTTCGGTTGAGGTGGATTTAATGGGATGTTGTCTGCATGTTGTGGTGGTATCTGGTCGTTGTCATCGTTGTTGGTTGGCTGTGGTAGGGTCGGTTCTATGAGGTGGTTGGGATCCTGTATCTCTAGATCGGGTGAATGTTCTTTAGTCTTGCGTAGATGTCTACGGTTCCTGCGGTATTCTGTGCCATTCGTACTCTTCACTACGTAGCTTCGAGGAATATGGTGTTTCCGCAGCACGGTCGCAGGGGTCCATGGTGCTTGAGGATATTTCTGGAATCTTACCATATCACCCGTTTTCAATGGAGATTTTGAGAGACTTTGCTGTTTGGTCATAGTGCCTTTTCTGGTGTTGTTGTTGTTGGTTGCGTGCAGCGTGGAAGGTGGTTTTGTTGACAGGTTAATTTTGGGTTTAGCTTTTGGTGGGAAATAGGTAGAGTGGATCGTAGTCGTCGGCTCATTAAAGCTTGAGCGGGACTTACGCCATCTATAGGTGTGTTACGATAGTCTAGCAATGCTAGGTATGGATCGTTGTCAGTTATTCTGCATTTTTCAAGAAGGTTCTTGACAGTTTGGACTGTCTTTTCATGCCGCCCACCGGACTGAGGATATCTCGGGCTAATGGTGGTATGGACGAAGTTGTAATCGTGAGCGAATTGTTGGTATTCTGCTGACGAATACTGCGGACCATTGTCGGATATCACAGTTTCGGGAATGCCATGTCGGCTGAATATGGGCTTGGTTTTGGTGATAACGGTACGTGCTTTGGTGTTACGGAGTTCAGCGACCTCGGGATAGCGGCTGTAATAGTCAACGACTATTAAATGCGGTTTCCCCTTCCAGTCAAAAAAATCAGTTCCGACTTTTGGCCAAGGTCGACACGGGATCTCGTGGGGTTGAAGTGGCACCCGTTGGTTTGCGCTGCGTAGGTGAAGGCATGTTGAGCAGTTCGACACGTGTTCTTCAATTTGCGAGTTCATTCCAGGCCAAAATATGCTTAATTCTCTAGCCAGTCTTTTGGTCTTTTTAATCCCCTGCATGGTAAGATTGGTGTAGTTTCTGTAGGGTGTCTGCTCGTAGGTTGGGTGGAATGAGGATGTTATGTGCTTTGTAGATAAGTCCTTCGTCGGTCGTTAATTCTTCTCTGTATGGATAGTATGAACATAGTTCAGTTGGCACAAGTGACTTGTGATCTGGCCATCCATCTTGAATCTGTTGGACCAGAAGTTGCATTGTTTCATCCGAGCGTATTTCGTTTTTGATCGCTTCGATCTTGCGGTCAGTGACGTAGGACTCTGTTGAATTGAGATGGATATAAATCTTGGATATATCTCATGGATAATTTCAGGAGGAAATGCGCGTGAGAGAGCGTCAGCGATATATACATTTCGCTCCCTTTCTTGTACACCAGGTTAATGTCGTAGGCTTCTAACTGCATGAGCATTTTCTGTAGACGACTCGGTGCTTGTGACAGTGGCTTCTTAAAAATAGCTTCCAGAGGCTTGTGGTCACTTTCTACACTAATCGTTTTACCGTAGACGTATTGGTGGAACCGTTTGCAGGCGAATATGACAGCAAGTAGTTCCTTTTCGATTTGTGCATAGCGGCGTTGCGTGTCATTCATAGCTTTCGATGCATAATCTACGGGATCTTCGTGTTGGATTAGAGCTGCACCAAGACCATGTTGTTGTGACGCAGTCACTGGTTGTGCGACGTCGTAGTAGCACAGGGTACCAGGATCAGTGAGTGATTTCTGTAAATCTGCGAAGGCTTTGTCGTGCGCCTCTAGCCAGTGGAATTCAATATTTTTCTTGATTAGTTCTCTTAGAGGTGTAGTGACTTCTGAAACATTGGGTGCAAACTTGGCGATAAAGTTGACCATGCCTAACAGTCGTTGAACGTCTTGCTTGTTCGTAGGCTTTGGGTAGTTCGTGATGGCTTGAACTTTGGTCTCGTCGGGTTTAACGCCATTTTGAGTAAGTGTCTCACCCAAATACGTTATCACAGTTTGGCGGAACTGGCATTTCTCTCAGCTGAGTGTCATATTTATCTCTGACACGCGATTTAGTACATGTTCAAGGTTTTGATCGTGTTCCTCTATCGTGCGTCCCCAGATTAAAATATCGATGTCTGTCTCGCAACCAGGAAGACCACGGAACTTCTCGTGTACGGTCTTGTGGAACACTCACTTGCGCGAACACCACACCGAATGGTATCACGGTGAAACGATAGCGGCCAAATGGTGTGTTGAATGTTGTCAAGTAGGAACTTGAATGTTGTCAAGTAGGAACTTCCTTCATCCAGTGGCATTTGCCAAAAACCAGACGTGGCATCTACAATCCTGGAAAAAGTGCTTGGGACACCATGCCAGAATGGTCAAAATCAGCAAAGTGGCCCAACAATTTTGTCCAGGATTGTCTGAAAATTACGAATTTATGAATTTTCAATAAAACACAGCTTTGTAAATTTATTTATTTACAAGCTTTGCCACGAGTGGCAGGGAAGTCCCACAGAGTTGTTGCTCCATTACGGGGTCCCTATATATAATACAAAATGAAAATAGGTACTTTTAAGCTAAGACTATAAAACATAAACTAACAGCACATTTTAACAAGAAGACTAGATAGGGGACGGCACGAGTGACATTTTACACAGACGGTTTTAAAAGTTTGTGGAATTTCAACATCGTATACGACGAGTTCGGTTACATGTTGGTAGTATTTTAACAATTCGGATTTGAATTGGCCTATAGAGAGATTGGGACCTCGCAAAGGTGATGGCAAGCAGTTGAAAATTCTTGGAGCTCTACAATAAAAGCTATTCTGAAAAGTTAGAGTGTTCACTTTAGGAATGTTTAAAACAATTTCATTAGTTTGATTCGTACGCCTGGTTACACGACTGGATGATTTAACGGAGATGCAAGGGTCACTTGAATTAAGCAATGCTTTGAAAAGGTATACCAAGTCCAGGTACTCGTGCCAGTACGACAGAGGTAGCAGTTCTGTTGTTAGGGGACTATCCCTATAGGTGACGTCAGATCTAAATGGTAACGACAGAATAAACTCGGTTGCGCGGCGCTGGACTCTTTCGATGTTAAGAATTAGTGATACAGATTGCGGAGACCAGACTTGTGAGCAGTATGCAAAATGACTTCTAACTAAAACTGTGTATAATGCATTATAAAATAACATTTATACTACGCGTGCTCTGATTGGTCAATAACCGTGCAGGATCAGAGTATCCTGCACGGAAAATTCCCGCCTTAGCGTCTTTTCAAAAATGTCAGACGAAAATATTTTTGAGAATTTTGAATTTGACAATGAGAATACCTTAAATGAATCTAAAATTGATGACATCAATATAAAACAAAGATTCGTTTTAACTACGGAGAAAGACGTTGACGAGTTGGTCGAAAATTCGGTAGCCCAAAACACAAAATACAAAACAATCTACGCTGTCAACATTTTTAAAGGTATGTTTATTTGAAAGATTGTCATTTTCCATTTAAGAAGCTACAGTAAAATTTTAAACAGTTTAATAAATCCCATGACCACTGAACACTTATTAAAGTAAATAAACATATTCATTTTAAAGAATGGGCCAAAATTCGTCACATTACAAGCGAATTGCATGAAATGGACAACAACACACTGGACAGCTACCTACGTTTGTTTTATGCAGAAGTGAAAAACCTCAACGGCGAAGACTACAGTAGGTCAACTCTATTTGGTATAAGAAATGGTCTGGAGAGATATCTGAACTCCCCACCATACAACAAAGGCATCACAATAACTGGTAACCCAGAATTCAAGACGTCTAACGTGGTCGTCAACGCAAAAATTAAATCCCTCAAAAAGGAAGGTAAACAAAATGTAAAGCACAAACCTCCGCTTGAGCCCGAAGACCTGGAAAAGCTCAAAACAAGTGGTGTATTTGATTCGTCAAATCCCCTTGGACTGTTGTGGAATGTGTGGTTTCACACGGTGTTATTCTGGTGCCGACGTGGCCGCGAAGGACAAAGAAGTTTGACAAAAGACAGCTTCGTGTTTACACAAGACCCAACAGGCGAAGAGTATGTGACGATGACACACTGTGAAGCCTCCAAAAACCATCCTGGAGGAATAAACGATACAGAGAGCTTCCAACACCTGGGTCGAATGTACAAGACAAAGGAAGAAAATGATGGGTATAGTGCCTTGAAGCTGTACATCAGCAAGTTAAATCCACAATGTCCAGCATTGTTTCAGTACCCAAAGCGACAGTGGAAGTCAACCGATGCAACTTGGTACGAAAATCGTCCCCTTGGCGTCAACAAGCTTGGCGAAATGATGAAGACCATAAGCAATGCTGCTGGTTTGTCCACGATCTACACAAACCACTGTGTAAGAGCGACTTCAATTACCCTTTGGTCAAATGCTGGCTTGACCAACCGACACATTATGTCGATTTCAGGACATCGAAATGAGCAGTCACTTCAACACTACAACCGTCGGCCATCCACATCCCAGCTTAAACGCTGCAGCGATGTTCTCTCGCAAGCTCTTGGTGATGAAACTGGTCATTTTTATTCCAATCCAGCAGCCCAACGAAGGCGTATCCAGGATGACAGTCTTCTCAACTCAAATGCTTCTACAGCTTCGGCCACGACAACAACCAGCTTCGCTTCGCACTGTTCGCAGTCTTCAAATGTTCAGGTCGAAAATTTTCCAAACTTTGGCTCTCTGTTCAACAGTTGTTCAATTGGAAACGTACATGTCAATTTTAATCTACCACAATGAATTTAATACTGTATCCCTGTTATTATATTGTTACTGAAAACGTTGTATTTATAACCTAACTTGTTTCTCAGCACGACGATATTTTTTTTGTCGGTCGTTCGAAGGCGATTGATTGACATGTTGGGGGTCCACTGAGTATTCCGGTTCTCTGATTGGTAGTTGATACTTTTTGGGAGAATTACAGTCTTCATCCATTCTTTTTTAAATAAACTTCATCGTTATTTCTGTGTCGTTATTTTATAAAAGAAATACCAAATGATTTTCCGTGCAGGATACTCTGATCCAAACACTTGGGAAGTTGCTCGACTTTCGGAAAGCTAAAAACACTCGCCTAGCGGCTCGTGTTTTGTTACGCTTTTCTTAAGTCTCGCAACTTCCCGCGTGTTTGGATCAGAGTATCCTGCACGGAAAATCATTTGGTATTTCTTAAGTACGAACCCGCTGGTCATGGATATCAAGTGAAGATCTTCTTATAAAACCCATCATTTTGTTGGCTTTAGCCAGTGCTGTGGTTACATGTAAGTTCCACTTAAGATCAGGAGTAACCAGAACTCCAAGATCTTTCTGAACATCTGTGGTGTCCATCAGATGGTAGCTCTCGTCACTCTAAGGAGACCGCATTTGGATTGGTTAAGATCCATGCGCCATACTTTGCACCACTGGCATATCCTGTCAAGATCACGCTGGAGGCACTCCACGTCCTTTGTATTTTTTATGGCACGGTAACACTTAGTGTCATCAGCAAATAAAGCAACAGATGATGTGTTGGCTACTTTGGGGAGATCGTTCACATATATAAGAAACAGTAGAGGACCCAGAATTGAACCTTGGGGCACTCCAGATAGCACTCGGAGTGGTCGTGATGTTTGGCCAAGGACGGTGACCCTCTGGTATAGCGATCTACTAGGTAGTTCTCAAACCATTTCAGCAAATTACCACAGATGCCAAAATTACGCAACTTTTTGAGTAGTAGTTGATGGTCGACTCTGTCAAAGGCTTTAGCAAAATCCAGGTAGATAGTATCAGTTTGCAGCCTCTTATCTATAGTGACTCTCCAATTTCATGTAAAACTCGCAGTAGCTGGGCGTGGTAGACTTTCCCTTTAGAAAACCAAACTGAAGTTCGTGAAGATGAGAAGAGATGTGTTTAATTAGCCTGTTGTAAATACAACGTTCAAGAACCTTCGATACGAGGGGTAATAATGAAATGGGCCTGTAGTTAGACACTTCTTTTGCAGATCCGCCCTTTGGAATCGGTGTGATATTTGAAACTTTCCATGCCGATGGAATCGTTCCCAGGATGAGACATTTGTTGTAGAAATCACAGAGGGATGAACATATATAAGGCGCACAGTTCCTTAGTAATTTGGCAGGAATCTTGTCTGAACCAGTTGCTTTGTTAACGTCCAGTGAAAAAAGGATACCACATACTTCATCCGGCGAAATGGATATATCACTTAACTGCTCTGAGGAAACTGTATTAGTTGGAAGATGCGCTTCGTATTCGTCACTGGTGCATGGCGGCTTGAACATGGAGAAGAGTTGTTAAAGAGGTTTGCAACATCTGTGGGATTGTCAGCCGTAATTGTAACATTGTAAAAGATATACAGTTTAATAAAAGAGCCCCCGTCTCTGCTTCCCCTTACCCCCTCAATGGGGAAGGGATCACTGAGCAGAGTCTCTGCAGAGTTCCCACCCGCACCGGTACCACCCGCACGAGAGCTCTTATTTTATTTGCATATTCACCAAACATTCTATACTCCACAAACAATCTGTTGTTCATGCATGTGGGAGCGTATTTGTGTCATTTTGGAACAAACTGCGCAGAATCGCCGCGTCCAAATTGTTTTTTTCTTCGATTTGGTTTAATTCGCCATTTTCATGACGAATTTATGAATTTAATAGAACACAGCTTTTAAATTTGTAACATTGCAAAAGATATACAGTTTAATAAAAGAGCCCCCGTCTCTGCTCCCCCTTACCCCCTCATTGGGGAAGGGATCACTGGAGCAGAGTCTCTGCAGAGTTCCCACCCACACCGGTACCACCCGCACGAGAGCTCTTATTTAATTTGCATATTCACCAACCTTCTATACTCCACAAACAATCTATTGTTCATGCATGTGGGAGTGTATTTGTGTCATTTTGGAACAAACTGCGCAGAATCGCCGCGTTCAAATTGTTTTTTTCGTCGATTTGGTTTAATTCGCCATTTTCAGACAATCCTGGACAAAAGTGCTTGGGACACCATGCGAGAATGGTCAAAATCAGCAAAGTGGCCCAACAATTTTGTCCAGGATTGTAGTTTACTGAAGAATTTGGCACCTGATAATCGGCTTGTGATCTCTTGTTGAGTGGGTAGTTGATAATGTTCTCTTAGCAAAGCTTGGTTGAGATCTCGTGGGTCGATACATATGCGGAGCTTACCAGAGCGCTTCTCATTAACTACCATGGAATTCTCATTAACTACCAGTCGGTTGGTTCGTATTCCCTTGGATTCCATGTCTTGTAGCTCGGTCTGGACACGATCTCTCAGAGCGGCCGGACGTTTCCGAGGACGGTGAACCACAGGTGTCGAATTAGGTTTAATCTTAATATGATACGGTAGTGAAGAAGTTAAATAGTAATCGTTTAATAGGTCAGAGAGAAAAAAACAAGAATATATTGTACTTGTCATAGAATTATGAAATAATATGGTACAATGGATGTAAATTGAAAACACGTATTTAATAAATGAATTAGAAAATGTAGTGTTTACGCTCTTTCAATAAATTTGATTGGCAACTCTTTTTCAGGAATGCTCATTCCCCCACGGAACGTTCCCTTGACCGTTGCCAACGTATTCCAGACGAAAACTTTGCAATATATTAGCAATACCAATGATCATCTCCAATTCGGAAAAGCGACGTCCCAGACACTTTCTCACTCCAACCCCAAACGGCGTACGCCTTATGGATCTCTTCTTTCGGTTCGTCTCGAATCCACCGCTGCGGATTGAATTCCTCTGACGTGCTGAAATTCTTCTCCAGTGAAGATGCATACGAAAACTACATTGCAACATTTGTATTAGCGGGAATGGTGTAGCCACAAACGGTTATGTCTCGCTCGACAATTTGTGGCAGTAAAAGGATGATTGGGTTTAAGCGCATGGATTCTTTTATACAGCCCTTCACATAGGGCAATCTTGAATGGAACTGTGGATTTTCTAAAGATTTATCGTTGGCGGCTGTGCCAAAGACGGAAACGATCTCTTGGTAACGCTTTTTCTTGTCCTTCGGGATATTTGGACAGATGGTACATGAGCCACAATAAGGCGTTGCTGGTCGTTTTTACACCGCCTGGCTAAGACCAATAGCCATATGTCCACTTGGCCTTCGTCACTGGGACCTTGCTGCCGCTGTTTCGTGTCCCTCATGTCAGCAAATGTACTAGCTATATCGTACAATGTCTCCTTAGCTCGAACGAACTTTCTATATGTAGGCGTTGTCACGTATCGCCATAGCCGCAGACCCACCCCCAAAGGCACAACGGCTTCATTGAAATCAATGGCCGCTTGAATAAACTCGATAATTTTAGGATTCTGCGGATCATCGTAGAATCCCATCCTTACGCCGTAAACCAAAAGGAGAATATTCTCAGTTGTATAGCCATCGAGTTGTTCGCGTTTCATTTCCGCAATCCTTCCATCCTTTAGCATTCGACGTAGGCGTCTCACGGCATCTTTCGCCACGGAATCTATTCCTGAAGCAAATTTTTGTATTTCGATGGGCCGCAGGAATGATCGAGCGACCGGAGAGCGAGCTGCTTTCCAGCGTTCGTAATCGTCTCCTGTTAAGCCGTATACTGCGGTGTCGAACATCACGTCAATGTCAAAAAACCCTCTCATCTGAAAGTTTCCTTCGGTCCGAGCGATAAACGCTTGTGCTTCGGCATCAGCAATATGCACCATCTACTTTCCGAAGATTTCTTCTTTGAAAATTGGTCCATACTTTTCAAATTTTCCACACTGTATCTCGTACAAGTTCTTCAAGCCTCCTTTTCGAATGAAGGTCGCTATGTTTTCGAACATTCCTGGCAGCTGGTAAGTGGTAACTCGTCAAAGGATTTCACGCCATGTTGCCGATCTCTGGTCGTTGTCGATGAACTAAAGGCCAGACGAGAAACGCTAGCTGGCTGACTTTTCTGGTGTAAACTGTAGCGCCTGGCGAAAAGCGAAAAAGCTTGGATACGAATCATATTAGAATGCTTTACAGACAGTACAGTCGTGGCGACGAATATTCTTTAATGTCGATGCACACTATGCTGGCAGACCCTTATAGACGAGAGCTTTCGTGCTTCCGCACAATATCACGATATCTGTCATTTAATACCGATTCGCTATTTTGCTCATCATCAATATATTCTTTTATGCGCATTTAATTACCATGCATAACTCATAAGTGCTGCCTATGTCTAATGTGAATTTTATAGGAGTGTATTTTGGGAGAAAACAGTCGAATCAGTCTACGAAAAGCAGGGCCGGAACTTTTGCTTGAGTTTTGCCGCACAAAACTATAGATAATTAAATATTCTCTGAATACGGTCTTCGTGCACATTTAGTCATCATGTTACGAAACATGTATTATGTACATGTTGCCTTCTTAAATTTACATTTATGACTTAGCTAATATTAATGAGTTTTCATATATCCAACAAGTTTAACTCCTATTGAGAAGTAAAATCGACTGATGTTCGACAGAGCTGGCGTTAGTCGTTAGATAAAGTAAAATACTAAAGTCTGCGTGGCTCGGAAACGAAACAACGAACCATCGGGTATAGGCAAATGGTTAATAAGACTGGATGATATGTCACTCTTGTGTAAACTAAGAGGCTGTTTACATGAGCCAGGCCAAGGGAGCACGTTAGAATGTGATAGTTCTTATAAATAAACTAAACTTTACTTATACCTAAGTTGTTGACGTTTTGTGCGAGTCGCCGAGTTCAACAAAACCGCTGATAATACTAGAAATACATTGAACGCAACAACCCCTCGCCCGCTTTTACATGCTTTTTTGAAACACCCCCCACCCTCCCACCCACCCCCTGATTAAAATAAGCACTCCTGATATACAGCCAATATAAAAACAAACAGATATAAAAACAAATTATATTAAATTCTTGGGATAATTATAGAATTTATGGATAGGATGACAAAACTGATTTAAATCATTTAATGAAAGTTGAACATATCAAAGCAAATTTTACATTTCATTATTAAATTCTGGTTGTAAAAATTATATTGTTTTTAGGAGGTTTCAAAAGGGATTATAAAACATGTTTTGCAAAGGCAGAATTAATAAAAGTCAACAGCTCAAAAGTTACATTTATAGTAGAGTCCGAGATTCAATTCAGTAGAATCGGATTCTAGAAATAAGTATATTAAACAGACAACGTTTCAGTCGAAGATTTGGAAACACAACCAAAAAAATCGCCAAAGCCTACGAATATTTTATGTAATAGATACAGCATGAGCAGCCGATCTGTATCTGATTTACAAGGCGAGCCGTAGTAAATCAGATACAGATCGGCTGCGAATGCTGTATCTTTCTTAAAATACAAATGCATCTAAGTAATCAAGTTCACCAACTATTTTAGCGATATACTCTATTTTAGCCGAGAAAATCGAAGCTAAAGTTTATGTAAATCAGGACGATTCTGTATTCGATTTACAACCTCTGCTACGGTATTGATTTCTTTTGTGTTTTCCTCTTGAATTATTAATGAGTTTTTTAAGATAATATAAAGTGCATGCAATGGTAATGAAAAACATCACGTCTACATAAGCTTATAAAGGTAGTGTTTTAAGTTAGCTTTAGTTAATAAGCTGATTTATTGTTTGGACGAGCAAAGGGAAAGCACAAAAACGTGAAGCTGCGGCTGTATATTGTTTAGGTTAAGCGAAAACTTGAAAACAACAAGAATCCTACCGTTAACTTTAAAATGATTTGACCACGGAGTGGTCCATTTCGTTCCGTTTAAATAAACGAAAGCAAAATACTATTTGTTTGAGAGTTTATACTTTATAGTTTTCTTCGTCGCTAGTCACCAGTATCCAACAATTCTTACCGCGTGACACCCTACGACGTACAGTGTATATATATATATATATATAAACTATTTCCAGATTTTCGTCTCCCTTGCTTTTTCTACACGCGTGTAAAATGACTGCACACGTGTCGAGATTAGCACCCTGTTGTGTTAAAAATGCATATAAAGCGGGCGAGGGGTTGTTGCGTTTATGTATTTCTAGTACTTTGGTGAGTTGGCGTCGTCATGAAGACGTGAACATGCTCTAAATGGCGTTGTACAAAGCCTGGTTTTCATATAGCCGTAAGAGCCGGTGGCATGGCTGTGGCAAGGGGCGATGGTCCAATGATAGACAGTGTTGAATTAGCCAGCAATAAAACGCTGTATGCGATTGGACCCTTGCCGCAGACATGCCGCCGACTCTTACGGCTATATGGAAACCAGGCTTAAAGAACGAAACGACGATTAAAGACGAATTCGACAAAAACCGAAGCGATATCCTTCTTGCTTCGCAAGTTTCGCCATGATTTTAACAAGGATAAATAGGCATGGCCGCGCGCTCGCCCCAATGGTTTTGCACCCCCTGCAATATGGCGAAATAAACCTTGAACTCCCCTATTTTGATGCTTCGTGGGGAGGCTTGCTGGTTTTATCTTGTCCCCACTCAGGTTTTTCTGTTTCTGGCTTTTCCCAAAGGGTTTTTACCAGTAACAGGTTTTTTCTCCTGGCTACTCTGATATACCAGCTTTTAGCACAGGAATGCATGTATATATGTATGTATATATATACATATATACCATCCACTGTGAGTAATGAGACTGTTTGCAGGGGCGGCAGTCTTTCATTACACTTGAAACAAATTGTCCAATGTTATAAATAAAAATTCAGATCGGTTTATGTTCTTTATCTCAAAATATGATTGTCTAGCAAGGGCAGCAATCTTACGAACTCTTCGACTCAAATTGATCTGTCAATCAGAGGTGTCATAGATTTATTGAGGTGAAATTTACACATAATTTAGCAAGCAATTGTCCAATGACAAGGACTATAATCTTTTACAATCGTTAATTTACACTGAGCCTTAGTATTGATACATATTTGACATTCCAAAATTTATCGTAAAATGAAAGTACTTATCAGATCCGTGCACCGTGTATTGCATTTGGAAAAATTGTACATCCACATTTGGAAAGATTTTACTAGGCTGCATTGCTTTCCGTTGGTCGCACTTAGCCGGGGAAATACTTGCATTTGGGCAGTTTGCATCAAGGTGTGTTTCAGTATTCCGAAATGTTCTAATGATCTTCACTCTTATTATGCTGCACTGCATTTCCTTGGGTGGGGCTGCATCATCATTTGCATAATGATGCTTTGGCGTTTTATTGCCCTCACCTTTACTGGGCTCAATCATCAGTTTGCACTATGGAAATTAATTAGATAATTTAATTACGAATTTGTAATAAACGCGGCTTTGGTCCAGGGGGACCATAGCCATATTTATTCCATATTGTGTGTAAACGTCTTTTACTATTCCCAGTAAACAGAGCTCAGGTAATGCAGTACACATATTAATAGTCAAAGACACGATGGAAAGGCATAAAGGGAATATTTGGGCACCAATAGAATTTTTATGTTTTCCATCCGTCGGTCTGTATTGTAAAGAGTAATATAAATAATGTAATAACTTGTGTAAGGATTCTATAACTTGTTATCAGACCAACATAACGTAACAGGTGGTCTGTCTTGCATAAGATAGGGTTAGAATTACAGCGACCCCATATTGGGCATAGTGATCTAGCTGTTATAGGATATCTCTTCCATGCGTGCTTTCTCATTCAGCACTGACCTTCAAAATGTGAGGAAGAACCCATTTCATTTGCCCACCTCCTCCCCGTTGGCTGACCACCATTATGTTATGATGTGTATTAGAGTATATTCTTTATTGTATATTTGGCGTTTTATTGCCCTCACCTTTACTGGGCTCAATCATCAGTTTGCACTATGGAAATTAATTAGATAATTTAATTACGAATTTGTAATAAACGCGGCTTTGGTCCAGGGGGACCATAGCCATATTTATTCCATATTGTGTGTAAACGTCTTTTACTATTCCCAGTAAACAGAGCTCAGGTAATGCAGTGCACATATTAATAGTCAAAGACACGATGGAAAGGCATAAATACACATTTTCGTACTTTTAGGAAAAACATTTTCTTTAAAATTGTTAATTTCCTCGTCTGTCGTATTGACAACTTGACATGCGGCTAAAAGCAGACCTGCACCAGGCTAAAAATAGCAACACCGCTGAAGCGCAACGGGCCTCATGTTACACTTACGCATAAATTATAAGTATCTCTCTACTTTAAACTGATTTTAAGCGTCTTACTTTGGGTAGTCGTACAAATGCCATATTCTTCAAATTCAGGAACTATTTCTTCTGTAGAAAAAATATGTGAATGTATTATTTGGTAAGAGTTACTGTTGGCAGGGCACATGATGGCAACTTTGCTGCGGCGCAAATTATTAACAAATCACAAACAGTTAATAATTGAAAATAGAAACGTTTTAGATACTTTCTACTTAATACAAGATAAAATTTGAACCGCATAAAAAACATCTTTAAGTAAGGCAACGAGTCGATATAGTTTCCACTCACGTTCTGTTTCAACTCGGATATTTTCGCGTTCTCAATCATGATAGATGTTTTTTTAAACGGTTTAGCTTTTATCGGCTGGTTATGTTTTCTCTACTTACGTTTGGGATGTTTCCAAGCTGAAATATAGTGCGCAAAGGAGCAGCAGCGAACAACTCGAAGAGTATAAACGACGAAGAGCTTGATGAAGAGAATAAACCACGTTTGTCGGAATCTCGCAACAATGAAAATATGCTTCACATGATTGATCAGAGAGTCCCCAAAAATATTATAATTAAGTGCGTGTATTCCCGTAGGGAATACAACCTTGACAGATAGCGTGTATCATATTACCATAATCATAATGACGTAAACGCAGTGTTGTTATTTTTAGCCTGGTGCAGGTCTGCTTTTAGCCGCATGTACAACTTGGCTGGCGGCCATTTTGGATAAACGCTGTAGGTGATTATCAGCGCGCGCGATTTTCTATAATCACCTGTGTATTTATACTAAAGGGGTTTAATATAAATATTACAGAGGTTTTATATAGACTATAGAGCAGAGTAATGCGGTAGAAGGTAATGGGGAGTAAGGAAAACCGCTGAAATTCGGAACGCGGGCGAGCGGAGCGGAGCGAGGAGCGGAGAGAGGGGAAGCCTCTGCCAGATTTGTGGCGATATCTTGAACAAATCGGCGATTTCTTGCAGTCCGTTTTATATATCTCGGCAATCCTTTTGTTTCTCGTTCTGATTTTTCACGTAAGGAGACATGCGACCAAGAGCGTTTGGCTGACGTCTTTATTTATGTATTTTGACGTTGTTTTGATGCGATGGAAGAGCCTGATGATAATTTACCCTCGAGCCAGGAGGCAGTTGCTGTTGATATGAACTGTTCTGAAGTCGATATTTTGAACATATCGATCTAAAACATCTCGATCGATGGTAAGTTTATGCTTAGCTTTTTAGAATGTAGTAATTTTGTCATGCATATAATAAAGCCTATTAGTATAAATACACAGGTGATTATAGAAAATCACGCGCACTGATTGGTCGAGCTACTTCGGATTAATTCTCGATAATCACCTACAGCGTTTATTCTAAATGGCCGCCAGCCAAGTTGTCATGCGACAGACGAGGAAATTAACAATTTTAAAGAAAATGTACGTTGTTCCTAAAAGTACGAAAATGTGTATTTATACTAAAACAATTATTCGCCTCAGGCTCAGTGGATATCGGTGAATAATAACCTCAACTTCGTCTCGGTTATTATACAACGATATTCACCTCGCCTTCGGCGAATAATTGTTAATTATAGCAGAGATTTTTTCACTATAAAAAAAGTATGGTATATGACAGAACTGCAATTTTCCACTAATCCAATGATTTTTAACAACCTGACCCTCACGTTTATTTGTATATAATATATGTAATACATATATAATTGATATTAGTTAATGTTTATTGTCTACTCCAAGCTAGCAGTTTAATATCTATGTTTATATTCTATGGTAATATGGTGTTTATTTTGCCCAGATTCCCCAGAAGATACTGAGGCATTCATGCCTTTTACCTCCAGCACGCCAAAAAAAAAAGCAAGAAACACCAGCTCAGCCCATCAAAATCTGAACCAACTGCAAAGCGTCCTAATCTAAACAGTGATCATTGTAGGAAAAGAGGAGAAAATTTGCAATCTCTCATCAATTGCAAAGAAAAGTTTGTTGAAAGTCCTGGAAAAGCAACAAGTCATGCAGATGTAATGGAAGCCCTTGGGACAAACAACAAAAGTCTTACAACGAGAACTGTGAAAAAAGAGTTTCCCTCAGTTAAAGTTGACCATCGCAAAGGCGAATATAAGAACATTCGTCGGTCAGTGTCCTTTGGCAGTAGCAGTGCAACGTCCTCATTTGAAGTGCACAGAAACTCAGAAATACACCAATTACAACAAGAAGTTGCTACACATAAACAAAAGGCCAAAACCCTGATGGATGCTATTATGTCATCAGTGGATAACTCATACCTGAGAAGTCTGATGTGTATGTATAACAAAGAAATGGAGTGTGTGTCTACACTTACAGATAGCATTGACATCTTGTACGAAAGGGAACTTGAATTTCTGTTGCAACATGACAAAAACTTGTCTGCTAGCGAAAGTGGTCCTCTTGTTGTTGAATTTCTTAAGTTATCTAACATTGTAAATTTGGGTATTCGAAATGGTGAGAACATTGCTGAAGTCCACCTAAGCTATGAGGTATTTCAAAACCTTAAAGTTGATTTCAAGAGAGACTGTCCTATACTAACAGATATTGTGCAAGTACTCTTTCCTGGTTATGGTTTATCAGACAGGAAAGTGAAGGGTGCAATACATGCACTTGCTCTTCTTGTCAGCCTAAGGAACAAACAATGTAGAAATGATATTACATTGATATTTTCAATGATGCTTGTTTCGTTTGGCGCTGGTTGCAGAATGGTAAACATGCTGAATAAGATTGGCCTCACAATACATTGGGGCACACTGATGAACTTTCTTGACAAGCAGCTGGAAAAGAAGATGGCATATGTAACTTCATTAACCCCACAAGAACTGCCTTTGTTGCTTCTCATGGATAACATCAATATCTACAAAGGTAACAAACGGCATCATAGATTATTTAAAATCTATAGTCAAAATATGTGGAACTTCACAGCAAGAGGTCTTCTAATACCCCGGCTAGATGATGTAGCAGATTTGTTTACATGCGAGGAGACAGCCACCCAGAGTCAACATGACGTGACTGAATTCACATTTGATGATATTTCCATTGAGAACAATACAGAACATTTTGAACTTTGGAACAGCCACAGGGATAATTACTTAACTGAACTGTTAAATGATGGCTTATCTCTACATACCAACAATCCCCTGAAAGATATGACTGAATCAGATTGTAACCGTTGCCTGTCCACCAAAGCTTACAAGATCACAGATGATTTAAAATTGTCCTCAAAAAGTACTTGTGACACATCTCGATCAGGCATTAAATCGGAAACTGTCATTTTGCCTCTTTCCCCGTAAAATAATAGCACTCTCACTGGAACAGGTGTAATACTGGATCAGTTTGGGAAAGATTTTTCCATTCCAACAGTCTCTAGTTGATAGCAACTCCAAAACATTTTGTTTGAAGAAGGCAAGAGAACATGCTGAATTTATGCTCATGATGAGTCATCACAAGGACGAAATGAGGAAGTATGATTCCCAACTGTCCAATGCTGAGAAAGATGGGGACATTGTTTCCAATCAGAATGAGGAAGACTCGTCTGATGAAGATGATGGTGATAAAGATGATGAAAGTGATGAAAATGAGGGTGATGACAGCAGCAGTGTGTGCATATCTAGGCCAGAAACTACTGTCAAGAATGTGCAAGAGGTTTTTCGAAGAGAAGACAGGATTTTTAACAGTACATTTGATTCTATCAAGAATAAGCTTTGGAATGCTATTCAGTCAGATACCCTGGAGAGATTTGTGAAAGAACTGTCAGAGAACAGACATGTAAGAGATTTAAGAGACCATTTAGGGCGTTCGATCTTACATGTTGCAGTAGAACAGCAAAATATAAATCTTGTGGATTGTTTACTTCACGCAGGATTAAATCCAAATGTTAAAGAGAAATGTGGTGTTACCTTCTGCTAATTGCAGTTATTGTTAAGAACAAGGATATTTGTCAGTTGTTGGTGAATAGTAAAGCTTGTGCAAGAGGACCATTGTTTACTGACATTCCAAGTCCACTTGCTGTTGCCTTGAAAATGGAATTGCACGAGATCTACGAAATTATAAAACCCTGTGTGTCTGATGATGAAGATGATGACATAGCAGCATATGATCCAAGCTTTTCAAGATCCACCAATTTACCCAGACCATACAGTAACAGTATGGTACATGATAATTTCCAGAGAGACACTCCTGGGTTTATTACCGGAGTTGTTGGTGAGGTGGGTACATGCAAGACTAATCGTGGTGTTATGTCTCGAACAACTGCCTATAACTGGGTTGGTATCATTCCAGGGGACCTGCATACCAAAGGATATTTCGCAGAATCCTGTTTTAAAGAGCAAGGTCCTGGTGGATTTCATTACCTGGTTGCCAAAGTCCTGAAAAGGCCAAAGCTGACAACTGAAGCATTTAAGAAGAAGAAGTTTGCAGAAGGTAATTTGGATCGGATAAGAGAGGTAGTACGAGATGGAGCGAGAGCATATGGTTTGGCAGCAGTATTGGAATTCAAAGAGTCAGAATTCTACTGAACTGCGGCTGAGAAATCACAATGTCTTCGAGCAGAAGAAGAGCATATGATGAGGAAAATATGATAGAGGGTAATGGGGAATGAGGGGAAACCAATAACCCCTATATATATATATATATATATATATAGGACTTAATAAGTCTCTGTGGATGAGAGAGGTTATCTTGGAAAACAGGGTAACATAAGAACATAACATTTGAAGCCAGTGTATATTGTAAATAATATATGTATATATAATAATTATATATGTAGATATTCATGAGAATAGTTAATCATTAATTATTTATATTTCCCATTCCTGTCTGAAACAGCCTTTATTATTTTGTATTTCTGACTAAATGGCAGACTGTTATTCTGGGGGAAGGGGCTGACTGAGGCTGGTTTCAGCAGGAATGGGTTAAGTAATCGAGGCCATAACTAGAGTTTTTTGGGGTATACTGTTTTTTCCTGAAACTTTGCCAGCAATGCATGGATGAGAGGAAAACAATTCCATACTGAAAAAATGCAGATTTCATTTTGTTTTTTTGGGTGATATTTTTAGGCACCCATACCAGGAAAACAAGTATCAAAAAGCATCTTGATATGGCCCTAATATTTACTTAGTTTCATATCTTTATTTTTGTATATGCTGTAGTTAATATTTTAGAATAGAGTTACATGTTTTAAAAAAATAAGTTGACAAAGTTAATGAAATTTGTTATATAGCTAGAGTTTCACTGGACACAACGATGACTGTCATTGGTTGGTTACTCCCTCGGGAGCAGAATTAAGTGTATAATATCTAATTGTAAGATATAACTTAAATTTCTTCAGAGTATTTGAGTAACTTAAATTTACTAAATGAATATTCATATTATACAAATTAAAACAAGATACTTTCCTTATTATCCATTAATTTCTCTGTACTTCCTGTGGTCAACAATATAGTAGGCTTTTCAGTAGTACCAGCTGGTTCTTCTTTAATAATCCTAATAACTATGAGATGGTAGATCAACCTTTGCAGTTGCTTCCTTCCATTTCTTTGCCTGTAGTAAGGCTTTGCGGATCCAAATCCGTGGGCTACATCTAATGACAAAGCTTTGAGTTCAGCTGCTGATGACCCAAGCAAAAATTGGGAAAGAAGGAGAACAGTTACTTTTTCCTGCACTTCTTTAATAGTTAGGAGACCTTGGATGATTATCTGAGAAATTACTGTGCTGTCTTTAGATGACTGTACATCATTTCCGGTGCAAATGTCACAATGTTCCTCACAGTCTGGTACAACTTCTTCAAAATATGACAATATAGACTTATGACGGCAAGTACCACTGTCACAGTAGTTAACCATTTGATTCATCAAGTTGTACTTGTATTCTTGATACTCGCTCTTTGTCTTCGATTTGCAGTATATTGTGCAGATGGAATGATCTGTCTTCATGCTTGAAGAACAATGTGCACAATGCAGGCAGTCCGTCCCTTCCTGCACGGCCAACCTCTTGACAGTAGTCTTCGATGCTTTCAGGAAAAGACATGTGAAGTACAAATCTCACATCTTTTTGGTCAATACCCATGCCGAATGATTTGGTAGCACAAATCACTTTGGCAAGACCACTAGCCCAGGCACGCTCATGCTTTTTTCTATCAAAATCCGTAAGAGCACCATGAACAACAACGGAATAGATATTAGCAGACTTTAGTTCATGTGCAAGATCAACAGTGTCTTTTCGTCGCGCACAATAAACAATGCCACGCTGTCCTTGACAATGCTGGTTGATGAAGTCGGCAATTTGCTTCTTTGGCTTGTTTGTTTTGGGCAGTACTTGTAAGAACAAATTTCTTCGTGAACTTGTTACCTGTATTATCTCGGGCATTTCCATCTTTAATGTGGTTATTATTTTGGTCTGGACTCCGTTTGTACAAGTACCTGTAAGAGCCATTACTGGAACCTTAAAATCCTTTAGTAAACCAAGTTTAAGGTAATCTGGACGGAATGCTTGCCCACAAACATCTATGCAATGTGCTTCATCCACAGCGATAAAGTTCAAATTTCCAGCATCATTCCACTTCTTGAGAACGGTGAGCAGTTTACTAGAAACAATACACTCAGGACTAGTAAATAGGATAGCATAGGGTAGGTCTTGTCGACAAAGAGCATTGACCACAAACTCCATCTCGGTGTCTGTAAGGGATGAGTTAAAAAAAAGAAGCTGGAACTTGTTTTTGTCTAAGCTTTCCTGCCTGTTCCTCCATAATGAATTTCAAAGGCTCAATAACGACAGTGCGTCCTTGATTTAATACAGCAGCCAATGTATAAATTACACTTTTTCCACTTCCAGTTGGTATAAGGGTTAGTGTGTCCTTCCCTTGCAATATCGACTGAAGTGCCTCTAATTGCCCAACCCGAAATGAGTCATAGCCATACATTTCTTTTAAAAGAAACAATTCTCTACCATTTTGGTTGACAGGTAAGTTGATTGGGGTCGCAGTTGTCTGGAAATGTTGTAATACAGGAGTTGGTAATGCAGTGGCAGGCATTTTCTAAAACACAAAATTATGTTAAATGTACGCTACAATTACTCTCATCAAGGGCTCCGCTCAAACGTTTGAAAATAGGTACGCAATGTAATGTAATGTAATGCGTACGTGCGGATACTAGTATTTATTTGACGTGAGAGTCTAAGATAACTAATTGTGGATTGTAAATTCAATTTCATGAAAACATACAAAAACATACTGAAAATACTAGAGAGTCTTGTGACATATATAAGGGCCCAGCACAAAACTCGAGGTAGTTGTATTATTCAAAATATTTATTTAGACGTAATGTTTGGTTGTATTACTAATTACAACATGTTCAGAGGCTAAATTACTATTTTAGTGAATCTAAATATTTAAATTTTCATGACATTCAATTACCTATCTATTATTATTATTATTATTACTCGGGCTACCACATGAAGTAGCCGAGTCTAGGTTTCGGTGGCGTTTCGGTATTATTTTTCTGGTCGACAAATTGCAATTATTGCATCTTCCCGATAGGCTTTGAGAAACCACGCGGTGTGCTATCGATCTGGTATTGCTCCGTCTTGAAGCTTTTAGAAGATCACAAGTGACTTTAGAACACAGTGTTATTAATCAGTCATGTGGCTGAAAATTGTACTCACTACGCTTACAACTGCATATCTCGATGGCGGCAAATCTACACTAAACGCTGCTGAGCTATTTACAGTATATTTAGATCTGGGTTAAGATTCCGCTGTCTCGATCAAGACAAACTGATTATAAACGATTTATATGATTTATTGAATTTTAATACTGAAAAGTATTACTCATGCTCACAATCTGATAACTTGCTGACTATTAAAAACTATCTGCAAGATGAGCGAGACATAAACAACGTTGAAAACAGAATTGACAAATTGACAACTTGCAAAGTCCCTATAATCGCATTAAAAAGAATGATACTTACTGTATATCGCTTAATTAACATCTCGGCACAGCGCTTATCATGTTAACACTTCAAACATGAATTCAAAGGCTATTCAGGGCTCTCTTTAAAACGGGGAACAGGGAATCGGGGAATGGGAATGGGGAATGGGAACGGGCACGGGGAATGGAATCAGGGGGGTGTCAAACGGGGAATCAGGGGGTGTCAAACGGGGAATGGGAATCAGGGGGGTGTAAAACGGGGAATTAGGGGGGTGTCAAACGGGGAATCAGGGGG
This sequence comes from Paragorgia papillata, assembly GCA_035771165.1. Lineage (NCBI taxonomy): Eukaryota > Metazoa > Cnidaria > Anthozoa > Scleralcyonacea > Coralliidae > Paragorgia > Paragorgia papillata. Next base: position 2,621,770 of record JAWNZC010000003.1, read on the forward strand.
TGACAACAGGGAAACAGGGAATACATTAAAGAAGGCCAAATCTTGTGTGAAGGAGTGATATTGCATTTTTCATGTAATCTGCCAGAACAGCAAGATCATCAGCATAATCGGCATCTGTTATCTTCACAGCTGGATACCGTCTACTCTTCTGTTTCGTGAGGGTGAAACCGAGTTCAGAGTTTTTGTCCAGAGCTTTTCTCAGCACATAATCAAGGCAGATGATGAAGACATACGGGGCAAGTGTGTCTCCTTGGAGGACTCCAGCGATAATATCAAAAAAAATTTTGAATTTGCCACTTAACGTGTGGCAGGAGAGAGGAACAGAACTTTCGTCCCAATTGACACCAAACTCCTATGTGTAGACAACTAAGACCCAGGTGTTGATTTTACGGAGGGAGGAAAACCTGAGAACCCGGCGAAAAACCCTCGGAGCACAGGAGAGACCAATTAAACTCTACTCACATAAGTCCCAAGCTGGCGGAGGACGGGGCTATTCCCAAACGGTCACCCATCCAAGTACTAACCCCGTCCGACCGGGCTTAACTATTGGTGAGAGGCAGCGCCCTAACAGCACACGCCACCCGTGCTCCCCTTAAAGAAGTCTGTATCTCCGTCAGGTGATCGTACTTTGTAGCGGGTGTTACGATACAGCATCATGATGGCATCTACTGTTTCTTTAGGGATCCCGTATGCAAGTAAAATTTCCTTCATCTTGCCTCGATGGATAGAATAAATGGCTTTAGAAAAGTCAATGAACAGAGGGACAGCTGGGAGATTTTTTGTCTTTACACCTTCAAGAATGCGTCGGATGGTGAGTATTTGCCCTGAAGTTGACCTGTTTGTGCGAAAGCCGTTTTGATTTTTCTCAGCAATGGATCTGGTCTGATTCTGTTCGAGAGCATTAGGTTGTAAATTTTCGCAGCAATCGGTATCAGTGTGATTCCACGATAGTTGTCCGTGAGCCCAAGGTCACCTTTTTTGGGAAAAGGAAGCAAGCATCCTTTGGTCCATCTGACTATAGGATCTTGATGATAGACAGCGTTAGAGCATTCTAGTAGTACATGTTTGAACTCATCAAGCTTCCACACTTCCGCTGGTATATCGTCAAGACCACATGCTTTTCCATTTTGAATGCTTTTGGTAGCTGTCATTAGTTCATCCCTTGTGAATGACCCCTTCTTGATGTTCAGCTCTTCTGTGATGATTGGAGTTATTTCTTCTTCCGTGATTTTGGGTGGTTTCCCAAGTAGGTTTTGGAAATGTTGTTGCCACAGTTTTACACGCTCTTCTTGGCTTGATGCTTTCAATTTGGTTTTGTTGCAACTTTTCCTACCACTAATTTCATTCACAGTTTTCCGAGCAGCAGCTGACTTTTTGTTGCTAGCAGCATTTGTGATCATGTCGATTTTGCTTTGAAGGAACTCCGTTTGCTCTTTCTCATAAGTTTCTCTAAGTGCAGCACGAGCGTTGTTGAAGTTGTTGATGTTCTCAGGTGTTGGATGAGAATTTTTGATCTGAGCAGTATCGTGAAGATCTTTGCGTTTCTGACATATTTCCTCTGTTTCCCATGGTGTTCGCTTTTTGACTTTCGGCTTCCGTGGGATAGTGCCTGCAGCATTTTCCTTGCATGCCACCTCAAAGTTGTTGTATGTGGTGTTAGCAGTTTTTGTTGCAGTTGAGTCCTGTAGAGCAGCAAATCTATTCCTCACTCTGGTAATGAAGGTGTTGCAAATATCAGAGTTGTTTTTCAGATTTGACCAGTCATAGGATGGAGTGTCATGGGCTTCTTATTATTTGCTCGAAGACTCAGTCGGATTTTGGCAGAGACAATTCGATGGTCTGATGCTACGCTAAGAAATGAGTTAAACGCCCTGCTATTCTTTGTACTATTTTCCCACTTTCTATTGATGATAATATAATCCAGTTGTGCTTTAGTCCCGTTTGGTGCATTGTGCGTCAATAGCTGACCGGATCTTTTTTGGTTACAAGGTATTGAGGCATAGTAGCTTGTTTTCATTGAGGAAATCTTTAAGCATGATGCCGTTTCTATTTGTCTCGAGATGGTAAGCGTACTTGAAGCCATCATGTTGTCCCAGGTGAGCATTGAAATCACCACCAATAATTTGGATGTTGTGTTTTGGAACTTGCCTGGTGACTGATGTTAATTCTTGGTAGAATTTCTCAACTTCCACTTCGTCGCTTACGTTGGTGGGGCTGTAACAGCTGATTACTGTGGTTTGAGGGTTTCCATTGATGGTAGCTATCATAATTCTTGGTGATATCATTTCAACACTGCCGAGTGCGTTGTATATAGGCTTGAGGGCTGAAAAGCATTCCAACTCCGCCAGTCGATGCATTCATACTATTTTTCCAGGTTGAACAGGTAATCATCCTCCAGTTTCCGAAATCTTGTTCCTTTGTTGCAAGGTCTTCATGCATGAATCTATGTTCTTGTATACAAATGACGTCCTGTTTCGTAGCTTTGGCTGAGGCGATTAATTCAGGTATCTTACCTTCCTTTTGGAGTGTTTGGGCATTGAAGGTCGCAACAAAGATGTCTTTCTTTCCTTTCATCAGCCTTACTTTATTGTTTGATGTTTTGGTCTCAGTAGCTGATTTTTCGACTGCAGCCTGAGACCCCGTTGCAGGACGCGCTCCTTGTTTGACCCGCAGCGCGACGAGCGATGCGGGATGAACGTCTTTAAATCTGTGACATGATTAGCTTTCAATAGCTAGAGAACACTTGCGGTCGCTACTCCATACAAGTGTGAGCAGTACTCTGAATCAGAACGGTTGTGCCTCACCGAAACAAACAACAGTGGTTGGATTGAGTCCCTTCACCACTAGTAGAAAGAACCAACATTTCATTAATTTGACTCATTGCTTCATCTACCAACCAACATCCTGCATCCCGATGTCTTCGCATAACCCTGCACGGGTGGCAAACCGGGTACTATGCCTTGCCAAAGGGAAACCCGGGATTTTGTCCGGCACTGCTTATTGGTTATTCGCAGCTAGCCACTATATCTAGAGGCCGTTCCCCTATCCGCAACTTGGAGAGCCGGTGGATGGGAGTTGTCATCACCACACCATCCTTTTGTTATGGGGTATTTATTCTGTTTTGTTTCAATATATTATAAACAGGCTCTTTTAGTTTTAGTCGAGGACTCGAGGTACTGTATTAAAAACGGTTTCACAATCCTCCACGTCACGTGTTTGGGTATTTAATTGGTGGTCAACCCGCGAGAATACCTCGTGTTTCAACACTATTGTTGCAACTTAATTGGTGATGGCGGCCTGTTGTGATTCGGTTCGCAACAGGCTTGCTACAAGCCTGTGAACGACAGCATTGCTACGGCTCTGTTACGACAACTTGCTACAAGCCTGTGAACGACAGCATTGCTACGGCTCTGTTACGACAACTTGCAACAAGCCTGTTGGCAACTTGTTGCAGACTTGTCACCCTGGCCCAATTTCAAAAGAAATATGGGCCAGGTAACCACTAATCTCATTCTCGCATCATCAGGGCTAAATCCACTTATGACGATTGCAATTTTTGACGAAAGCAGAAGTCTTTAGTGGTTAGCTGGCCCATATTCTTTGATTGGGCCAGGGTACATTGCTACAACACGCTGAGCGAACGCATCCGGATTCAGACCACTGATCTCAATAAAACTGGATGGGGCATGAGGCCGGATTTAGCGTGCCAGTTGTATGATGACGTGACCACTACCCAAGATGGCGCCCACTGAAGTTTCATAGCTTTCGTAGATTGAAAACAGACAAAAAGAGTTATTTTAAGAAAATATAAACGAATGTAAGGACACAAGAAGTACTTAATAAGGTTTAAGATGCTAATTTCTTGCATTTGTTTCTGTTACTGAGCTATAAAACCTTTAAATTTCGTTGTTTTTCTTCAGTGCCGACAACCCAGTTTGGAATCAAGATTTTCTGTGCGCCGGACAGCGGTGTTGGGTTTTGCCGTGTGCGCCATGCTACCGAAAAGGCGAAAATTAAAAAAAGAATGTACTGTTGCCATGGCGATGCCGGAAGTAAAATTTGGTCTTCCAAAAAAATATTAGCAAATTGGGGACACTGTTGTTGCTTCTTTGTAATATATTGTAAAAATAATTTACTTTGTAAATATTCATATATGGATACACAAACCTCTAGGGGGGTCCAGGTGCATGCTCCCCGGAAAATTTTGGAATCTAGAGTCCCTGAAACGCCATTTCCTGCACTTTGAGTGGTGATTTTACAGAATTCTGGAGGTTATAAAACGTCCACCCCGTGGCGACGCCACTGGCCGAAGCTGGGAACAAGATGGTCTCTGATTTTTAAAACTCCATAACTGACATTTACTAGTGTTATAGTTCATTACACCACGGCATATTTTTTGAACATTTTATGAACAAATACATATACGTAATTATTTAAATTAATAATGGTAATTGAACTGAGTGGAGTGCAATTTGGTCTGAAATCAAACGCGTGATTACAAAATTGCACGACCGCGAAGCGGGAGTGCGATTTGTAATCACAAGTTTGATTTCAGACCAAAATTGCACGACACGAAGTTCAATCACCACTTTATTATATTGATTTTGAAATCACACAAGAAATGAAATCACACTACAAATTTATTTAATTGATCCAGAAAACCGGAAATGGCATTTACATAAATATTTGCATATTAAATTTAAAGTCATGTGACAAAAATGTCATATGACACAATCCCAACGAGCAATCAGTTCAACAGTTTTCAAACAAACACGTTCAGTTCGATCGATGTTTATATAACATGTATTTATTTAAACTATTATAAAAAAGTTCAACAACAAACTCAAAGTTCAATCTTCGTCGTCTGAATCTAATGTAAAAGCTCTTCGTTTCTTCTGAGGAGACTTCGAGGGAGACTTGTGGAAATAGTTGTTGATCGTGCAACCTGTATAATTTGAAATTGGAATGGTTGAAGAAGCCCAGTGGCTAAACGCTGCCATTTGATACTGGGGTGGAAATAACGGAAATCCATTGGGCTGAATGTTTGGATTGAAACTGATGGGCTGATGCCATTCTTCGAGGCTTTGTTGTTGGACAAGAGGACCATTTACTGCAGTCGAACTCGAAGCTGGGCTATTCGCGAGGGTGTTCGTACACGCTTTTGATGCTCGTTGCACGCATTGCACGCTAGTTGACGCCGACATTTCCGCATCATTACCTTTGGAGGTATCCGCTGATGATATGTGATAAATTTCGCCTTTGATTTTCATCAATTTGGTCGTAGTCGTCTCTAGGTCGTAGGAAGACTCTCGTGAGTGACCGGTTATTTCACAGATAACATTACGCGCTTGCCCGGATTTCTTCAGCTTCGAGACGAGAGTTTTTCTCATACTGTGGTTGGTTAACCTTTTATTTGTATTCAAGCAGGATGCCATGGATTTCACGATATTGCCAATGGTGTTTTGGCCCATTCGAACTTTAGTGTACCACACTTCAGATGATTTCGGGCGATTTATAATGGACAAATAGAGCGGGCCGTTGTCTTTCATTCCCTGGGGTCTCTTAGGCCCGTTCCAATCGCCGCTCTTCTTATGTGCCGAACCTAATGATAATGACCTAAATCCTTTGTTTATGCTGATTTGCATTAGGTTCGGCGCATGAGAAGAGCGGCGTTTGGAACGGGCCTTAGACAACCACAGCTTGAATAGGCGTACAGGATCTTTTTCTCCGCCGTCTGTGCTAAACATAAGCTGGGGTGTCGATCGTCGTCTTATACGTAGACCACCACTTCGAGTTTTTGTTGGACCTTCGCGAAATTCAACGACTTCACTCCCGTCTTCTTGTTGTCTTACGATGAAGTCCTCCACGTAAGAATCGTAGTGCTCCTGACGGCCGCGTAAACCGAGTTGCTCGGATAAATTTTTAAAGTTGGTGTTTGTCAGAACCCGTGCATTAAAATCGCCAAGCTGACCTTTTTCCCACAACGCTGACTCTTCCTCTGGTGCCAATGGCTGAGCTTTGTTAGGTCGTTTTCCCTTTCCTTGTTGACGAAGGAAAATGGCTTTCGCATTCAAGATTTCTTGTGATTTCCGAAACTCTCTACCTCGCAGGATGCTTATTTGATAACCATTTTCTTTAAGATGTCGTTCAAGAGCACATTGCATAATTCTCAGTGATTCTGGCTCGTAGTCTTCACCGTCCTTTTTCTTTATTTCTGCGTAAAATTTCCCGAGGAGTTTGTCAAGGTCTTCCGGCGCCATTGTTTCAATGTTTACATTTTGAATTCGCCGGGATGTGCACCAGCTCTTAAACACATTCATCCACTGTTTTGTCGAACGAGAGGTGTTATTATTTACAGCTAAAGACAGTAGTTCTTCTATATCTTCAGTGCCAAGTTCTGGAAATCTAGATACATCTACTTCGCTGTTTTGAAAAGCTTCATTTGTTGTTGTTTCTTGCGCATTTGTACTGCTTTCATTGCACTCCAGAGGATGCAAAACGTCGCCGTTCAAAGGAAAATATTCTTCTGGTATACTTTCAAATGAGGGATTATGTTCTTCAAACAAATTTGCAGCTTCCAAGAGCTCATTGTCATCGTCAAGAAATTGTAAGTAATTTAACTCATCCATTTTGGACTAAATTTAAGTGGGGCATTTAAAATTTTTTAAAAACTTAAATTTTGTGCCTTTTTCCTCTTTAATTTGATTGGTTAGTTTTACTAAGATATTAAACCTGATTGGTTGTCTTGGTGCAGAGCTTCAATCTGATTGGCTCAAAAATGATGCGATTACAGCTGAAGATGATGCGATTAAAGCTCAAAATAGTGCGATTTGGGAATTAATCGCACTATTTTCAGCCAATCAAATTGCATGAAACACCATTGATTTCAAAATCAATATAATAAATCTTATTATTGTTGTTATCAAATTCATTAATAATTCATGAAGAAAATTCAAAAGAAATTAATGTTTAATCAGCATCTTTAACTATGGATAAAACATTGATTAATAAAACATCAATGTTTTATCAAAGTTAATAGGCACTAGTGCCTCAAATTGAGCTTTTTCTGACTGTAAATGATCTTATTTAACCTTTCCTACGACTCTTAAACAAAGTGTTCATTATTTACACTTAGAATTTGATAAGTAAATTAAAATATTCGCGTCCGATCTTTATGGGCATCTACAATGGCTCGCCTTCGGCTCGCCATTGTAAATGCCCATAAAGATCGGCCGCTCATATTTTAACTATCACTTAAACAGTGAAAACTAAAGGAACCGGCATCTGTTGTTTGCTTCACGCCGGCTTTTCCGACTCCCCCGGCACAGAGTACTTAATATTCCTTCCCCCGGATAATCTGACCGTGCTGACGTCAAGATTGCTTATGCTAGTCAACTTTAGGATTGGGAACAAGTTCTAAGGCCGCAATGCGTCATATGTTCCACTACGTAAGATGGCGGCGACTGGCACGAAATGTTTGACTGCTGGCCATAGGGAATGGCCTATCCAGTTTATATAGAGATCAGTGGTTCAGACATGTTGACGACAATTTGTATCAAGGCCGGTAACAGACTTGTTACAACTTGTGCGTTTCTGGCCGTGTAGATGGAAGCGAGGCTAGCATTTGTTTGATGTGGTGAGGTATTTCGACGCCATTGCTTCATGAGAACACGTCCAAGAAGAAGTCTTTTTTTTTTATTAAATTAGGTAAGTATTTTGATCCTGAATTTCAGTGAATTTGTATCTGTGATCTACAACAGTTTTTTTGCGTTATACAGAATCATTGAAAAGTTGACAGAAGGTTTATCGAGTCAGGCCTACACGTGTATAAATATGAAGGAGAAGGACCATCTTAGCATCTTCAAGGGACAAGCTCATTCCTCTTCGGACGACAAACAATCCAAGAAATCAAGAATTTTGAACTACATTTTTTCATTTAGCTTATAGATATACGTGTCATCAGGTAAACAACATTATTAACCCTTGATCGGGAAGTTCTGCGAGGCCGAGGAGCATGTAAGCTTAAGGTTACGTTAAGCCAAATGCTGTAAGGTTTTGAAAAGTTTATTTCGTTTAAAGCAAAATTCATTAAGATATTTAGCGATGAAAATTGCAAGCAGCTCTGTTTTCCCGTGAAATTTAAATGTTCCAAGGCTTGTTTCTTCAGCTTTAAATTTCAGCTAAACTGCCGTATTCAAAGACTTTTGTTGAATACGGGTTTTGGCCGATTTTTTTCAAATTTTCACAATGTATCGGAGACAATAAGAGCTTCAAAAGTGTGTGCGGTAGCTATACGATTTTTTTTCATTTCTGAGTAATCGACTACGATTCATGGTATGCACGCAACTTAACTGAGGTTGCAAAAGAATGCCTTATATCTCAAAAATAACAAAAAAAAACCATAGCTACCGCACACACTTTTGTAGAACAGCTAGTTGAGTTTCAATTAAAACTATTTTTACATGATTTGATTGAAACTGTAGTTCAACAAAAGTCGCGGCGCAAAGCGAATGCGTTCTCAGAATTTTGTCAAAACAAAACAAGTTTAAATACTTTTCAAAATTGTAAATCAACTGTCGAATTCTACAATTATTTTGCTATAAACTGTTGAATTTGATTGCTTTTAAACTCAACGCGCAGTTGCATTTTTTGCAAAGCACTACTCCAAGGTGTTACGTAACCTGAATAGACTGACAGTAATGTCTCAATCAATTCCAAGCGTGACCATCCCCTCCCGGGCATTTGACGGGCATTTGACATTTTTGCGTTAGAGTACTACAAATCCCCACCATGGGGTCAGCATAGCTGTACAAAATACCCCCAGAGGGGTCTTGAAATTGATGCAAATGCCCCACCCATGGGAATTTAAAGAAGCATATGTTTATATTGTCAGACAACTGAAGCGGCCGTGACCATCCATATTATTAAACTTAAACATATATTCATAAAATAAAGGTCAAAAACTACTTTCAAACGTCTGAACTAAGTTGTCTAAGCCTTTTTCCTGAAGCCAGGAAGCCACAAACGGCACATCATTCCCCTCAAACTCCTGTAAATCCGCCATGATTGATCGCAATCACAATGTGCATGGCGTATTTTATAATACGGTTAAAGAACGGTAGACATGCGACATTTTTGGCGTTTGTGAGTCAGTGGTATTTTTATGGCAAAAATAAATATATCGTAGTTTTATATGAAAAATCTAGAGAAGTGGATGAGCATGTATTAGTATGAAATATGTGGTGTGCCTTTATAAAAGATAGAATTTTCGTAATTGAGTATAGACTTACAGTACTTACTTTTGCCATATTACTTTTCAAGAAAATAACAGGCAAGTATATATTATTTAGGCACTTCAACAAATTCCCCACCCCGGGGACGACCTGCAGAGGCAAATGCCCGACCCTGGGAACAGGTGAATCGTCGAATGCCCGTCAAATGCCCGGGGGGGGGGATGATCACGCTTGGAATTGATTGAGACATAAAACAAAGGTTCTCACTTGATGAGTAGAATCAGGGCCCTGAGTAAAATCGTCTGGTGTAATTTTTATTTATTTATTACACTTAAACCCAATGGTGCGGGACAGTACAACAGAGCTAGGCTCCAATTTAAGTACTCCCTTAAAATGTTAAAAATCTACATAAATACAATAAACTTATAATAAATATGAGTACATAAAAACATATATACAAGATGCGGAAATACATGTATGAGTTAATAGAAAAGAAGCTACGATTATATTAATGCCAGTAGCAGCAAGGGTTCGAACTAGAGAGAAAATTACGTGAAATACAATAACAACATTTTAAACATATATTTCCAGGTGCAAAAGTTATCTACAGTACATTGTAAGCATTAATTAGAAGAGCATTAGTTGCTGCCGCAGCGAGCGAGCCTGAAGCGAGCGAGCAAGGCAGCAAACCTAAATAATGTAGTGGGGCTTTTTTCAAATCTTTCATTGGCGCATTGCATTGTGGTCTAATTGCTATAGACCCAAAATGCAGTGCGAAACAACTAACCAGAATACAACGCGCGAAGTACACGCTTTCTTCTCGTTTGGACTGTCGAGCGAACAGGTTTTCAGGTATGTATGCAGTATGCTAATTGTGAATTTCATGTAAAATTAGACAAATGTCTTTAGTCATCTGCAAGATTAAACAAATGTCATTAGTCAATTGCAATTTTGTTTCATTTGAACTGTCAAATGGCCAATACTGAGGAGCGGGTGCGTATGCATCTTTTCAATTAATATATAGCCTCTCCCAAAGACCTTTAGCCCAAACGCTACCAAGATATCCTAAAGACAAGCCGTGAAGTTTAGTCTACATAGTTCTCAATGAGTCAGTTATAGTCATTTATTAAACAATTGTTTGATCTGAATCTGATGTGCGAAGACGTGTATGTTTATTTTAAGAAGAAATTTTAGCTTTACATTTATATTCAACATTTTACAGTTGCATTATATTTCATTTAAAAAATACACAATAAAAATATTGTTTTTACTTCTTGAATTTATCTTTCTTGTGTTTAAAATGCATACAGAAAGTCAGAAACACGCAACCACCAAGCCTTCTCCTCCCACATGTCAGAAAACCCACAACTCTGCCACATTACCAAAGGCAGCATTCACATACCATTTAGGTAACCTAGTATAGTTATTAGAAAGTTGGGTTTTAAACAGGTTGACTGAATTAGAGTTTCTTACTATGCAAGGTACATTATTCCAAAGCTTAGGTATGCAGTTAAAGTAACTGGTTTGAAAGAGTTTCGTATGGCACTGACTTACAGTAGGGACTGATACATCTAAATCTGAACTATTTCTGGACAGAGTAAATAGACAGAGTAAAATGTATAAGTGGTGACAAAAATGTACGTTTCCCTGTAAGGGTTAAGAATAACAAATACATATTTCACAACATGTACAGGTAGAATTCTTTTACATTTTTAAAGCAATCAAGTGTATTTAATAGCATGTAGTACACACATGTAGTCATTGACTGCCTATTTAAATATTACCTTGTTGTAAAGTTGACAAAGTTGTATCTAATAAACCACGATCTACCCCACGATTTATTTTTTTAATGTCAAGGGATTGGCTTGTCATCTCATTCACTTGCTGCCTTCACTGAACTGGCGTAAGGGTCTGTTTACAAGGAGGTAGGGTTACCCTAACACCCGGGTCAAAGTTAGCATGGGTAATACAAGCAAAATTTCACAGGTAGGGTGACCCTGCTGCCCGGGTCAACTTTATTAACTTTTATTAGTCAGTCATAATCAGTACTAGTGCAAGAAGCCTGGAACTTGTAAAAAGTTGTCCCGACAAGGATAAAACATAACCCAGCTACTAGGGTAACCCCATTGGTGTAATAACGGTTACCCTAGCACCCTGGTTACCCTAGCATCCTTGTAAACATGACAAAAAAAAAAGTACAATAGCTACATGTAGGATAACCCTGGTGCTAGAGGGGTGCTAGGTTAACCCTGCCTCCTTGTAAACCAGGCTCTAATAGACTTCCCAAATTTGCTTCAATGGGCATGAGCAATGGCTTGAAATCGAGGTGGAATATCAATGATAGGGAATGCATTACAATTTCATTGCCAACCGAGTTCATGCCATTGCTTTATAGGCATTGAAGCAAATACAGGAAGTGTCTATTAGGCTAAAATTCTCTTCTAATGGGTTCAGCGCAGATACATGTACGCTATGCGTACCTTTTGTTTGTTGTTTTCGTTACAACGTTGACGTTTCGTCAAGGTTCGTTTACACAGGCGATTTTTACTGCGATTTTTCTCCTCCTGACTGATGCGATCGAATGAATTGACTTACGAATACATTGGACATTTGTACAAAGTTATAGTGGCTCAGTACAATCGTGAGACATCCATTCAATCGCATGCGTCAGAATGAGAAAAATCACACCAAAAATCGCCTGTGTAAACGGACCTTTAGCATATTTAAGAACAAGTCTCTTTTGGCTTCTCTACTATAACTTGCTGGGCGATCTTACGTACAGCTGTTTGCTTGATTACGCATTGCCAAGGCAGACCCCACTCCCGTGTTTTCCCATTCGAAGTGGCTATAGGACCGGTAACCGGAACTCGTTCAAGAAAAACTAAAGAGGTCCGGCAATCTGGTACCCAGGCAATCGGTTGCAGTACCACAGCGCGGCCAGGTGATTCCGATTACACCTAAATGTCGTAACACGTGTTCGCGTGTTGTCTTGATGGCTTCGATCAACAAAGCTTCTTCTAACGTTATGAGAATGTTTTAATTCGCTGATAGTAACCTTGAACCAAAGGTAAAATCTTACATTACATGAGCCGGCTAACTGAGCTAACTCGTGTCATGGAATTCTCTTATCTGTCGGCGGTCAAAACAACAGTACGATTTTAACCAAACAAGTTCAGCCATGTTAACAGCCCCTATAAAAAGAAACTGTTTACATGGGAAGCGTGATGGTTTGCCTTAATTTATCTGAGATACAATAAATGTCGAAATGTAAAATAGTCTTTGCCATCTCAAATGATCTTTGCAATCCCAAATGCTCTTTGCCATCCCAAATAATCTTTGCCTTCCCAAATAGTGCTTGCCATCATAAATAGTCTTCGCCATCCTAAACAGTGCTTGCCATCACAATAGTCTTTGCCGTCCCAAATAGTCTTTTTGCCAATCCAAATGGTCTTTGCCAGCCAATACAGTCTTTGCCATCCCAAAGTGTCGTTGCCATCCCAAATGGTCATTGCCATCCCAAATCGTCTTTGCCATCCTAAACAGTCTTTGCCAACCCAAATGGTCTTTGCCAACCCAAATGGTCTTTGCCATCCCAAATATACTTTGCCATCCCAAATAAACTTTGCCATCCCAAATAGTCTTTGCCATCTCAAATAGTCTTTGCCACTTCAAATCAGGGCCGCCGAGAGAAATTTTGGGACCCTGGTCAAAAAATATTTGTGGGCCCTTACACCCCAACCCCCCCTCATGTTTGTCATATTTTATGGTAGTGAATTGAAAAGAATATGGAGGGCCCCATGACGGTAATAACAAAGTCATCAAAACCCAATGGCACAACCGTACAAGAGCCACCATGACAGTGACGAACCATTAGGAACCCAATGCAATGTAATGATCTATACTAAAACTTCAGTTGTTGATTACTATAGAACTGGATTTATCGTTCAACAGTTAAATTCAACGTATTCCTTTGCTTTGTTTCATTAAAAACGGGCCCCTTTTGACCGCGGGCCCCTGGTTAACGACCAGGCTGACCCCCCTCGTCAGGCCTGTTCCAAATAGTCTTTCCCATCCCAAATAGACTTTGCTATTAACCCACAAACTTCGCCATCCCAAATAGTCTTTGCAATTCCAAACGGTCTTTGCCAACCCAATAGTCTTTGTTATCACAAATGGCCTTTGCCATCGCTAATAATTTGCCAACGCAATTTAGTATTCAAAGCCCATCAGGGATATCAAAAACCATCAAGGATTTCAAAGACTGTCAGGGATGGCAAAGACCATCGATGATATCAAAAACTGTCAGGGATGGCAAAGACCATCGAGGATATCAAAGACTGTCAGATATGGCAAAGACCGTTTCAAAAATAAAATAGACACGCAACACATATCTTCAAAGCATGAATTAAATTTAAGATAATCGAAGCACATGTACATTACAATATTCAGTGATTTTAATTATAAATATTAATTAAAAATAGTATTAGTATGCCTTAAACTTTTTACAAATCCTTACTTTGACCGGAGTTAGCCGAGATGCATTCGTGGTTTTGATAAAAGGGTTTTAGAATAAATGTCTTTGAAGTAATATATCCAATACAAGCCAGTGGTTTTTCCCCCCTCCTTTTAACCAGCTTGGCTGTATTTAGACATCAGAGGATGAACACTGACCGGTGTTGGATACGGTTTCCCAAACGAATCTTTGCTTAAGAAAATCGACCTAAACGTTTACTAAATTTGACCGTAATCTTCCTCCAATTTCTAAATATTGATTAACACTTTGAGACCTTAACCCCTCCCTGTGCTGAATAAAATCGTCTGGCGTTAGCCACAATAAAATACTAAAGACTCGTCGTCAGGCTTCAAAGTGTTAAACATTTCTTTCTTTTGAGTTTGGAACTTCCAAGTGGGGTCATCATCATTTAGCGTACATTGTTCATCCAAATAGTGTACCAAAACGCTAATTTCGAAAAGCCTTTTAGAAAACCGATCGTAGAAATACTTATTTTATACATTTGAAACACTTGATGATGACGACACCCCCATTGCCAATGACGTCATATCCACTTACTTCCAGTGAGCGATATAAATAACTGAAGCCAAACATGGCGGACATGTAAGCCTGAAGTACGTATAGTTCCAGCCTCCTACGACGTACTTCAGGCCTACATGCATGCCCGCACATTGTCCGCCACAAAGATATCACTCCAGTTCATATAGAGCTCACTGTTACTATCTTATTCGAGACAACGTGGAAGCATAGTCCCTACACTTAAATTGTGTGGAAAAGCGGCCAAAGTCTTTGTTCTATGTTTTTGTTCACATTTGTGCACCTTCACGCTTGCTGAACACATTGTATTTTTGGTATTATGAAGCAATTAGCCAATAGCAGTGTTGCTGTGTGAATATTAATGAACGTAAAACACAAAAGGTTTGTGCACCTTCAGGCTACCCTCAACATAAATTGCAGCTCGTTGTTAGCCGCTTTCATGTTCACCGCGTTTCCACACAATTCAATTCTACAGACTATGGTGGAAGAATACACAGCTTTCCACTCTACTTCTTCGGTATTCGTTGAGTCCAGTCAAAAGGTTTCCACCAATCAGCGAACTGCAGAACTTTCTTTTTTTGTACTTGGAAGTTCTCTTTCCGGGGCTTTTTCCAGATAAAAGGTTCCAACTCCAACATGCCGCCGACAATTTCCTGCAGGAAAATAAGACATGGGCGACACATAATTGCCAGTCCAACTGTATATGTATCTTAATGTTAAACTCGGAAGCTTTTACGACCTCCCCTCGTAACCGCATAATGGCGACCATCTTAAATTCATGTTTTTATTAATAAGACTATATTAATGATACTACATAAATACATGTATTTAGGAATCTATTATACTACATAAAAATATGTATTTGGGAATCTTGCTGGCAATTACCAGGAAGCTCAGTATCATGGTCGTCATGATCTTCGAAAATATTCTCGTTTTCTTCTTCAAAACTAATGTTTTGGTCGAATCCATCATTATCCGACACTTCAAAACTTTTTTCATTACTGATAGATCCCTCTGGCTCACATCGAGTCTTCGTCCGCCAAAAGATCGCATAGCACTTCATCTGCGGACAAATTTCCCCTGACCAAACGCCATATTAGGGACTTTACGATGCTAGGACGACGACGGCGGTTAAAAAGCAACATAAATTTTTGTATTAAAAAAGGTCAGGACTAACTCACTATTATATTAGATATTTGAAGCTAGTTTAATAACTTCCACAACGCCCCAGTATTGCCAAAATTATTGTAGTATCTAGTATTGTAGTGTCAGTACTGAAGTAAATCTTACGCAACAGTTCTCATCTTTTGGTGAGTTGACGTCGTCTTGAAGACGTGGAAATGCTCTAAGTGGCGTTATATAAAGAACAAGGACGCTGTTGAGATTACTCCAGGGACGAAAAATTATTCATTCTCTTTGTTTCGCAACTAGAATTATTTTGTTTAAAAAACGTCGTCGTTGAAGTTGCCGTCGTACTTCGTTAGGTCCCTATTGTCAAAATTGACTTCGCAAAATTTATGTCTTGATGCGCCAAGAAATGAGAAAACTGGGGGACACTTGTTCCCAGACCCTAAATAATACATCACAAGTAAACGTCCTTTAGCTTCTACTATTCCGCAATGAAATTAGGACGAATATACTGACTAAGGACGAGTTAATTCGTCCTCAGAATTCAATGGATACTATTTTTTAACAACTTGATTTAGCGAGCCCCCTGAATATATAGCGACAATTTATTTTAGACATTTCTTCAGTTTTACAGAGATTTTTGGTGATCTTTGGCAAGGTGTATAAAATAAACACAAAACGAATATAAAAGTTATTGCTCAATATTTTGATATTTGTAATGGTTTATCATGTTTCCTGTTAGTGACAGATTTCTGCTATAGTGATTTCTGCTATACACTGCATTCATAAAGATGGCTCCAATTTATATTCTTTTGTGTGTATTCAAATTAGCCTTTCTAGCCTCGTTCTCGTTTTAATAATTGAAAAGAAATGTACACAAGAACGAGACTGGAAAGCTGTGGCTACGGATGTATCAGAAGAGCGGTCTTAACGCGACTTTTCTGCAATTTGATTGGATCCTGAGCTGTCTTTACGAACCGGTAAAGACCAGTCATTACAAAAATTGAAAAATAAAATCAGAAAATTAAGCCAAGTTAAAATAATTCCAGTATTGGACCAGTTTGGATTCTGGGTTTCGTCGCTCATTTTGTTTCCAAAAAAAAATCCCCCAAAAAGCAATGAAAAGTTACAAAAGTTAGCGGATTTAATAAATTAAGCACTAAATCATGTATTAGTGGGACGATAAACAATCAGAAAGGATGTTTTACAATCCGGAAAGTAATAACAAGAACAACAGAATTAAAACTGAGATTCTATGTCACAAAGAATACTCCCACATAATAAACCTCATGGAAACATATGGGGACACCATGGGAACATATGGGGACATCATGGGAACATATCGGACCTCGGCCTTTTATGTACAGACTTCTCTCTGCGGGCTCGGTGTGTACTGTCAAGACTTCGGTCTGATACTTTCCCGTTATGACTGCACTCTCGCCAGTTAGTTAGTACTTGTAGATAAAAGTGTCTATGGAGTGAAATGTTCGTTGGTATTTTTGTTGCTTTAATGAATAGAGGAGCATGGTTGGAACACTCACTGAAAATTTCAGGAGAATCCGATTTTTAGTATTCACGCTATAATATTAACTAACAAATTTAGCCTTGGCTACTGTAGTTCGTCTGTGGAGGAAATTTGGGCTTTTGGTAACAATGCCTTATGGCGTACAAAAATGACCATTGATGTTGAAATCCATTGTACTTATGCACGGTTGTCGATTCACGTACGTCACAATGCATTGTTACCAAGAAGCCGAAATTTTTCTAGAAAGGCAAACTTTAATATTTAATGGCACGAAGACTATAATATATACATCATATTCTCTTAAAAGTTTCTTATAACATAGCTTGATATAGCAACGTTTTTGATTGGCTGTCGTGCGTGCTCCATAACTCGATGGGTTTTTATATTATCAAAATACCGAGTCCTTTAATTTTATTGAGTAATAAAGAACAACGACCCAGAAGACATAAACTGGGTCTGGGTAACCGAGTTTAAACTGTCCTTTTGGTTGTATTTTAGTGAACAAAAAAGACTTGCCTACGAAAGTAGAAAAATACAACAACCAAAACGATTCGCCGGCTTGTGAAAGGATTTAATGCTATGTTATAAAATAAATGGCTCATGGTTTAGTGTGCTCCATCGAGTTATGGATCACACTAAACCATTAGGGAAATTGGGAGAGCACTAAAAAATCTAGAGTTGGTCTCGGCTACGCCTCGATGGAGCACGCTAAATCATGAGTCATTTCTTAATTTGAATGCTCCTACCATTCTCCTAAGTTCATTAAAGAAAAGCCAACTTTATGAGTTTCTCACTTCGTAGACACTTTAATGGAAGGTCGCTAGAGATTGCTTCATCAACCCACCTTGCCAAAGTACGCTGGAACTAAGTCTTCATTCTCGATCACGTGAGCAAAACCTCCATCAAGACCGAACTCGACACTGAAATAAGGAAGGCCTTTTGGTACCTGAAGCGATACAAAAAATTGTAGTTTAGCACGGTTTTAGTACTTACTTCACAAAATGTTAAGGTGCATTCAAACGGGAAATTTTCTCTGCTATTTGACTCGCGAGTTTTGAGGAAGTAAAAAGACTTCGAAATCGTGCTATTTTGAATTCTTTGAGTAAGTTAAGAAGACGTTTCAAGTAAGTTAAGAAGACGTTTAATAGTATAATACATCCAGCTTGGAGTTTGTAAAGTTCTGTTATTTCTAGTTGCTTTCAATTACAAGTCGTTAGATGTTAAACTATAATTAAAAAGCTCATTAATAATGTATAAGAAGAACACAAAGGAAATCAGTACCATATCCGTGATTTTTCATCTGATAAGGAATCTCCGAATTTACATCAATTTAGCTTTGATTTTCTCAGCTTAAACAACGCCTTCTTTCAAAATGACTACGCTAATGAAATTACCAAATGAGTCATTTTTGAAGCTACTCAAAACATTCGCTGTACGTGTTTAATCAGATCCAAAACACTGCTAAACCCTGAGCTGTTTTAGTGAAACGCGACCCTCCAAATGACTTCTATAGCAGCTCAATGGTTAGAACGTCTGTCTATAGCATTCGGAAGTTTGTGGGTTCGAATCCTGTCTAGAGCCCAAACTTTTTGGAGTTTAACAACTTTACGACAGCCTGTATACAGTAAGAACTAACAAAACAATAAGTTGAGTTGAGTTCAGGTCAGTTGGGTTGAATTCAGATCAGTTGAGTTGGGTTGAGTAAAGCTGAGATGAGTCGAGTTAAGTTAAGTTGAGTTACGTTGAGTTGAATGGACTGTACCGAAAAAGATGGCGACTTGTACATTTACCCACAACAGAAAACTCTTTTCTTCAAAAAATACTGGAAGACAAAACTGTCAAGATATCAACATTTGTCAGGAGAAAACTATCACCTGCTAAATTCACGTTTACATGTCAAACAATCTATAGCTATTACCAAAACGCATTTAGCTTGGCTAAGGATTATGGGTAAATGTACCGCCGCCATCTTTTTATGAGTATCGTGAATTGAGTTCAGTTCAATTGAGTTCAGGTCAGTTGAGTAGAGTTGGGCTAGGTTGGTCTGGGTAGACTTGAGTTGAGTGAAGGTAGAGTTACGTTGGGCTGAGTTCAGCTGACTAAAAAAGATTCAGAATTTTATAAACATAAAGATGTTTATCTAAGTCACAACAACAATAAGTAATCAATTCTTTGAATGTTTGCATGATGACAAATTGTAATGCACTATTAATTGAAAGTAGTTAATTTAACTACAAAAATGTAGTTAAAAAAAAAGGTTCAGAACAATCCATGGAAGCGAGAATTTGTGGTGACATAAGGTTTTATCATAGTAAGCAATAAATAATAAATGTGGTGTTACGACAAATTCTCGCTTCAATTAACATCAACACGCTTACCGATGAACGTAAGTTTTTCTTTCTCGTGTCGATAAGTTTCTTGTTTTGCGCCCATTCCGCATCGGACTCCAGTATTGCTTTCTAAAAAGTATACAATACAAATTTAAAATCGAATATATAGAAATGCTGAGTACATAACAAGTTTGACACATGCCACGGAAGGGAGGCCGCGTTAGCGGCCGTTCATATGAAGCGAACTAGCTAGCCCGGTTACCGGGGCTGATTTTATGTCACGAAAATCTTATTACGACTATTTGAGAAATGCAAAATCACACTTTAATGAAGCAAAATTGAGTTTGTTTTTCTGTAGGTATAGCACACGAGGTATTATAATTCCTTTTTGTAGTCAAAGAAAGATATCCGTGACATAAAATGATATGGACAGTAAAAAGATAAAGTTGTTCCACAACAACAATGCGAATAAAAGGGTTAACTGCGTGTCGTAACGGCATTTAGAAACAGTATATTATGAAAAGTAAACGTTATAATTCACCTTGAAGTATATAGGCGCCAATTCGCCAATTTCTTTCTCAACTGGCACGCATTCAATCATCATATGACGCTTTTTATTGAGATTTCTATTCATTTCCATAAACACAACATCTTTCCCCTACAAAAGAAAGAAGATATATTAGTCGAAAGATATAATGTACTGGCACCTGAAAGGAGGAGAAAAAAGTAATGCACGGATCGTAAAACCGTTTACCGCCTAGCTTATACGCTAACTTGAGCCAATAGTGTCTTGACCGCCTAGCTACGTAGCTTATACGCTAAACTGACTAATAGCAAGCTTATAGCGTCTATATGTTAAATTGACCCAGTGGCGAGTTTACCGCGTGCTGGAACTTATTTCAGCGCAAATGACATCAAATTCTGGAAACCTTTAACTTTTACACTAACCTGGCGTACTATACCGAGTTTATACCGCATAAATTACACACTAACCAGACCCACTACAAAGTTTACCGCTCACAGGTTTACCGCTTAGCTTTTACACCAACCTGATCCAATACAAAATTTACTGCCTAGCTAATACGCTACCATAACCATTAGTGGGGTGTAATTAAACCACACTATTTCCACACTGGAAATACTTTTTTTCATTCAAAACATTGAAACCAATCTATATTCAGAAAGCCTACGTCACATGTACAGTACACGTGATTTTCTGAAGGGTCCTGCAGACAACTTTAATTCGCAGAAAACTTGCTGACTTACCATTTCATCAAATAGCTTTGTAAGGCCTTTCTTAAAGATCTAAAAATAGAAAAAATACAAATATTCTATTTATACGAGACGAGCTACGGAAGCCGTTGCCAAGAGCATATAGTATAACGAGTTTTGTCTGTATAATGGTGGTACTTAAAGTGCCTATATGAAACGAAAATTAAGTTTGTGTTATTTGAAAGAACACTTAAAATGATAGAGTAACACTTTTGCTTCGTTCTTGAGATATTTCAGTTTGTTTGATATGCAAATTAAACATTTTGACGTCGCACGTGCATAATAGAGAGCTTAAGCATACACACGTTTTTGAGACACGGACGGTGACCGGAAGAACATGAATACAATACATAACTACTGAACCGCGTATTCTTTGAAAAGACTTTTTTACCCAAAACAAAGGCTATGAATAATCACATATCTAAACTGTTAGCTCACAAGCTTAAATTTCATCTTTATATAAAAATACAGATCTTGTATATATTTATATTGTAATGTAATGAAATTATCCCCCTTAAAATACAAGTTTTCTACTTTAAAAGCATGTCTATTGTAGTAAAACAACGATGACAGGCCTCAACGTTCTAGATGTTCCCGTCGTCTCAAGAACGTGAAAATGCTCTCAATGACGTCTTGATGAATGAATGAATGAATGAATGAATGAATGAATGAATGAATGAATGAATGAATGAATGAATGAATGAATGAATGAATGAATGAATGAATGAATGAATGAATGAATGAATGAATGAATGAATGAATGAATGAATGAATGAATGAATGAATGATAATTTATTTCAACACGTTTCGTCCAAGAGCAAAAGCTCGTTCAAAATACGAACGTGCAATATATAATCATTTAACTAGTTAACAAGTAAATGTTAGCAAGAAAAAAGTTATTTACAATAATGAATAAGGTTAATTACAATAAGAAGCTAAAAAACAATGTTCCTTAGATTACTTTTAAAACTATTAAAATCTGCTGACTGAGGGACTTTTATAGGGAGAGCATTCCAATAGCTAGCAGCGGCATAGCTAAAAGACTTCTTCTTCCACTGTAAATTAAATTTAGGAGGTATGAGGATGTAACCATCGCCTCTTAAACTATACTTTGTTTTCCTAAAGTGGAAGAGATTTCTAATATATGAGGGGCCATTACAAAATAAACTTTTATATAGTAATTCTAGTGACTGATAAATTCGTCTCTGCTTTAAATTAGACAAATCAACGATACTTAATAATTGTTCATAAGGAACAGATTTCCCATGGCCTAATACTGTTCTAAGTATGTAATAATTAGCATTATCTAGTCGGTCGCTTTGAACTTTTCCTATTCCTAACAATAGAGGGCCACAGTATTCCAAATGTGGTAAGATAAATGCCTTATATAATATAATTAATTTATCAGTAGGTAAAAAACGTCTGATCCTTCTAAGAACTGAAGCCTTAGCATACGCTTTCTTGAGCTGTTCTGTAATATGATTTTTGAAATTAAGATTACTATCTATGGTTACTCCCAGAATTCTAATATTGTTAGTTATCTCAATATTAGTGTCATTCATATTAAGTTCATACTCATATTTACATGCACCAACAGAGAAAGCCTGTGTCTTTGAGTTATTTACATCTAGGGAGTTGTTGTTAAACCAAGTAAATTCAAGCACGGTTGGTGAGACGTCAGCAGCATAAGTAGTGGTATCATCAGCATATAGCCTGAGCGAGATGTTCGGGATACAATAGTTTACATCATTGATGAAGATGTTAAATAGGAGAGGGCCTAACAGGGAACCCTGTGGCACTCCAACTTTAACGATACTGTAGTTCGAATCTTCCCCTTGTAACTTGACTCGTTGCCTCCGTCCTAATAAATAAGACGACATTAGATCTAACGCTGACTGAGAGAAACCATAGGCCCGTAATTTAGCCAGCAGCAATCGATGGTTGATTGAGTCAAAAGCTTTGCTGAGGTCAACAGCCACGGCAGCCACAGCTTCTCTTTCATCAAGTTTTTCTCTCCAGTCCTCCGTCATCTTCAAGAGGGCAGTACAACATGAGTGATTTTTAAGAAAACCAGATAAATTCAGAGAAAGACGTTGATGAAATGCACCATACATCTGGTCGTACATCACCTTTTCGTAGACCTTTGAAAGTGATGTCAAAATAGAGATGGGTCGATAATTAGCTTTGTACGTGACATCTGATTTCTTAAAAGCTGGGATCAGATTGCTGCACTTCCAAAAATTTATCAACTTAGCAATCTCGTCCGCCAAAACAGGAGCAGACAATCTCAGCAATCTAGGTGTAATACCATCGACACCAACAGCTTTCTTCGGATCAAGATGGTTCAAAATGTCACGTACGTAGCTGGTGCTGACTGGATAGAAGGTAAAGTTCTCAAAAGTTCCACTTTGGGCTATCAATCTTACGCTGGGATGGGAAGAAAAATCAGCAGTTGATTCGTTGTTGTTCCCAGTATACACTATATTAGCAAAATATTCATTAAAGACCTCAGCAACGAGTCTGGGATCAGATATAACTTTATCACTTTCAACCAGAATAATTTTTTCATATTGATTTGAGCTAGTAGCAGGAAGAAGCGGTTTCATTTTTTCCCAAAACTCCCCAGGATGTTTAGTTGTAGCACATTCAGTAGAGCAGAACTCCTTGATACCGTTACGCTTTAATGATGTGACTTTGTTGCGCTGAGCTTTATATGTTTCCCATGAGCTTGAAGAGGGATTCTTTTTGTGACGCTTGAACAATCTATTACGTAATTGAATTTCACGTTGGATTTGAGGAGTAATCCAGGGCAATTGGTCACTTCGAACCCACTTGTCTTGTCTTGTGTAGAACGACGACGGCGTTCACTTTGCTCTTGGAATTTTAAATTGCTCATTATCATTGTTTTGAATGAAAAATGCTATTTAATTCAATCGCCGTCCGTGGCTCTAAAACGCCTGTATGCTTAAGCTCTCTATTGTTAGTTTGAAACGGCTAAACTTTAATAATTATTTAGTTAGTATAATAGAACCTTTATTATTTAGTACTTCTTTGTTCCTACGGAAACGCCTTCAGGGTATTTCTAATTGGTAACAATCTAAGGACAGAATTATTATAGTCAAGACTGTGTTTCAGTACAGACGCTACCAAAGTTAAGGAACTTTATTTCAATCTACCCAATCTACCTATCTACTCAATCTACTATCGCTACAAGTACAAGTGTAAACCAAAGTACGTAAGTCCATTTATTCTTGTATGTAATCGTAAACGTATAATTAGTATTTTTATTTATCAGTATTTGCATGCGTAACATTAGTTAACATTAGCTAATATAGATTATCCGTTGTTGTATTTCAGTTCGAACCAATAGTATTCAACAGTATTCAGCAGTTCAACAGCACTACAGTTCTACGGTTCCCATTGGCTAAATTTCGCAACCGACTCTACTTCTTCGTATAACCTACATCAGCTTACCCAAGCTAATCGTTTATTTGTTAATTAAAGTCTTGTTTATTGTTTATCTGTTGAGTTCGAAAATCATTTATTGTACCATCCACTATCCCTGTGGCTCTAGAAATATTCAGATCAGCAACCCTGGAGTTACACATAATGAGTTATCGAAAACGTTATATCTATTGTCAAATATAAATCACTTGAAAATCTACATGTTTAGTGTTCTGGGCGAAAAACGCGCACTTGCTTCTTTCGAATTATTTTGGTTTGATAATAGCAAAGATATATAACTTTTTTCAATAACTTATTATGCACATGTGACGTTAAAATGTTTAATTTGCATATGAAACAAACTGAAATATCTCAAGAACGAAGCAAGGAAACGAAAAAGTTCAAAAGATGTTACTCAAAGATGACATTTTAAGTGTTCTTTCAAATAAGATAGACTTAATTTTCGTTTAATAGCCACTTTAAGTAATGTCGGGAGAAGAATTGAGTTTATTGCAGGTAATATTTGGCATTTCACTCGATTAACCCTTTCATTTGCATTGTTGTTGTGGAACAAGTTTATATTTTTACTCTAACGCCAGACAATTTTACTCGTTAAGGGTTAAGCTGCACGGTCTAGGACTTTTTCGTAAAGGAAAATTTCGAGTATAAGAAAATTAACTTGTTATTAACTGAGAGTGCGGTTGTTACGAGAAATATCAGACCGAGGTATAGACAGTACGCACCGAGCTCGTAGAGCGAGATAATGACCAAGCAGTCGAGGTTAACAAGAAGGTTATTGTATGGACTTTTGAAACAACATACCTTAGACCTGCGCTTAAAGTCGCACAATAGACGAATTTAATTCGAATTAACTTCGTCGGTAATGCGACGAAATGCGACGTCGAGTTAAACGTCGAATTTAATTGCTTTTAATTGCTTTTACTTGGACTCATGAAACCTGAAAACGACTTCTTGAAAATATAGTGCCGAATTGTCACAGACAGAAGAGAAACATTTAATTGACGTAACGATAATTCGTCGTGTAATTCTAACACGCATTATCGTCGCATTGTCCGTCTGACTCAGATGAATTTAATTGCCGAGACGAATTTAATTCGTGTGCCGAATTTAATCGAGTTATACGTCGCAGTTTCGTGGAGTAAAATTCAAACAATTAAATTCGTCAGAATTAAATTCGTCTATTGTGCGACGTTTAGCGCAGGCCTTGCATTACCTCGCACACGAATAACGTGACATCGAGCGTGACGTAGACACATCGTTTTAAATGTTATTGTTTTTGTTGTTATCGCTATTGGAATGCTTTTGAAAACTTACTTTCAGATTGCTCATCGTCCGACTCGTACATGATTTAGTGCTTAGGTTACTGAATTCATATTTTTTTTTCCGGTTTTCTTTCGTTTGTAGCTTTTGTAAACAAAATGGCTGATACGGAAAATAATCGACTGGCACGTGACGCGTCTTAGCCAATGAAAGTAACAAATAGCCGAACACATGTTTTCAACGGAAGTAACTTGTGACCAGGGCCACCGAGAGAAATTCTGGGCCCCTGGTCAAAAAATATTTGTGGGCCGGCCCTACCCCTCTTCATGTTTGCTTTATTTTATCAAACCATAAAGAGGATCTATGGTAGTACATTGAAAAGGCTATAGAGAGCCCCATGGCAGTAATAACAAAGTCATAAAGGGCCCAATAGCACTAATGAAGCCACACAAGAGCCACCATGACAGTGACAAATCATTAGGAACCCAATGCAATGTAATGATCAGTAATAAAACTTCAGTTGTGGATTATTATAGAACTGAATTTATAGTTCAACAGTTCAGATAATGTATTCCTTTGCTTCGTTTCGTTAAGAATGGGCCCCATTTGACCATGGGCCCCTGGTTAACGACCAAGCTGGCCCTACTTCTCGTCAGGTCTTCTTGTGACCATTTATTTTTGCACTCAAAATTTTTCCTTTACTATAATGCCAAATATTACTTCTAATATTTATATCTATATATAAACCCAATTTTTCACACATGCACTTGGTCCCATATAGTAATCGCGATTCCTAGCTTCATTTTCCAAACAATAGTTGGTAGAAATAAGTGGTATAGCCACACAAAAACGTTCAATCTTTTCTGGCTTTCGAAACTAAAGAAGCCCCGCCGTGCAAAGTTTCAAAAAATATAATTCTACCTGTATCTCACTCCACACGTCTTCATCCACCATGGTTCCCGCCGTGTGGTGCATTATGGGGATTAACAAACAATGTCCGTCGCACAATGATTGGTTCGAGGGAAGCGCTAGATAAACCTGAAAAATTATATTGTTAACGAAGTATACATTTATCGTTCTTTATTACCTCCGCCAAGAGATTATGTTTTCTATATGTTTGTTTGTTTGTTTGTTTGTTTGTTTGTTTGTTTGTTTGTTTGTTTGCTTGCTTGCTTGTTTTTTTGTTTTGTTTGTTTGTTTGCTTGTCTGATTGTTTGTTTGTTTGTTTGCTTGGTTATCTGTCTGTCTGCCTGTCTGTTTGTCTGTCTGTTTGTCTGTCTGTTTGTTTGTCTGTCTGTACGTATGTCTATCTGTCTGTATTGTCTGTAGTGTCCGTCTGTCCGTCCGTTCGCCTGTCTGTCTGTCCACCTGTCTGTCTGTCCGCCTGTCTGTCTGTCTGTCCGCCTGTCTGTCTGTCTGTCTGTCTGTCTGTCTGTCTGTCTGTCTGTCTGTCTGTCTGTCCGTCTGTCTGTCTGTACGTCCGTTTTTCTGTTCGTCCGTTTGTCTAAAGCGATAGTAGAAAGTTGCTCTAGATATTTTTGTGTTATTTCAACTTTATAAGTGCATCCATAATCGATGGAGCTCGTCAAACGATGAACCATTTTTATAACAAAGAATAAGACGCAAAATAAAGATAAACACGCGGCTTAAAAACAGCGCATGCCACAGGAAGTGTTTCGGTCATGATTACTGTTTACTGTTTGTTCCTTGAACGGCTTTACTACATTTATTTTAAACATTCCAAGGCGTCTACCTAATCTTTAAGTGTTGCCACAGATCAGTTTGAGTGTTTTTCTTCTCTCTTTCCGTTCTTTGTTTCCGTGTCCATCGAAAAATGGAGCAGGCATGACAACTAACCAGAAACGTTGTTGTATTGAATCTATGTTTTAAATTACGTTGGTTGACATGCGTGAAAACGTGTAGCGGATAGTGTAGTTAACTTAGGGGGCAGTAATTACAGTGGTGGTGTTGAGGAAAAGACATGTGTAGCAACGGGAAGGAGCACAATAAAATGTTCCTGAAAATCCTACCTTCAACCCAATAGCGATAATAAGATGTTTTGCCAAGTCAGCGCTATCCAAGCAATACTTGCAATTTTCCATTTGTGCGGCAAGTCGCTGATGTTCTGGTAA
The DNA here is from genome assembly GCA_035771165.1 of Paragorgia papillata. Lineage (NCBI taxonomy): Eukaryota > Metazoa > Cnidaria > Anthozoa > Scleralcyonacea > Coralliidae > Paragorgia > Paragorgia papillata. The sequence continues at coordinate 2,649,165 of JAWNZC010000003.1, forward strand.
AAAAACAAAAAACAAGTTTAAAAAAAACCCCCAAAAATAAGAAAAACTCAAAACTCGACCCACGAATCGGCGAAGTAAATAGGGACCTTACGATGCTAGGACGACAGCGGTTAAAAAGCAACATAAATTTTATTTAAGAAATAGAAAATGGCCGCCCGTGTTTATATAGCCTGATGCAAACACGAGAGTGAGTTGGGAGAATTCGAAAGTTTATGTGAACCCGAGCCGCAGGCGAGGGTTTACATAAGTACTTTCGAATTCTTCCAACTCACTCGAGTGTTTGCATCAGGTTATATAAACACAGGGCATCCATTTTCTATTTCTTTTATGAAATAAGGCTAAAAAATGTGCCGTGACATCACAACCGTGTTTACATAGCCTGATATAAACACGGTAATTGACCAATCACAGCGTGCGTAAGACGCAACCTATTTTATAAAATTAAATAAAGTCACGGCTGACTGCATGACTATTATATTATATTATAGCTAGTTTAATGACTTCCAAAATGCCCCAGTACTGCTAAAATGATTGTAGTGTCAGTATTGAAGTAAATCTTAAGCAACAGTTCTCATCTTTTGGTGAGTTGACGTCGTCCTGAAGACGTGAGAATGCTGTAAGTGGCGTTGCATAAAGAACAAGGACGGTGTTGAGGTTACTCTAGGGACGAAAAATTATTCATTCTCTTTGTTTTTCAACGAGAATTCCTTTCGTCGTCGGTGAAGTTGCCGTCGTGTTTCGTAAGGTCCCTATTGAAAATATACCGGTTGACACCGAGAGGTGATTAATTGTTGCCGAAGCAAGCGAGCTAAGCAGCAAAGGTATAGTTCATTGGACTGTGGTTGAAAATGTATCAACCACAAATCAATGGGTTTATTAAAGCAAGTATTTAGTGGAAGTACACATGATATTGAAAATGAAATCGGCTACTGTTGTTGTGTTGTCTTATTGAAATAATTTCAAACGTTGACTCTGTTCTATTTTATTTTCCCATTTGTTTTAATCAACTCAACAAGAAATATAGCTCGAATAGATCTGCCACTGTAAAGGTCCAGGCCTTGTATAGTAATATATACAATGCAAGCGGCCGAACTGCATGTGCATTTACGACTTATCCAATTTATACATCTAATTGTTTAGGTTTATCCAGAATCTTTAAAGGGTATGGAGCAACAAAAATTATAAGTACATATTTTTAAATTTCTCATTAACAAACTGTCTTGCGATGGTAGTCTAAGTAAACAAAACAACTCTTGTGCCAAACAACATCACTAATTTCGACAAAAGACAATCTTACCGTTCGCCATCTTGTTGTAAGACCTTGCCTAATTAACTGACGTCACAAGCCGGGTAAACACGATGAAACTTATTCTTCTGGCAGTTGAATTTCTGTGGTAGGTTTTTAAAGTGTTGTGGTTTAATCAAGAATGAAAATCATCTACAAAAAATAACTTTCAGACTTATGTATGTGAAAGTATGGCTAACTAAAGTTTTCGCTTTACCCAGCTTGTGACGTCACATGCATATCAAAAATGTATCCAAGATGGCAGATACTGATTCAGATTAGCAACTTTAAAAGTGCAATTAAGTTGTTTTATTGGAATACTTTGGGTCTAAATAACACACAAGATTGTATCTTCATGTCATTGCTTTGCTTTTGAAATTTTTTGTTTTTGTTGCCCATACCCTTTAAGCTGAGAAAATCGATCGAAAAGTTTCTTGTCAGTACGAATTTATATCTCATTTATCATATCATATCATGTCATATATATCATATCATGAATTATGAATGAATTGGATAAAATAATTTTATCTTTATTATCAATAACACACGCGAGAATAACATTTTCTTCATTAAGGCGATTTTAGTGGAAAAGTCTTTATAGAATAGAATAGAATAGAATAGAATAGAATAGAATAGAATAGAATAGAATAGAATAGAATAGAATAGAATGGAACGGAACGGAACAGAACAGAACAGAACAGAACAGAACAGAACAGAACAGAACAGAACAGAATAGAATAGAATAGAATAATTAATTTAACCACGTTTCGCCTATGAGCTACTAAAGCTCGTTCAAAATACGATCGTGAGAATCACACATTACATTACATTACAATACATTACACTACATTATATTACATTACATATAATTTATATATTAAATATTTAAGAAATAAAAAACGTGTCGCGTGCGATCATCGAGTTATAATGCACGAGAGATGCGTGTAAAGCACGAGGCGATAGCCGAGTGTTTTACTAGCTTCTCGAGTGCATTATAACTCGATAATCGCACAGCGACTAAGTTTTTTATTTCTTTTATAAAATAACGACTTTAAATTGTCAATAAACCCCCAAAAAGTAAACAAAAAAACAGATTACCTGTCAACCGCGTACCCAGGGTCTTATCTCCGCTCCCGCCCTCGCCTGATTACCTGTCTCGGGACGAGTTTGTTACCATTTAGCGCCACGCGTGGCCTCGTACAACACGTCGGCGATTTTAGCGATGAAAATGCACTTAAAGTTGCACTGAAAACATTCTGAATATCCAAGTAATCGTCTGGCGCTAGCCATATAACAAAGGCACTTGCAGGGAGGTGCGTCCGGCATTGACGCACCGAGGGGGGCTGGCATCTTCAGGAACCTACCGAGCGTAGCAAGGTGGTTCGGAAAGCTGCCAGCCCCCATACCACCTACAACATACCACCTACAAGTTAACCAACAAGCGGCATTTTGATGAAAATAATGCTTCTTTGATATTAATTTCACACCTCTCCGAATGCACATAGGTGCTGAAGAAAAGGCGTTTTAATATTAAAAAAAATGTTAAATATTTACTAAATTTTATTAAATATTATAATAAAGATCACATCAATAAGAGGCACACAATAAATATTACCTCAATCAAAGGTAGTGCGCTCGGACCGAATCGGAAGTGAGCTCGGAAAAAGCGCATCTCTTCGGAACCAATAGGAAAGCCGCGTTTACCCCGGGTACTGAGGTATGTATGGGTTAAGCGTATACATGTTACAAAAACCACACACAAACCTCTTATGGCCTTTTGTCTAGCCTTCTCTTCAAGTTCTTCAGGGGTGTACTTGCTCGCCGCGGCAGACTCAAATTTATCATCCAAATCAAACTGCCCTCCTAACTATAAGGAATATAATACAACAGAATAAATCTCTTAGATGTGATTGGCTAAGATCAGTGCAATTTATTTCTCAAGCTCATTAAGAACACATTTTCTCGTCACGTATATTTTAGGTTAGCAACCGCACTCAATAACCGCTGAAATTTGGTTTACGCTGACGTCAGCGAAAAAACGACCAAGCATATAGTCAAGCATCTTGGTTACCAGGTTTACATCAGGAGACTATAGAACTACTGTCCCAGTAATATTAATTGAGTACAAATACCACGGAATGTTGATTAAAAAACATTTAAAGTGATTTTTGAGCAATTAAATCACTAACTTTAGTTTGTATAAACACCGATCAAACGACTTGTCTGACTGATATTATTAAAATGTATTAGATACTGTATGTCATCACAAGCAATTAAACTATTAAAAATGCATTTAAATATAAAATACCTGGTGTTGCGTTGTACCTTTTTGTATTTCAGTCTCCTACCTGTATGCTCGAGCAACATTGCTCGCTTTGCGGTATGCTTGCTTACCCTTGCAGAGAAAAATAGGAAGGCAGGTGACTCAGGTACCAAACGCCAACATTCGATGGCCGATAAGAAACGAATAAATCCTTTAATCTCGACCAAAATCACTAGATTCGCAAAGATAAGTAACCCTCACATCCATCTTATTTTTCTCTGCATGGGTAAGCAAGCATACCGCAAAGCGAGCAATGCTGCTCGAATATACAGGTATGAGATTGAAATACAAAGAGGAACAACACAACACCACGTATTTTAGATTTAAATGCATTTTTAATAGTTTAATTGCTTGTGATGACATACCTAATACACATATTAATATCAGTCAGACAAGTCGTTTGATCAGGCCGCCTGAACGTACAAGCTTCGGTTGGTTGGTTATTTGATTGATCGTATATTTGGTTGGTTGAATGTTTGTTTGTTTGTTTGTTTGTTTGTTTGTTTGTTTGTTTGTTTGTTTTTTGTTTTTTTTTGTTGTTTTTTGTTTGTTTGTTTGTTTGTTTGTTTGTTTGTTTGTTTGTTTGTTTGTTTGTTTGTTTGTGTTTGTTTGTTTGTTTGTTTAGTAGATTGGTTGGTTGGATGGTTGGGAAAGTGGTTGGTTCGAAGATTAGTTGGATGCTTGGTTGGAAGGGTGGTTGGTTGGAAGGTTGGATTGTTGATTGATTGATTGGTTACCTGGAAGGGTTGTTGGTTGGTTAATTAGTTGGAAGGTTGGTTGGTTGAGTGGGTAGTTGGGTGGGTGGGTGGGTGGGTGGTTAATTGGTTGCATGGTTAGTTAGCTGGTTAGTTGAATGGTTAACTGGTTAGTTACTTGTATAGTAGGGTAGCTGGTTGGTTGGGTGAATGGTTTGTTTGTTTCTTGTAAGAAGCAAAACAACATGATGGTGCCAATTAGAAGTAGAGGATTTGTTATCCCTGGGTTTTTACGCAGAAACACATAGAAATTTCGAGCTCGCGATCGTCAAAAAAAGTTCAGTGAAATGGGCTGACCATTGATTACCTTATGAGCAAGTCTGGCATAAGTGGCATTTTGATCTTCAGCAGTACTCATCCTTTCTCTTGCCACCTAAAAACATGAATGGAATTAAGAGATTATATCTAAACGTTTAACAATGTCTTGTTTAACAAGTGTCTTAAATTTAATATGAAACAAAAATTAAGTCTGTCTGATTTGAAAGAACACTTAAAATGACAAAGTAACATTTTTGCAGTTTTTTGTTTATTTGCTTCGTTGTTCAGATATTTCAGGTTGTTTGATAAATTAAACACCTTCACGTCGCACGCGCCGCGCATAGTGAATTGTCGGGGAAAGTTATATAGCTTTGCTATTATCGAACATAATCGCTTGAAAATTCTACGTGTTTGGTGTTGTGGGGGAGACACACAAACACGATTCTTTCGAATTAATTTTAGTAATTTTCAGTAATATATATGCCTGCCTGTTTGTTTCTTTCTATCAACATTTTCAAACATGAAATTTAAGGCTGGTCGGATGATTTGTTTGTTTATTGCTTGATTAGTTCCAAATCTGTGGAAGGCAAACTGTCAAAATTGATATGAAATATTAAATATTCTGCTAGTAAACTTACCAACGACTTAAGATCATGATCGTCATCGTCACAAAAATAGCGACTGCGCTTTCCATCTTCATCATGAGTAGAAACCTATACCAATATAACAAAACAATAGATAAAATAATACAATTACATTTCATATATACACACAAATAAAAAACAAAACAAAAAAACAACACAACAAATAGTCGTATTTAACAAACACAGCAAAATTAAGTGTTCGAGAAAACCTGTTAATTATTGATGTCACACAACACGGTCTCAATTTTCGTGTCAGTCCGCGTCTAATTTGAAAGCGAAATTTAAAATAGCAAAGTAACATATTTTGTAGTTTCTCGTTTTCTTGCTTTTTACGTCACATGTGCATCATGAGTTATCGGAGAAGATTATATATTTTAGTTTGCTATCAAACTTAATCACTTTAAAATCGACACTTTGGCGTTGTGGGAGAAGCACACCTATACAGGTACATGCTTTCTTCAAATGAATTTGGTTCAATTGATAATAGGAACGGTATATAACTTTCCCCGGTAAGTCATTATGCTCATGCAGCGTCAAAATGTTTAAGTTGCATAATAATAATAATAATAATAATAATAATAATAATAATAATAATAATAATAATAATAATAATAATAATAATAATAATAATAATAATAATAATAATAATAATAATAATAATAATAATAATAATATTAATAATAATAATAATAATAATAATAATAATAATAATGGAAACTTTATTAATATAAGTTTTTCTTAGATATATACAATTGCAAATCTCACTTCTTGAGGTAACTCACAATTGGCTACTTGAATCACATATGATTATATACAGTATTAACATTTAAAAAACAACAGAACAAATTTACACTTAAACATTTAGTAGTTCAGGATTGGTCCATTCTTTGTTTCTACAACAGAAGATATAATACGTTGTTCTAATGGCGATAGAGATCATGTTTCGGATGTAGTATTGTTGATGTTTGTTATCTAGTCCTAAATCATTCAACATTTCAGTAAAAGTATGGCATTCTTTATCGAAAATTCCGAGTGAGCTGATGGAAAGATTAACAAATTCTACACTTATGAAGTCCTCCTTCTGCTTTCTCACTAGATCTTTGTACTTAGCTTTCTTCCGGTTTACGTTGTTGGTGAGGTTGGACTCAAATCCTACGGTAAGTTCAATAATGTAGAGGTGATTGTTCGAAGTGGAAAGAAGTAAATCGGGGCGTTGTTCGTCTCCAGTTATAATTCGGGGCGTTGTTCGTCTCCAGTTATAATTGAGGGGCTTTCAAATCCAGGAAGATCAACAAACAAACAAACAGTTTACATCCGTTTACAGCTTGAAAACCTTTTGCGAGAAAACTGAGGATGGAATCGTGTCTCCAAGTAAATCGTTCTAGATAATGTTGACAACCGGCAACGACATGTAGAAGAGTTTCTGGACGTAAACAAAACGAGCAGTCAGAATTTGATGAAATACCCCATCTGCTAAGATTCTTTCGTGTGGGAAGTGTGTTATTTATGTAACGAACTGTAAAATTGAAAATGTTTTTTTGTAGTTTTGATTGGGATGTAGACCAGAGGGCGTTAAGTTGTGACAGGGAGAACTTTGAGACATTTGAGAAAAAGGAACCTTGACAGGTCAAACGATTTCTAAGTTTATCCTCTTGTACAAGATGAAAATTCTTTAGTACTTCCTTGGTTGAGTTGTAGGTATCGTATTGGACATTAGTATAGTTACTAGTGGACTTCCAGAGTTCTTTTATACAGTCATTTGGAGACGTTTTTAAAGCGTTGCGAAGTACTGTCTGACACTGAATAAATTTGACGGATGGAGGGGGGATGTTTTCACCAAACTTGTTACGGGTTAGATAAATATTACTGAGTGTCCCAGATATAGGTACTTCCAGCCATTTACGGATGTTATTGTTCGCTATGGAATCAATATTTTCAGTTACCCAAGTTTTAGATAATGCGGCAACAGTGAAATGCCAGGAAATTTGAGACAAGACATAGCGACTGTAGAGGAGAAGTTTATTTTTCGGATGTAGAGGTTTAAGATCTATATCAGACATCAGTTCGTCTATGAGAGAGGTTAGTTCAGATTTATGCTGTTGATTGGACATATCAAAATCAAAGTATCGTCCCAAATATTTAAATGATTCTCCAGTTTTAATACTTGGTATAAGATGATTATTAATTAATAGTTTCGGTAGATATTGGACATATTTTGTTAACGCCTTCTTGATACCAAAGGTGCTACATTTATCGACTCTAACAATCATGTTAGACTGGCACCAGATAGAGAATCGGTTTAGAAGATGTTGGTTTTCCGATTCTTGACCAGTAATAACAGCAGCATAATCGGCAAATTGAAACCAGTGATTAGGATTTAGGAGTTGGAGGGAGAAACCAAATTGACGGTATTTTTCAGCTTTAATATGTTGAATGTAGGTGTTAAAACACGTGTTGAACAGTAAAGGACTGAGACAGTCACCCTGCAGTACACCACGATCAACAGGTATAAAAGGGGTACGGAACTCAGAAGTAATTATGGAAGTCTTAAAGTCAGTGTACAAACTTTTTATAATATTATTGATGTGGTTAGGAATGTGATGATAACGAAGGACAGATTGGATTAAGTTGTGGTGAACTTCGCCAAAAGCATTCTTGAGGTCAAGAAGTGTGATGACAAGCGAGCGTTGTTTAATCCGAGCTTTGTTAATAATATTAGCCATCTGCGCAGTATGTTCTAAAGTACCTGACAGGTTAGGTGTGAAGCCCTTCTGTAACTTATGTTCTATAAAGTTATTAGCGGTGAGGAATGAGTACATTGCGTTACGGAGACAAGATGTAAATACTTTTAGAGGTATGGTTTCAAGTGTAATAGGTCGGAAATTTGAGGGAGTACTTGCGTCGTCTTTCCTGTGAATTAGTTTTGTGCAGGCTCTTTTCCACTCAATAGGAACAGATCCAGAGAGCCAGACAGCGCGTATTAGTGCAGTTAGATAAGTTCTTAAGAAAGGAGATCGTTTAAAGGCATTAAAGCATATAATTGATACTTGATCAAGCGGGCAAGGAGAACCGGAGGCTTTCATTTTACGGATAATAGCAGTAACTTGTTGGTAGGAAGGCGGGTCAGGGTCAGATTGAACTTGAGGATCACATAACTTGGGAATCCAGCTTGGAATGTGAAACAATTTGTTGGAAGTAATTGCGGTTAAAGTACTAGTAAAATAATTTTCGCATTCCGTCATGCTGAAGGATGGAAATACAGCGTCTTTTCTATTCAGGGCGATTCGTCATGGTTTGGGTCAGTCTGGGTGCTATTATTGTTGTTACCAAGCTTATTACGCAGGATATGAGATACGTATTTTATTTCAGACAGGTCGGAATTTGTCGATTTTAGTTTGCTTAATGCCTTCTTCAGATCCTTTGCAGTATGATCTTTATACTTTGTTACGATGTTTTAGTCGGGTGTCGTTTCAACATGTCCGAAATTTTCAACAAAATAGTTGTATATAGTATCGTTCAATTGCCTTATGCTTGGGTTTAAGTCGTGTTCTCTGATTGGTCCATTTAATTGGATCTCAAATTTGAAATAGTCGTTGGCCGTTGCCCATTCTGAGTCCTTTTTTGGAAGCTTTATGCCTTTTCTCAACACTGGAGTAACTTCCTCAGTATCCAAATTTGATTGCGTATTGTCGACTTGATCTTCTGAAGGGACATCAGTGGGGTTTTCTGCAATTTGTTGTTCGAGATCTGCATACGGCTCGTTGTTTAGCCCATGTATAACTCGACAGCTTCGCTGGTGCATTTTGAGACCACGAGTCCCTTTACAAATCTTGCCACAACAACATTTAATCACTGCAGTGCGGGTTGAGATAGGTACACTTGGAGAATTTAAGACAGGCGTTTCTCTTGCTGTATTTTCTGAGCGGCTTTCTTCTGCTTGGTTGACTCGTTGTTTACACCGCCATGAGTGTCGGCCAAGCGTAACGAAATCTTTATCGCAGAATGAACACACGACGCAAACCAATAACAAACCAATTAGAAAACTTGATTAGAAACCTTCTAGACTTGATAGATATAATATTTGGAGTAATTTAGTGTGATCCAAGTAAGAAACCTGCGATAAAACTATAGACATGTACAGAGCGCGTCTGAACGGCTCTGCTCGATGTAATAATAATAATAATAATAATAATAATAATAATAATAATAATAATAATAATAATAATAATAATAATAATAATAATAATAATAATAATAATAATAATAATAATAATAATAATAATAATAGTAATAATAATAGTAAATAGTAATAATAATAATAATAATAATAATAATAATAATAATAATAATAATAATAATAATAATAATAATAAAGACATGATAAGTTGTACGTATACATGTGGTGCGTGTGGTACGTCTGCGAGCTTGGTGTCATTTTACAGACGTTCCGTGGACATTCGTTAAGCTCAATTACTCAGAAAAGATTTCTGAGACCCCAGACAGGGTTCGAACCTGCAACCTTCTAATGACCAAGCTCGCAAAACGTACCACATGCACTACATGTATACGAACAACCTATCATGTCACTTTAACAACATCTCATATGCAAACGTTACCACTTAGGAGCACATATGACTATGAATTTGCAACCTTAGCTCTCCATCTGAGCCTCAGTGGCTCAATGCTTAGAGCGTCTAACCGGTCATTAGAAGGTTGCAGGTTCGAACCCTCTCTGGGGTCTCAGAAATCTTTTCTGAGTCATTGAGCTTGACGAACGTCCACCGAACGTCTGTTAAATAATAATAATAATACTACTACTACTAATAATAATAATAGTAATAATCCTGTAACACCCATCTTAGGTTTAATAATACATTAGGTTTACATGTATAATATTAATATAAGAAAACAATGTTAGTATTCTCAGAGTAAACTCAGAGAAACTGAGTTTAACTTGCGACAGCTTGTACAGCAAAAACAAACGAAAAAACTTTACCAACCTCAAGCTGAAAACACTACTAACATCGAAAAAACATTTACTGAAAATAAATTGACACAATAGACCTTTCCGTACGAAGTGCGTGGATAACGAGTTGAGAGATTTGATTGGCTCTCGCAAAACTTCGGACATCCAAAACTTCGGACAACTTTGCACATTAGCGAATCAAATTTGTCAAAAAGAAACATCACGTAATCCATTAACTTTATGCGGAAAGGTCTATTCGACGTGTAGTCCAACAAGTACTTGTGACACACGTATGATTTGACTAGTTCCCACCGTCTGAGTCCCAGTGGCTCAATGGTTAGAGCGTCCGGCTGGTATTCGGAAGGTTGTGGGTTCGAGTCCTGTGTGGAGCTGAGAGTTTTTCTCTGAATTTAAGTAACGACAGCTTGAACAGCAAAAACATACGAAAAAACTTTATAAGATAATAAGTTATGAATAATCATATTTACAATTTCATCAAAACATGCTACGTTGTATCGTTAAAAAAGCTATAAAAAATATCATGTACAAAGAGCAGCGCTATATGTTCAAGCAGGCTGCCCTATGTATAAAAGAAAGCTTACGTCTCTCTGTGCCCGACACGATAGGCAGGTAAAGGTCCCTAGACCTTAAATTATATTGAAGCTCATTTGGTTTTGGAATGAAAATATTACACGAGTGCATATCAAACAACCTGACATGAAGCAAGGAAACGAAAAACTACAAAAAATAATTTTAAATAAGACAGACTTAAATTTCGTTTTATAATGACACTGTAAGTAAAATACTTTACTTCGAACTCAAGTATTCACTGCATCAACTATTATGGGGACTATAGACCTTATTCCAAAATGGCTGACAATTTAAAATTATTTTATAGGCATATAAATTGGCCCTTACGGCCTCGTTTTAGAGTAAAAATTATTTTGAATTTCGTACATGAAAACGAGTTCATAAGGGCGAATTTATATGCATATCAAAGAATATTAATTCGGCGACCATTTTGGAAAAAGGTGTATAACGGTAGAAACGATTTGATTTCATCTTCAAAAACTCATTAATAATTCATGAGGAAAATTCAAAAGAAATTAAAGTTTAATCAGTGTCTTTATATGTGATAAAGATACCTCCTGATTTACATAAACTTTAGCTTTGATTTTCTCGGCTTAGACAAGGTTGTTTTTCAAACTTACTACGCCAATGAACTTACCAAGTGGTTCGTTTTTGAAGCCGTTCAATAAACTCGCAGTTCGTGTTTTATCAGATATAAAAACACTTGGCTTCGCCTCGTGTCTTTATATCTGATAAAACACTCCTGCTCGTTTATTAAACAGTACATTAAATACTCACATTCTTATGCCGCTTCCGCCTCTTCCCTTTATCCTCCCTTCGTGAACGGTTTTCCACAGGCACAACATTGCCCGCACGATCCGTCCTCGTAAGAACTACCACATTTTCGTCGTCCTCATTCTTTTTATCCATCCCGCCAGATTTTTCTTGTTTTTCTTTGATCTTTCTTAACTTATCGAGTTTGATATGAAGTTCTTCAGCAAGTTCCTAAACAAGAAAAATTTTAGTAATCGTTTTGTACTTAGGAATATTTTTAGAGGTTTGTACCTAGGAATGTTTTTAGAGAAGGTTTTGAACTTGGAAATGTTTTTAGAGAAGGTTTCTACTTAGGAATGTTTTTAGAGGTTTGTACCTAGGAATGTTTTTAGAGAAGGTTTCTACTTAGGAATGTTTTTAGAGAAGGTTATGCACTTAGGAATGTTTTTAGAGAAGGTTATGCACTTAGGAATGTTTTAGAGAAGGTTTGTACCTAGGAATGTTTTTAGAGAAGGTTTGTACCTAGGAATGTTTTTAGAGACGGTTTGTACCTAGGAATGTTTTTAGAGAAGGTTATGTACTTAAGAATGTTTTTAGAGAAGGTTTGTACTTAGGAATGTTTTTAGAGGTTTGTACCTAGGAATGTTTTTAGAGAAGGTTTGTACTTAAGAATGTTTTTAGAGAAGGTTTGTACTTAGGAATGTTTTTTGAGACGGTTTGTACTTAGGAATGTTTTTAGAGAAGGTTTGTACCTAGGAATGTTTTTAGAGAAGGTTTGTACCTAGGAATATTTTTAGAGGTTTGTACGTAGGAATGTTTTTAGAGAAGGTTTGTACTTAGGAATGTTTTTAAAGAAGGTTTGTACTTAGGAATGTGTTAGAGAAGGTTTGTACTTAGGAATGTTTTTAGAGAAGGTTATGTACTTACGAATGTTTTTAGAGAAGGTTTGTACTTAGGAATGTTTTTAGAGAAGGTTTGTACTTAGGAATGTTTTTAGAGACGGTTTGTACTTAGGAATGTTAGGTTTGTAATTAGGGATGTTTTTGAAGAAGGTTTGTACTTAGGAATAGTTTTTAGAGAAGGTTTGTAATTAGGAATGTTTTTGAAGACGGTTATGTACTTAGGAAAGTTTTTAGAGAATGTTATGTACTTAGGAATGTTTTTAGAGAAGGTTTGTAATTAGGAATGTTTTTAGAGAAGGTTTGTACCTAGGAATGTTTTTAGAGAAGGTTTGTATACCTAGGAGTGTTTTTAGAGAAGGTTATGTACTTACGAATGTTTTTAGAGAAGGTTATGTACTTAGGAATGTTTTTAGAGAAGGTTTGTACTTAAGAATGTTTTTGAAGAAGGTTTGAACTTAGGAATGTTTTTAGAGAAGGTTTGTACTTAGGGATGTTTTTGAAGAAGGTTTGTACTTAGGAATGTTTTTAGAGAAGGTTTGTAATTAGGAATGTTTTTGAAGACGGTTATGTACTTAGGAAAGTTTTTAGAGAATGTTATGTACTTAGGAATGTTTTTAGAGAAGGTTTGTACCTAGGAATGTTTTTAGAGAAGGTTTGTATACCTAGGAATGTTTTTAGAGAAGGTTATGTACTTACGAATGTTTTTAGAGAAGGTTATGTACTTAGGAATGTTTTTAGAGAAGGTTTGTACTTAAGAATGTTTTTGAAGAAGGTTTGAACTTAGGAATGTTTTTAGAGAAGGTTTGTACTTAGGAATGTTTTTAGAGAAGGTTTGTAATTAGGAATGTTTTTGAAGAACGTTTGTACCTAGGAATGTTGTACTTAGGAATGTTTTTAGAGAAGGTTTGTACTTAGGAATGTTTTTAGAGAAGGTTTGTACCTAGGAATGTTTCTAGAGAAGGTTTGTACTTAGGAATGTTTTTAGAGAAGGTTTGTACTTAGGAATGTTTTAGAGAAGGTTTGTACTTAGGAATGTTTTTAGAGAAGGTTTGTACTTAGGAATGTTTTTAAAGAAGGTTTGTACTTAGGAATGTTTTAGAGAAGGTTTGTACTTAGGAATGTTTTAGAGAAGGTTTGTACTTAGGAATGTTTTTAGAGAAGGTTATGTACTTAGGAATGTTTTTAGAGAAGGTTATGTACTTAGGAATGTTTTTAGAGAAGGTTTGTACTTAGGAATGTTTTTAGAGAAGGTTTGTACTTAGGAATGTTTTTAGAGAAGGTTATGTACTTAGGAATGTTTTTAGAGAAGGTTATGTACTTAGGAATGTTTTTAGAGAAGGTTTGTACTTAGGAATGTTTTTAGAAAAGATTTGTACCTAGGAATGTTTTTAGTGAAGGTTTGTACTTAGGAATGTTTTTAGAGAGGGCTATGTACCTAGGAATGTTTTTAGAGAAGGTTTGTACCTAGGAATGTTTTTAGAGAAGGTTTGTACCTAGAAATGCGTTTAGAGAAGGTTTGTACCTAGAAATATTTTTAGAGAAGGTTTGTACCTAGGAATGTTTTTAGAGAAGGTTTTGAACTTCGGGAAATGTTTTTAGAGAAGGACTCTTAAACTTAGAAAGGTTTTCAGAAATGATTTTAAATTTGGTAATACCTTTACAAAATTATGTCCGTTTTAAGGTTACCGAATACTTTAGGGGTGTCTCTAGTCTAAAGGACGTACATGTAGCATGTTCGTACCACATCGCACATATTTTAAACTCTACATCAAATTAAAGTGAGTATGCCGCGAAAATGAAGCTCAAAAGAAACTCTCTTATTTGAGGAAACGTTTGAATTAATAAAGATGGACGTTTACAGTCCGTCCTTATCTCATTTCCTCCTGGAATTGAGATGTTGAGATTTGTTTTGTATATAAATAACATATCACTTAGACGTAACAACTGCATAATTTGAAATTATTTAACACAATCACTTTTAACTGCGCATGTGCTTCTGTGTATCGTAGAACACTATACGCGAAAAGTTGCAAGTGATTTACTTGAATATTTCAAGAATAGACATGATTTTCGAACAAGTCATTATACAGTGTGACGTCTAAGTGATATTATTCAATGGCCAGAAATTGCGGATTTTTGGTACCAAACATTTTGGTACCAAACACGAGGTATAGCGAGCAATATTTCGAGTTTAACGATCAAGTGAAAACTCTCTTTTTGACAACGAAGCAATAATATGGCGGCGCTCATTTCACCCGACGGCTAATGGATTTTTAAATCGAGTATGCAGAACTTTTATCGTGAGTATCAAACTGGAAGATGGTGGAAAGCATGGAGATATTACTCATCAAAGCCAAACGATTTCGGCAACTACGGATTATTGAATACCTAAGGATAACCAAGCGTTTAAAAGGGAATCATTTGAGAAATCCCACATATTCCCAGTGTAATACAAGGTAAATTATTTGTGTATTTAATCGCAAAATGCAGGGCGAGTATACAACGTGTTGAGAACGTTTGTTGATGAATGTGTTTCGGATAACCGTCGCATGCCTACCGCATTTCGGTAGTTGCTCGAAGAAGTCTATGGACCATTCTGTTTTGAGAATACTTAATTTCCCTCTGAATAAATAAAGGGCATCGGGCCGCCATTATCGGGGAAATCTGAGACATGCGCAAACCTTGCATATCCGTAATTTCTGGCCATAGTTGCATATCACGCAAATCTCAATATGTAAAGAACGAAGTGAGACATGGAAGAGCTGCAAACGTCCATCTTCATAACTTCAAAAATAATTTTAAATAAGAGAGTCTTTCCCGAACTTATTTTTCGCTGCATATGTTCTTTACAGCTTATAAAATCTGAGACAAGAATATGGCAATAATTTTCGGTTATAATGAATCAACGATTTCACAAGCTTCAACTCAAAATGTTTTATTACTATTTTTAAATCCAATTCTTTCCGCTAAAAATCCGTAAAAGCGCTAAAAATCCGTGTCGGGGTTTTCGACATGCGATTCTTGAAAAGTTATACAACCTTTCCTAAATTGACAAAAAAAAAGGGGAAGTAAACGCACGGGAATGGCCGTTAACGTAAACGCTTTCACAATTATCGAATTCCACAATATGGTTTTGTTGGTGATATATTTATCTATCATTTCTGAGAAATTGAGGGAAATCGAAGGAATTTTCTTCAAAATTAAACTCTTTAAAATCTCCACGTGTTGCAAAAAGATACATATTTAGAGTAAACGGCACTTGAAAGAAAATTTTACTTTAAATTTTACTCCTGATCAAAAGCATTACATCGTCATTTTCCTGTCACTATTTACTCGTTTTTCTTAATTTTTTAATATGAAAGTTTAGCAGGAAACTTTAACGTGATCCACTGAAATTTGTATTACTCGAAAAAAAAGTTGCCTTGAGAAAAGATTTAAGTTTTCATATTTTTTTGAATACCCGTATACGAGTGCTACACACATAAGGGTGGAACTCTACACTATAATTATTTCAAAAATAAACTACTTCTAGGATACATTGGTGCACCACATTTTCAATATAATTCTCATTTTATATTTCTCAATATAAACAGTTGTGTTACTTATCTAATTCATTGACGTTTACCTCATTTCCCATCAACTCTGCTTTCAAACGTTTTGCCCCAAGAGCATTAAGGTCAGCCTCCGTGACTCTTTTTGACATCAACTTCTTTTCTTCAATATCATCATCATCATCATCTTTTGTGTTCTTCTCATTCCCATCTGAAGACGACGTAGAATCTGAGCTCTCATGGACAGTTCCTGCAATGTCTTCATTTTGTTTCGATGGTATGGGTTCTACTGCCTCCTTCGTAGTCGTTTGAGCTTCATCTTGCCTTTTTCTCCATCTTCCTAAAAAATGAAAAATACTATGTGTCCTAAAACAAAACGTATTTTAAGAAAGGTGAAATCGACTGATGTGCATGCCTTAAGTGTGGAATGGAATGGAATGGGACGGAGTGGAGTGAAGTAAAGTGAAGAAATGTGGGACAGTGAGGCCAGGTGCGGTGGGTTGGAGAGGTAAGATGCGGTAAAGTGGTGTGAAGTGAGGTGGTGTGGTAAGGTTAGATGAAGTGAAGTGAGTGGAGTAAAGTAGTAAAGTGAAGCAACGCAGAAAATTTGCGACGTTCACAACGTTTTAGCAATAAAAATACTGCCACATTAGAGGGTAAAATTTTTTATTGAGCTGACAATTTCATTAAGTTATTATCTCATTTCACTATTCCTAATTTTTTTTTCGCTATAAAATCTAGTTCCAATTAAATCGGGAAAACCCCCCAAAATAAACCAACAAACCAATACTATTGATGACACAATACCACAGTCGACAAAACCTACCTGATGTCTTGCTATTGCTTTCAGGATTACGATATGAT
Source organism: Paragorgia papillata (assembly GCA_035771165.1). NCBI lineage: Eukaryota > Metazoa > Cnidaria > Anthozoa > Scleralcyonacea > Coralliidae > Paragorgia > Paragorgia papillata. The sequence goes on from JAWNZC010000003.1 coordinate 2,666,057, forward strand.
TCATATTTCTTGTCCCACGACCTTGACGTAGACGTCTCCTTTTCTGGATTTCTCATTGACTTTTTAAGAGTATTTCTAAAATTTTTGAAAAGGCATAAGATGTGTATAGTTAATTCTGAATAATTACAAAAATACTCCATAAGCCATGCAGAGACGTTCAGAGAATTATTAGGAGATTTTTATAGTAAAGCAAGCATCGAGCTCATCGGGTTAGCTCCTTTCTTCATTCCATCATTTCTTCCTTCTTTCTTTCTTTTTTCAATTATTCTATTCTATTCTATTCTATTCTATTCTATTCTATTCTATTCTATTCTATTCTATTCTATTCTATTCTATTCTATTCTATTCTATTCTATTATATCCTTTCTTCCTTGCTTCCTTGCTTCCTTCCTTTTTTCGTTTCTTCGTTAGTTGGTTGGTTGGTTCGTTCGTTCGTTCGTGCGGAATCAATAGCCACGGCACCACCCCCTAGGACTAGGTCTGGTTTATAGTTGTTTTCTTGAGAATTTAGTCACGTCTTAGAATTCTGATAGTTTTATACCAAACAGTTGTTGATAGCTAGTGTACGTTTATATTGTTTATAGCGAATCGCAAGAAATAAGAAGCAAATCTCAAAGAAAGTCTCGTTGACTGGTTCCTGTTGTTATTGTCCTCGTAATTAAGACAAGGGGTTCTTACACCCATGGTTAAAGTTAGTCCGAAATAAGCCGTGGCTTATTGAATTCCACCATCTCTTCGCAACTTATTTAAGCAGCGGTTTACATTTCCCGCGGTTAATTTTCTGCCGTATAAATTGCCCTATTAATTCATTAATGTAAATATGTCGTTGCGTAAATACAAAACCAGTGGCGCAGCTACAGGGTGGGAATCAGGGCGCTTATATATTGGGCGGTGCAACGGCAGTCAATTCGCTGATCGACGTGTGATGCGGAAGTAGACTGGCACGAGCGAGTTTTGAAGAAAATTCGAGCAAAAGCAGCAATTCGTGTATCGGACGATTATCACTATTTTTTCTTTAAGTTTTTCATGTGAGAAGAAATTCATTGGATTTACAGATAAAATATTACTTCTATTACTGCATCAGTATGTATTTTGTGTAGAAAGTCGTGTCAAAGAGAATTTATTTTGGATAATGTCCATGCCTTTTAATGCCTTTCATGGGGACTAAATTTCACCACGAGCGCATTGTATGTTCTTCTACTACCAACGGCTAGAGATTCAGGTATGTTGAAGTTTATTATCTTACTCTTGTTTGTTAAAATTCTTGTTAAAATCGGAGATGATCACTTTGAGATATCATGGCTGAAACTCGACCCTTATCAATGCTTGACTTCTAGCGGTTTAACTTTTCAAATTTTGTAAGAAATATAAACAAGACGTGTTGTTTTGACATACGGCGATTCTCTTTAACCGTGTCATTGTATTCCTTAAGTTTCCGGACTGTTGAAACAAAGTGATTGTAATTTCTAAACAGATTAATTTCTTTATTCGATTTATTATAATACGAGTTTTTGGAAGTATAGTCGGCGCATTGTGTGTTAAAACATTGCCAACACCGTGAGATTTTACTGTGACATAGGTAAGATGTATCATTTTCATATTTGGTAGAAATAAAACAATTTGTGATTGATCAATGTTTTATTTTGACCCTGAAACTTGGTGTACTGTGTGGAAGCGAGAGGTTTCTTCTATCGAACATTGACCTGTGCTTATGCATGGCGTTTGCAAACTTAAAAAAATATGTCGCGTCAGGAGTGTAATGTCGTAAGCAAGTTTCAGCAATTTTCAGAGTAAAAGAAAACCAACCTTGTCACATATTCTTCCACGTATATAAAACGAGCTAAATCCTCAAAAGAACTTATTTCTTCAATTGGTCAAAGCATGGCCTTATCTTATACAATACCAGCAATTGAATTCATAAGAATCAATTGTACTTGCTCATGAAATTTCTTAAGAAATTGTAACTTTGCTTTGCTGTTTCTGTTGAAAACTACCTAGGTCGAGCTGTTATCTGAAAGCAATCAACCTGCAGCATTTGTTGAATCTATACCAACCGATCTTCAACAGAAGATAATTAGATTTACAAACTGTAACATGTTAATTCAAGGTGCTGTATGTTAAATAATTATATGATAACTATCAAATCCTAAATCCAAGAAATGAGTACCAGTTGTAAGCATACTCGATATGATTATTATGCCTTATTGCCTCTTTATCACTGTCAACTGTCTATCAAGTGGTTGAGTAATTACTCTCTGACAAGCATATATCTTTTCATTTTTGTGACTACCGTTGACCTGTCAGCGGGAGCCACAATGTCGGCGTTATCTTGCTTGATTGATTGATTGATTGATTGAGTGAGTGAGTGAGTGCTTGTCTTGGACCTCATTACGTCATACTCGTGCAGTCATCGCCAGATATTCGACACGATCGCTATATAGTCGAGAAGATCGCCATTGATCGCCAGGTATTCGGGAAGTACTCGAGTCGTTTTCGTGGCCTCGTGGGGAATAAACTAAAGTGAATCACAGTTTGATTTTTGAAAAGTGTTAATTATTTTACTTTGCAAATCTTTTCTTCTTGGAGCGGTTTCTGTCATTGATCAGTTTATACAAGGTAAGAAATAGTTTCAAAACTGTGACGTTGTTTATCTTATATACTATACACAAAATCTATAAATACTTGATCGGATCTCAAAGCCAACCTCGTACTTTGGTACTTATAGCAGTGCTAGAAATATTCAGCTTATAAAGTTCGCTAGAAGTTGGGCCTTCAACTGTGTCCTGTTTTAAAGCTCTTCTTTTATCGAAGAAATTGTCAATATTAATGATAAAATCGCTTTATGAATTTATGTTTAATTTTGGTTGAATTGTGTGTTGTGCTCACTGGTCAGTGACTCATCACTCATGTTTATACTGCATGTACATGTATATATCATACACTATTAAGAGCGAGAAATGTGTTTTAACCAACTTTGAGCTAGGTGTTTTGATATTAGATCAAACACAACTTTTGAGTGTTTCAAGATCAAACAAATCAGGAAATGAATCAGTTGTCAAATGAATTAGTATTTTAATAAGTTTGAGGTCAAAGTTGGCTTAATCTATCCATAGTTAATAGAAAATATACATGGTTTGGAAGCTCAACAAAAGTCATTGTTTTTTGTTTTTGTTCAGGTTTGGAAATTTTTTCACTTTCACGGCTACTGAACATATTGTGTTTTCTGTATAATGAAGCAATCATCCAATAGCAACGTTTGGGTTCAATCACTCAACCGTACTGTTTAAATATTAATAAACCTAAAACAAAGGATTTGGCACCTTCATGTACCTTTCAACATGAATCGTAGCTTGATTGTTAACTGCTTTGAAGTTTGCCAGGTTTCCAAACCATGTATATTTTCTATTAACTATGATCTATCCAAGTGTTTGATCACATATCAAACCTTTGTCTCGCTAATGATTTCCCTATGTGTTTGGTTTATGAATTCTTAATGAGTTTGAGAAGTATATATCACAATGCCCTGTATTTACACTATATACATGTATATAAGAAATTTATGCAGACAAAATATATTGGCCGTTTTACAAAACCTTGACTTGGTGCTTTGTTTACTTGTTTTAGGTGTTGTTCAATATCTTGTATAATGAAATTAAGAAACCAAGGTTTGTGCACACCAGAGCTGCTACAGCGGTCTGACCACAGAATAGTAAATACACCAGAAGTCTGACTCTTGTGAAAGTACTAAAATATTCTATGATCTGGTGTCTAAGTGTCACTCAATTGTACATTTTGATAAATTGTTGAAAAGCTATTGTGAACTGTTGGGAAACTTAAAGCCTTGAATATGTTGAAAGCCTTGAAATGAGAAATATATCTGTTGAAACTAGAATACTGAGTATTGTTGTACTGTCTTATTTAAAATACTAGCAGAATCACAAAATATTAGTGATGTCATGTGCATTACACTTGAACGCCACTGACAGCGTATTTATGACAGGTAAAATGTTGTTTTGGAACACAATGTTGATGATCTGGGGTGAGTTGTACAAAGCTGAGATAGCTTATCTAGTTGATAAGTCCTAGCTAAAGAACAGCACTAATCATGCTTTGAACAAGCTAATATAAAATTTTATCCACTGAATAGTTATGTATCTGATAGTGCTGTTCGGTGGATAAAAGTTAAATTGGGTTGTTCAAAGCACCACTAGAGTGGTTCTCTAGCTAGGATTTATCCACCAGATAAGCTATCTGCGCTTCGTACAAAAATCTGAATTTTTCAAGTTCACTTCACATAAAACTTGGGGGCATGTTTATAATGCTAATATATGCTATGTTTTGGAAACAGCCAGTAAAGATGTATGTATAGTGTATGCCATGTTCAAATTAGCAATACATGTATAAAATTGATTTAAAATAACTGTAATTTTTTTTGTCTGTGCTTTTCACACATTTTCATACATTGCTTCGTAAGACTATATCTCTGTGCCATACCTGCAGAAAAGCCTCTTAGGTGTGCTGAGCAAAGACGAAGTTTTTCTTGACCAAAATTCAGCTCGACAGTTCGACTGAAATCTGTTGTCTTCTGTGTAAAGTGTGTGTTTTATATGACGTTTTATAATCTTCAGAATTCTATAAAATGTTCCCCAACAATGCAGGAAATGCCACTTCAGAGACTTTAGATTTCAGATCCCCCTAGAAGCTTGTCGCGCCTACGGCGCTCCGCGGTCCAAACTGATATTAATATTTGCCAAGACGAAATGTTTCTTTTTTCTATAGGCATGTTCTGTGCTTAACAGCGGTAGTCACATGTACGCATTGCGTACCTATTTTTACAGTCTCTAGGAATGTTTACTTCCAGTTGACCAAAAACGCTGCAGAATTTGCTGGAGGATAGTTTTTTAGTGAAAAACAGTCAGTTCTAAAGAATTTGTGGTATTGGTGGGAAAATGATCTGTTCCCATGAGTGGTTTGTTTTTGCAAAAGTTTTCTTCAAGTCAACTGCTTTCTTCTTCACCTTCAACTTCATGAAAATAAGCTTGAAAGTCTTGAAATAACTCTGAGATGTACAATTCACAAATTCTTATTTTAAACCAAATTTAGTTGAATCCAATGCTGGTGCTAATGCCAATGTAATAATTTTTTATTTATTTATCTGCTTTGTGTAAAAAATAGTTGCCAGAGTTTGTAAACAGTTATTAAATCTTTAATGAAAATACTTGAACCAGTTGTACTCTCAATGTTGAATGCTTTGATACCTTATCTTCACTATTAGTGTCATCCAACTCAAACTTGAAATATTTTTTAAATCCACTTTGCTAGCCATATTTATGGTTTTGTTTTAATTTTATTTTAATGTTACCGCTTTATATCGATTCATACCTAGTTAGTTTAATAACCCTCTGATACCAGCAAAAAATTGTTGATTAGGAAAAGAGTCATGTTATCAACCATTGTAACAACCGCTGACCGGTGAATATCAATTACTCGTTGCCAGGCCCCGCATCACACGTCGATCAGCTCTCCCATTGCCGTTGCACCGCCCTATATATAAGCGCCCTGGTGGGAATGTTAGTGAACTTCACGGGCCTTGACTGTACTACAGTTCCTTTTAGGGGCTGGGAGAAGGGCTGCCTCCTCCGCAGGCCCTCGTTGCCTCATGGACAGGTCACACACGCCGAATTTAAGGTCTGCAAGATCCTGTAAAAAAATTGGCAAAACTTGGCACGGAATAAATTTGGATAATTAACTACTAACTACCATTGTTAATAACCATGGCTATATCCGAAGAATTTGAAGGACATTGAAGACTTATGACATATGAATCCTAGCTCTAAAATGAAGGAATTGTTGAAAAAAGCAATTACGGTTGAACTTTGTCAACTTTCGGCTGGAATAATCAACGAAAATGCACTTTAGTCTACCCAGAGACTCTTTGGTTTATACTTTTTCGGTTTCCACAACAACTGAAACTTGAATTACGCTACACTACATAGCCTACAATTTAACAAAATTAAATCTCATTAATTCTTGGTCAGTTGACAGTCTTTGATAGCTAAATAAACCAAAAAACAATAACAAAAACCTGTACTTTCCTGACCGTCGAATTTGATTTCGTTCGGCAGATATTTTCCCCTTCAATTCATTTTCGTCGCTAAAAATATTATTGGCAGAAGGTCGGTAATTCTAAAACATATTGGTTTCTTCATTGTCATGATTTGTAAGAAAGTTTAGACCGAATTTCTTGGTGGGTCACAGTGTTAAAAGAACTTGGACGTACGTTTGTCGAACAGCGGCCGGAAAAATTTTGCAGGCCCTCTAGCTCAAAACTATCGCCTCTAGGGCCTAGTCTCGCTGTGCATAATGGGATCGGTCACCATTTTGTTTACAGGATCTGGCAGGCCCTCTCAAAAAATGTGACCTGTCCATGATGCAATGAGGGCCTGCGAAGGAGGCAGGGAGAAGGGGGTGACGAGAGCGGGAGGCGAGCAGCGAAGCCACGAGCCGACCTGAGTGCGGGCGCTGGAGGGAGAAGGGAAAAAACACTTCTCCCTCTCGCGCCCACACTCAGGTCGGCTCGCCGCTTCGCCGCTCGCTCCCCGCTCTCGTCGTTCCCTTCCCCCAGACCCTAAAAGGAACTGTAGTACAGTCTGTCACGGGCCCCAAACGAAAGGGATTAATTAGGAGAACCCGCGAGTTCTGTATGAGACGTCATTATTATAATCATTTCACAACGGCATGATTTTGCTCGAATAACGTTTCAAACCACTTTCAGACCTACTGTGATATTAAGACAAAAGTTGATCCAAGTTGTACCCGGCATAAAACCTACAGTACTATTTCCTTACCTTTGTTCGTCAACTGGTTTTCTGAAGGCTCCACTGCCCCTGTCCTTGCTTCTGTCGTTGTCCTTGCCTCTGTCGTTGTTCCTGTCTCTGCCACCGTCTCTGTCTCCGTCATGTGTACCATAACTATCTCTGCTACGGCTCGAACTTTCAGATCTTCCTTTGTTATCCCTTTCATATCCTCGTCGTTTAGCACTGTCATGTTTCGACTCTTTATATCCACCTCGGCTCTCGTCCCTTCCTCTATTTCTTTCTCTCACGGTACTTCTGAAGTCAGAAATGACACAACTGCTAAAGTATTGTGGATAACTGATATCATGGATCACAAACAAATAATTTTGTAACTAAATTAGTAGAACAGCGAATACAAGTGAATAATAACGATATAGGTACTACTCCGAGCGACGAACCATACCGGGCAAGTAGAAGGAACTCTACTCTGCCGCGACTGGGATTCATACCCACGATCTTCGGTTTACTATAGTCAAACGCTCTAACAACTGAGTTACGGTGCATGGTCAAGTTGGGAGCAGCTCGTGGGACAATGGTATTTATATTTTATTATGACAATGGTGTCATTTTTCTATATATGGGCAATGCAACGAAGCTTTTCCCAGGTCGGATTGCTCACTTCTATTCCGGTTTAGCCGGTTTTGAAGTCGTGAAACCAAGCAAACTGACAAATCTAGACCAAAATTGCAGATGTATTTTACCTGAAGTAACAAAAGCAAACAAATTACCAACTGGTCTGTGGGAACATTTAAAGATTAGGTGGAGGCCATGAAATATTTAAAATCAATATAAAGCCGTTAAAGCAACAAACAGAAAACACAACCCAAACACTTACTGCGACTGCCAACATACGTTGATTCATTTCGAGCAGTGTTTATCATTATTTTGAGTCTTCGATGTAATACAAGAAATGGTTCATGTTTGGACGTACTACATCGACTGGACGCACTTGGGAAGTTGGGAGAGTACTCAAAAATCTAGAGTTGCTCTCGATTATCGTTTCGAGCATCTCTTACGCGCTTACCCGATGGAGCCGTGGATGGAGCACGCCTAAACACAATGCAAATAATTTCTTAAATATTATATAGGTAGCCATGCACACACACGAAGCCATTCCTATCACATAATATACCTTTCCTCTTCGTCGCCATTTGCCAGTGCTTTTAATTTTTCCAAGGACTACACATAAAGAAATATTTGAAAGTAGATTTCAAGTTTCCTTAAAGTACGTAAAAAACCAAAACTATGTCTGCATTATATTTGAAAAAAGTCCACTTAAAATAACAAAGCAACATCTTTTTCATTTTTTTCGTTTCCTTACTTGCTTTTTCAGATATTCCAGCTAGTTTGTTTCATGTGAAGCAAATTAAACATCTTGATGTTACACGCGTATAATGAGTTACCGGGGAAGGTACAGTATTATAAAACCAAAGTAATTCGAAGGAAGCATATGTCTGTGTGTTTCTCGAACAACACCATGCATGATTATATGTTTCATAATAGCAAAAATATATAAGCTTCTCCGATAACCATTATGCTTGTATAATGTCAAGATGTTTAATTTGCATACTGTATTAAACAACCTGAAATATCTCAACAACAAAGCAAAGAAACGAAAAACTGCAAAAGATGTTATTTTGTCATTTTAAGTGTTAAATAAAACAAACTTAACTTTCGTTTCATGCATGACACTTTAAATGTTCGAGTCTATTAAAATTCTCAATTATGTTTTAGAGACAGTAAGTTTCACGTTGCTGAGTACGCCTAACGTTAAATAACAATTAGTTCTTAAAAAAGAAATTTGTCATCAAAATAAAGGACGTCTTGCTCATGAAACACTAAAATAAATAAAACATTTTGGAACGCTAGCACGGCCCAAAAATGTTCAGTACAAATTCTACTTCTCAGTCGAACGGCAAACTGAAACCCTATATGGTTCACTGTAAAAGTACCGAATGCCCAACGACAAATTCCGAGTATTTCCAAGTATTTTAAAAAAAGGCAGTTGGTTTTCAACCGTAGCCCATGTAGTTCTCAACATCTTTTGCTCTGCGACCTACTTGGCCCATTTGCTTATTTACAGCACAGCGTCAGGCATTAAATTACCGCTTAATTGATAGTTTGCGCGAGACAAAAAGTGTATTTATGTGCAAAGAAAAGGAATAATATTCTTAAAACGTTAAAAATAAGTCATTAGTGCATTTTCTTACAGGTTATTTAGTCCAAGTTTTGACGTGTGTGATATTCACCATGATGTTAATGATTGCCATTAATTAGGCGTAAAATGTCGCGCGCTCGACTATTCTGTTGTACAAATTGAATAGTTTTCTACATTGTTCCACATGGAAACTTGCAAGACAAAAAAGGAAAGGCGAGCGCGCGACATTTTACACCTACTGAAAATCCAACTTAATATAGATGTATCATATTTACTGATATAAAGTTCATATAGTATTGAACTTTGGACAGAGATATTTTGGAACAGAATAATGTATGATAGTTGTTATATATAATTGTACATTAATTATTGACTGTATGATATTGGCTAATTGAACATTATTCAACAACTCACTGATTAAACATTTATAACCTTTAAATTACGTTTCATGGATTATCAATAAATTTGATAAATTAAATTGTTTAGGCTCGTATATTAACTGGTTAAAAACGTTACCCCCCATCTTTCGGCAGCAACATCTTCCAGCGATCTTCCTTCATCTTCTGCTTGCTGCTTGGCTCGTTCGTAAGCCCTCTTAAACCACGCTCTGTTGCCAGAATTAGAACCTTTACAAAACAGTGTAGTAGACAGAGAGTTAAACTTGGGCAATACAGCCGAAACCCAATTACTATAACACGCACACACCACTGGCTTAACAAAAATTTGGGATAATTAAGAATATCTACAACATGCAGTTTAATCGAATGCAAGAAATGCCAAATATTACTTGTATATAACACCAAAATTGACTCTGCTCCTTTTGTTCTCACCGGCTGATTTAATCGCTAATAACATTTCAATGAATTTTCCTCATTGGCTAATGACATCAGGATCAAATTATTTTACTACGGGTATTTAAGAAAAGTACAACATGTGGCTTTTTTTTAAATACCATACATCCTGGCGTTTGTATCTGACAAACTGACTTGATGTCGCAACGTTTGATACGACATAAAATGACATCATGTCAGTTTGGCAGATGGAACAATTGCTGACAGTAAACATGTCGCTAGCTTTCCAATATTCCATATTATTTTGGAAAAAGGTAAAAATTGATTGAAATGATATTAATACTCGAAGAATTAATGGGAAATCACACTTGTGTTTGGCAAAATATTGGTAATACCACCAGTGGTATGGGCCCCCCCCCCCCCCCCCCAAAAAAAAAGAAAAATACTAAAGAAAAAATAATTAAAAAAAAAAGACAAAAAAGACATTACTGTATTTGATAAATTATCACATTTTTTGTTTTAAAATAACTGAAGTAGCAATATATAATATTACAACAAACAACGGGTTCTCTCAAAGACCACGCCAATGCAAACGGCGAAGTAGCGCCAAACCTCTAGGGGGGTCCGGGAGCATGCTCCCCCGGAATATTTTGAAATCTAGAGTCTCTGATATGCCATTTCCTGCATTTTGGAGCGAGATTTTACAGAATTCTGAAGATTATAAAACTTCATAGAAAACACAAAAGATTACAGATTTCAGATCTTTATATCCCCCCAATGAAGACCTAGCTATACAAAGAAATAGGTTTATTTTGTTAAGTTTTGGCGCCCTTGCTAGTTTTGGCGCCCATTCTGCAACCCCAGCTGGGGGGAGGGGCTTGTCCCCCCGGCCCCCCTGCCACTGAATACCACTCATGCTTCGCACTCGTGATATTATGAATATTTTGCCAAACACGCGTGCGATTTTTTGATTAATTCTTATTTCCTATACTTATTTCCTCAGTTTGGGGAAAAATTTCTAATTTTTCTAAAAATTTAAAATTTCTAACTTTTCCCTCCTCAAGATGCATGAGTGAACATCAAAAGAGCATTCCATTTTATCACTCATAAGGAACGTTAAGCTTGATTAAACCCATTACGTTAATGGTTAAACCGCGTTCTTCACAAAATCCATCACAGTTAAAAAATCTCTCTAAATATTTATATTATGCGTCCTAATTTCCAAAAGAAATGCAGACAATGCTATCATGGTATTACAAAGTAATACTACCTATGACACTAATTTCCCTCAAGTCATGGTATTACTTATAATAATACAACCAATTCTTCTCCCCACATTAACACTATTTAGTGATTAAAGTAAGTATTAATAAGTAAGTAAATAAATAAGTACAAAGTACAAAGCACAAAGTAGAAAGCACAAAGTAGAAAGCACAAAGTACAAAGTACAAAGTACAAAGTACAAAGTACAAAGTACAAAGTACAAAGTACAAACACAACGCAAAAAGCACAAAGTACAAAGCACAAAGTACAAAGCACAAAGTACCAAGTACAAAGCACAAAGTACAAAGCACAAAGTAGAAAGCACAAAGTACAAAGTACAAAGTACAAAGCACAAAGTACAAAGTACAAAGCACAAAGTACAAAGTACAAAGCACAAAGTACAAAGTACAAACACAACGCACAAAGCGCAAAGTACAAAGCACAAAGTACAAAGCACGAAGGATAAAGCACAAAGTACAAAGTACAAAGTACAAACCACAAAGCACAAAGCACAAAGTACAAAGTACAAAGTACAAAGCACAAAGTACAAAGCACAAAGTACAAAGCACAAAGTACAAAGGATAAAGCACAAAGTGGAAAGCACAAATACAAAGCACAAAGTAGAAAGGACAAGGGATAAAGGATAAAGTCTAAAGTCTAAAGTACAAAGTGCAAAGTGCAAAGTATAAAGTATAAATTATAGGTATAAGTAAGTAAGGAATTAGTAAAGAAGTATTATAGTCCTCAAAATTATAAAGTGAGTATTTAGTCATCAAAATCTATATTTAAATGTTAATATTAAATAATCTAATTATTTTTGTAATAATCTTCTTGTAATAATAATCGTTGTTTCTAAAATCAAATATTCCATAATCCTGTCCATGTAACTTTAAAAGATTCTCCACCTTTCGCACCGCACTAGAATCACAGGGTATCGAGTAAAATGCCAAACATAACTTTGTTTATAATAATATGAAAAATCTAACAGCATCCCCAACCGTGAATCGAACCTAAGGACTTCGAAAATCAACACATCGACCTCTGACTACTGAGTTATTGAGACACGGTCAGAACATGGAGTCAAATATTTTCATATTTAAAGTGTCTATGAAATGAAAATTAAGTCTGTCGTATTTGAAAGAACACTTAAAATGATAGAGTAACATCCTTTGAATTTTTTTGTTTCCTTGCATCGTTCTTGAGATATTTCAGTTTGTTTGATATGAAAATTAAACATTTTAACGTCATATATGCATAATGAGTTACCGAAAAAAGTTATATATCTTTTTCAAACCAAAATAATTCGAGGGAAGCATGTGCGTGTGTTTCGCCCGGGATACTAAACATGTAGATTTTCAAGTGATTATATTTGACAATAGCAAAGATATATAACGTTTTTCTATAACTCATTATGCACGTGTGATGTCGCAACATGCGACATATACATCAAACAAACTGAAATATCTCAACAACGAAGCAAGGAAACTAAAAAAGACGTTACTCTATCATTTTAAGTGTTCTTTGAAATAAGACAAACTTAATTTTCGTTTCATAGGCACTTTAAGTACACCGTTCCTTTTTTTCTTGCATATTTTTTCTTCAAGCATAAACAATCAATCTGTAAAGATATTCTTCTCAAACCAAAAAAACAACGTTTTTTTAAATGACATTTTTAAACATCACAGAATGTTTTTATTTTTGGAATAGAGGAAGATTTTAGCGATAAAAAACATCATTAAAAAATTCAGCATTGGTCATTGGACAAAACACTGGGTTTCCCCTTAAAACTATCAACATTTCCAAACATGACATTTTAATGACTTTCATTTAAAAAGTAATCTAGTTTTAACTGCAGTTCAAGGTACATGTAGCACGGCGGTAAAATTAGCAGAGTGCTTTTTGCCAATCGAAACTGATATAGCATTGGTATTTCAGCAATTGAGGAACGAGGCGGAAAGCGTAATCTTGTAATAAGAGATTATTAACCGAGAACGAGGTCTGTACGGGGAAATATCAGACCGAGGTCTTGACAGTACGGACCGAGCCGCAGGCGAGGTTCGTACAAAAAAACCGGAGGTCTGATATTTTCCCGTACAGACCAAGTAAACGAGGTTAATGAAGCGTTTATTATATGGCTATTTCAAGTTTTTCGATAATTATTGTATCAAACTTAGTGTGAAAACCTTAGAAATTCACGCGAGCAAAATCAACATCCGGGACAGCGGTCCGGATACGGAGAAAGATGGTCCGTGGTCCGGATACGCATTTTTACGGACCGTGCGTTGACCAATCAGAACTCAGGATATTACAAAGCCATATAATAATGAAAATTATTGACCAGCAAATAATTTTTAAGATAGCCAAAATAAACAAGCATCAAGAGTCGTGAATAAACATAATAAAGAGTTTAATATATACTGTAACTAACGTTTCGTTACTATCACTATAGTCAATAAAGATATGGTCTGGAAACTCGACAAACTTCAAAGCGCTATATGAGCTGTGATTTTATGTTGAACCGTACCTTACACATCCTTTGTTTTGGGTTTATTAATATTTAAATAGCATATAAACAATGACCGGGCACCGCGCACAAAATGCATAAAGGCGAACAACCATATTTTGAATGACTATGCGCTATCACGACTCTTGGTGTTTGTTTATTATGGCTACCTTAAGAACTATTTGCTGGTGGCGCAATAATTTTCATTATCAAATTCATTAAAAATTCATGAAGAAAATTCCAAAAAATGGATATTTAATCAATATCTGTAAATCACATACAGGTTCGTCCTGATTTACATAAACTAATTTTCCTCAATTTATACTTAGTTAAATCACTCCAACTTGAAAAACAGTTTGAAAACATGGCTATTTAGATGCGTCCATTTGATAAGTACGATAAAGCATTCGCAGCCGATCTCTATCTGATTTACTACGGCTCGCTAGCAGCTCGCCTTGTAAATCAGATACAGATCGCTGCTCATGCTTTTCCTATTACTTAGAAGCATTAGTATATATTGTATAATAATCACCTTTGTTACTTGTGTTAGCGGATGGGAGACCAGCCCCACCTTGTTTCCAATATGGATTCAACTCTCTAGGATGTTGACCAATCTGCAAGATATAGAGCACGATTCGAGAACAAGCCCTGTCAGGGGCTTCTTATAGTACATACCAGTAGTGTCAATATGCCGATCCTGGGACAATTTGTAAAATATATATATTTTGAGTTTGCAAAGGATTCTGGTTTTTTTGATACCGATCCTGGGACAATCCCAAAAATATTTCCAAAATGGCTGCCAAGTTTTTGGGTTTGGGGTTCGCAAAGGATTCTGGGATATTTTCCAAAATGGTTGCCAAAATGGTTGCCAAGTTTTTGGGTTTTGGGGTTTTGACAAAATTTTAAAATTAAATAAATGAATAACAAACGGAGTAACTTATGTCCAGATGGCGAAAAATGCATGTGGGTGGGGTTTACAAAATATTACCAGGGCAAACCACCAAACATAATATATTTTAACAAAAGTACACATCCCAAAACAGTTTGCAACTATATACATCCTGGCGAAACAAAAGTCCAAATGTTAGTTAGAACTGGAGTATATGACACAGTTTTTTAAAATTGAACTTTTTTTTTCCAAAAAAATTAAAAGAACAAGAATGAACTCAAATGAAATTAATACAAATTTGGAAGAAGAGATTACAAATGAACACACAACAGACGAAGAGGGAGAAGATGAAAGAGAATGGGATGAAATGGTAAGAAAGGCAGAACTTGAAAACTTAGAAAAAGAAAGAGAAAATGAAGCAGTACTACAAGAATTAAAAAACCAATACAAAATATTGGTTGCAAATTCAAACATTACCGAAATGAAGAAAGCTCTAGACAAAATGGTTACCCTAATGTTTCAAGAAATTATGGAAGATTATGTTAGACCAACAAGACTTGAAGCAATGCTTAGAGTGCTGTCTGAAACAAATAGTTTGACTGATGATGTTTGGAGAAATGTTGTTTGGGGGGGAACCGAAACATTTGAAACACCTGCTGGTATTATGTTAAATGAAATGTTTCAAAAAACAGACATAACGATACACACAATTGAGGACCTAAGAAATGGAAGAACTGAAAGAGAAGCAGCAGAAATAGCAGAAGCAGCAAGAGAAGCAGAAATAGCAGAATTAGCAACAGAATTAGCAGAAATTCCCGATGATGATGACGATGATGAAGAAGAAGTTTCCGACGAACTTGGACCTATAGAACATGATGAACGTCAGTTTCCAGAAGAAGGAGAGTGCGAAAACGAACTCTAAAACCATCCCAAAACACAAACAAAAAAACTAAAATCTTTAACAAAAAAATGTTAAAAATTTTGCAAGATAAATAATGAGTTATTATTATGGTTATGGTAGACCAAGAAGATCATTGGAAGATGGTTCTGACATGGAAAAGAAAATTAAAGAAATTGAAAAAAAATTAAAAATTCTTTCCATAACACCCAACGAAAATTACAAAACTGTTTTTGATCTTAACATAACAAAAGCAGGTAAACACTTTGAAACTGTTGGTGGAAAAAGAAGGTTAATTCAAGCTCGACAAGGTAACTCTGTTTTGTGGCAAGATGACAAAGCCCATGCCCCAACATTTGGTTCGGATGCCATTGGTCCAGGTAAAGATTACATTGAAAACACAGGAGGAAACTATATGTTATTTTGCAACACTGAAATGCAGTTTAATGATGTTTCTGTTTTTGTTGTTTGCGCTGTTGTTGACACATCTGTACCTGACGAATGGTGTTATCTTATTGGAAATGATAATGGTAATTATGATAAATATATCAGTTTCAAATCATACTCTTACTCCAAAATGATAATTGGTGGTGTAAGAACCAGCACAAAAAAAACTTTTGATATTGTTGGTCCACACAGTATTCTTAGCAAACACTTAATTTCCTGCCATTGGTTGGGGGCTGGCTCCTGTGTTTACGTAAATGCAAAAAAGGAGACAGGATCAGATTTTAAATCGGATTTAGCAGATATAGGTAGTCCATTTGGGTCTGTTTTTTTAAACAAAAGATTGTCTGGAACCCCCTCAAATAATACTCAACTAAAAGGAAAAATTTATGGGATTAAGATTGTTCATGGACCATTATTGACAGATGAGATTGTTAAAATTAATAAGGATATGATGAAGGAATATGGAAATTTCATATGAGTTTTAAATCAAGAGATAACACATGTGCGACGTCTTTTTTAACTTTTGAACCCCAAATCCTGAAACTTGGCAAAAACTTTTAAAATCTTTACCAAGATAAATAATGAGTTATTACTATGGATATGATGACCCAGATTATTCTTATGGAGGTGGTGGTGGTGCCGACGGAGAACCAGGACCACAAGGTGACACAGGTGTAAAAGGAGACAGAGGTCTAACAGGATCTCAAGGTTTAACAGGACCAACAGGATCTCAAGGTCCAAAAGGTTTAAAAGGGGATAAGGGAGATGAAGGTTTGGAGGGGCAAAGAGGTTTGACAGGTGACAAAGGAAACAGTGGTGACAGGGGTGCAATAGGACCAACAGGACCAACAGGATCTCAAGGTTTAAAAGGTTTAACAGGATCTCAAGGTCCAAAAGGTTCAAAAGGAGATAGGGGTTTAACAGGTATGGCTGGTACAGATGCTCATAAAATAGGACCAAAAGGGGACCAAGGAAATGTTGGCAATACAGGACCAAAAGGGGATAAGGGTGATCGAGGTTTGCAAGGAACCAAAGGAGACAAAGGGGATGCCGGCATTAGGGGACCACAGGGTACAAAGGGTGACAGAGGTACTTTTGGAACAGCAGGTGCAACAGGTCCACAGGGAACAAAGGGAGACAAAGGAGATCATGGAACAACAGGTGCGACGGGATCCAAAGGAGACAAGGGTGACAAGGGAGACAAAGGAATGGCTGGAACAACCGCACAAAAAGGAGACAAGGGAGATCCTGGTGACGATGGTGCAAAAGGAAACAAGGGCAACACAGGGGCAACAGGACCCCAAGGCCCACAGGGTGCCCAAGGCCCACAAGGGAGCCAAGGATCCCAAGGATCCAAAGGTACCACTGGAAACACAGGATCGCAAGGACCACAGGGACCACAAGGAACAAAAGGGGACAAAGGAGATTCAGGACCCAAGGGAGACCAAGGTGACCAAGGAGTTCAGGGATTGCCTGGAGGAAAAGGATCAACTGGACAAAGGGGTCTCAGAGGTTTAAGAGGTGTTACAGGAGCCACAGGCCAGCCTGGTAATTTTACACAGGTAACAAAACACAAAAAAACTGGAGGGAAAACAAGTCATAAAGCCGGAGTTTGGGATAATTCATGGAACAAAAGCACATTACTGAAATTTACTGTGGCAGAATCTGGAAAATATTTAATAAAATATTGGTTCCTTTTACAACCAGATGGACACAAAATTGACCAACAATCCAAAAAATCTGGGTGGCACGACACAACCCTTTACAATGCTTATTTTAATTTGGATACATACCTTTTCCATGGTGATGTTGATCAAAAAGCAGATAGAATTTCTAACCTAACAAGTTCAACGATGGGGATAACATACAATGAAAACCAACCCCACCAAATTTTTTGCGAAGGGATTGCAACTTTGTTGAAGGGAACTCTAGTATCCTTACACTGTACTTCCTCTTCGTTTGGAGATTATTATACATATTTGTTTTTTAATGTTTGGGATGTTGAACTTAGCTTACTTAAAATTAATTGAAAAAAAAGGAAAATATATAAAAGAAGAAAGATGTCTATGTTTAAAAACCAAAACACATTATCGTCTTTGTTGTATGAAAGTTATAGCAAAGAAAACATTACACATATGGATATTTTTAACAAAAGATCATATTCTGTTAAAGATGAAGATGATCTTCTAAATAGATATACAAAAGCATACACATTTTTGTCAAGATCTGGAAATTTTAATAAATACCTTTTGGAAAGAACAACAGAAATTGGACCTGTCATTGTTG
Source organism: Paragorgia papillata (assembly GCA_035771165.1). Taxonomy (NCBI): domain Eukaryota; kingdom Metazoa; phylum Cnidaria; class Anthozoa; order Scleralcyonacea; family Coralliidae; genus Paragorgia; species Paragorgia papillata. The sequence goes on from JAWNZC010000003.1 coordinate 2,684,149, forward strand.
ACATTGATCTCAGCAAAAAAATTAAGGAACCAAAACCATTATATTCTGAAAAGAAAGTCCTGAAATTGGCAAAACTTTTCCAAAAAATATTGAAAGAATTTCTTGTTAATAAACCAAGCTTGGATTGTTTTGTTTTGGAAAAACCAGGATATTTTAAAGATGACAAAACTTACAAAAATGGTTTTCATCTACATTTCCCACATGTTTGGTTAACAAGGAGAGAAAGACTGTACATTAACGAACTTGTACAAAATGAAACAACCATCCAACTCGACAATGCTGTCATTGCTGGAAACTGGTTTTTGTATGGTTCCAAAAAGAGTCCGACGTCAGACCCATACCTTTTGAGTTACATTATTGAGGAAAAAAGGAACCATGTGGCGAACCAATATTCTGACCAAGAATTAATATTTTTACTTTCTGTTAGACAAAAGGAGTATACACATGTTAGCAAAATATTTTCCATTCCAGAGACAGAACACAAAGAGAAAAAGACAACCATTATTGACTTTAATGACCACAAACAAAAAGATGAAGAAGAGCTAAAAGACTATATTGAACAGATTCCAGATGATGTCGCCGAAGATTACACATCCTGGAGGTCTGTTGGGTTCGCATTGTACAACGAAACCCATGGAGAAGACTATGGTAGAAATCTTTGGCACACATTTTCGCAAAAGTGTCCTGAAAAATATGATGAAAGTGAGTGCGACAAATTTTGGGAAAATCCTGTTAAAACCAGTTTTTCATTAGGGACACTAATCCATTACGCGAGTTTGATTCCTAATAAGAAAAAGGAAAAGCGAACAGTAACTTTAAAAAAATATTTGAGAGCTTAACAAACAAATTTCAACTAGCTGTTAAACAAAATATAACAAATTAATAAATGGAACCAGAACAAAAACCAGAACCAGAACAAAAACAGGAGATCAAACAGGAGCAAACCATTACAAAAACTCCTCCACCTGTCCATGTTAAAAATCCCAAAAGAGTTGCACAAGGTAAAAAACTTGCTGCAATAAGTAAGGAAGCAAAATTAAGAAAAAAAATCAAAATGGAGAAGGAGCGAGCAGAAGAACCAGAAGAAAAAAATGGTGTAAGCATCTCTACATCTTGTGCAATAATTGGAGCAATAGCAGCCTTAATTACCACTTACATTACTTACTCCAAATGGAAAAAAGAACCAGAAGAAAGTAAAGAAAAGGTTAACAAGTCAAAAACAGTTTTCAAGGATCTTTCGAAATATGATCTTTAAATTTTTTAAAATGAAATTCTTTCCACAATTGGAAAGAAATTCAATAAATGATTGTTACCTCTTATGCAACAGAATGTGCCTTTGGAAGTAAAAACTGGTTTAATATTGGAAAACTAATTTATCTAATTTCAAAAGGAAGTTATGATGGATACAAACTTTGGTTGTTGTATAGTAAATATGATACCAAAAACTATAATGAAAACCATTGTTATCATTTGTGGACAGATTTTGATCTTTTGATGCCAGATGATTTTGAAGAAGAAGATGAATATTTCAATAATTATTAAAATGTTTACCAATATATTATAATAAATGAATACAGAGAGAGAAGTTGAATTAGAACCCGGTTATAACCGGTTACACCGAAGTTCAATAACTGGGGAACGAGCCCGAAATGTAATTACTTTCAACCCCAATTCTGCTAATGAGGGAGAAGTTATTTACATCCATATCCCAAAACTAAAACCAGGAACAACATTAGTTCCTGACAAGATGTTCCTCCTGTTTGACTTTAAAAACAAGAATACCAAATCTTGGTTTAACAACAACCTTGCGAAACAACTCCAAGAACGTTTGGAAGTTAGATTTGCAGGTGAGAAGGTTTACGACAACACAGGAGAGAGTCTTTTGGGGACTTATAAGGATCTGTGGATGGACAAACATGAGAGGGCCAACATGATTGAAGATGGCATCGCGACAGAAAACCAAAGAAAACTTATTTCGAAATCTGATGATGCCTCTTCTGACACATATGCGGCTGTGTATGGAACAAAACAGAGGATCAAGTTGGACAAGATTTTAAAGGATCATGGATTATATGCGCCCCACAGCATGGCAAATGACTTGCAATACATTATTACTCTACCAAAAGCCACTGCCATTATGAAAGCACAAAGTAGTCAATCTGTGGCTGGTTATTCTTTGGAAAATATCGAGTTGGAGTACGAAACCATTACCAACTTTGCCTTGGTCCAGGAGATCGAATCTTCTTACCAAGCCGGTCGCGCACTTTCCTTTGAACATGTAACTTTAATGAAAACCACACCATGGGCTGCAGCTTCAACATTAATTAATGAGACCATCAATCTGCCAAGAAAGAGCATGAAGGCGGTTGTAATGTTGTTTACAAAGGCAACAAGAGGAGGATCGGAAGAATTTGTGTACCCAAACATTGAAAGGGTCAAAATTACCATTGAAGGAGTCCCGAATAGCATTTACTCCCAAGGCATCCCAAAACGAAGATTGTTTGAAGAGGCTGAGCGACTTTTCAGACATACTAACTATCCGACAATTCAAGCTGATGAATTCTTTACAGAAAACCAGTTTGCACTTGTTGTGGATCTTCGGTCAATTAATGACAATGCTGTATATGGAGATGGTACCAAACTTCTTACAACACAATCTGGAATTATGTTGGAAATTAAGAAAAAAGCAACATCAACTGATCTCAGATGCCATGTTTTCATTCTTTCAGATGGCTTATTGAAAGTCCAAGGAGGAGCGTTCCAGAGTGTCAACTATTAAAAACTTGGCAACCCTATGACGAAAAAATTTGGTAAAATTTGGTAACCCCAAATCCTGAAACTTGACAAAACTTTTCTCAAATAAATGAAAACCCAAGATCAAACCCAAGACCCAAAACCATTTAACATGATTATTGTTGGAATGACGAGTTGTGGAAAGACTCATTACCTTTTAAAAAATTTAGAAGAAAATTACAAAAAAAAATTTGAAAATATAGTTTTAATATGTCCTACTTTTGTGTGGAACAAAACATATTTAGAATGGGAACATCTACATGATCCAAGATTCTTCGTCATCCCGTGCGACCAAGATGAGTCCGAAGATTTTCTAAAATATGTTGTTGATTATTGTAAAGGAACCCCAAGTCTAATTATTTTGGATGACTGTGCTTCTGGACAGAGTGTAAAAAACAGGACCAGTGAGTTGGTAAAACTTGGTTTTGGAGCAAGACATATGAATATTAGTACAATAGTTGTAACCCAGCAATTAACAAGCATTGCGAAACCATATAGGGAAAATATTTCGAAACTGGTTACCTTTTACAATCCAAACAGAAAGGATATGCAAGTTATTTTGGATGATTATTTAGACATACCAAAAGAAGAAGAGAAAAAAATTAAAGAAACATTGAAATCAAAAAAATATTCAAAATTAGAGATCAATTTAATCCACCCATATGACCACAAAATAGTTGAACCATTTGGGGAAAACTTAATAAATTTTTGAAGCTTTAATGAAGATTTTGCGACGTCTTTTTCATGACACTTTGAACTTTAACAAACCTTTAAGATAAATGAGGAACCTAAGAATTTTGTTGAAAAACGGAGAAACAACAATTAAATTTGAAGATCCTTTGATCATTGAAGATACCAAAATGCTTGTTAAAGACGCAACAGTTTTTTGGGATTACAATAACCTAACAAGTCCAACATATATTATGCATGGATCAAAAAAAATTAGTTTCTACAATGGCTATTGGACTGTTGGCATGATTATGAGGGTTCTAAAAGAAAATGAAATAAAGTCAGAATTACTTCCATATAGCTGCAAAATCAGACTATTCCCAACAAAAGAACTTCATCTACACAAACTTGGACCTTTGCTTGGATACCCAGAAACAACAGTAATTAAAGGAGGAGCAAATCTTGTTAGTCCAAAAACAGTCAACATAAATCGTGGGATGAGGTTTGTCTGTATATCTTGCGAGATGATTGATGGAACCAGGACGTCATTTTCAGGAAAAAGAGACAGAACAGCCGCAGTTCTTCCAATTACAACAAGACAACTATTGAAGGGATCGGTGGAAAAATTTGCAAACATTAATTCTGAGGCAATGTTAGACAATGGTGTTTACAATGAGCTTAAATTCAAAGTTGACCACAATGTTGGCGATATTCTTCTTGAAATTTTTTTATGTCCACAGAACCATGAAACTTTGTAATCTTGGTGAACTTTAAAATAAATGATTATTGATACTGACAAAATAAATACTAGCAAAGAAATGTTAAACTATTTGATAAGATTGAAAGTATTTTTAAAAGATGAAAAAGATCAAAACCTGACAAACTTAAAAATAACTGTAAACGATTTAATACCTGCTTTAAAGAATTATTTAAAAGTAATTGAAATTTTGAAAATCTTCTAAAACTTTTCTGAAAACTTATAACAAAATTTTGTTATAATTTTTTGAATATAATAAATGAATAAGAACGAGGTTTTAAATGATCTGTATGAAGCAGCTTTAATAACTATTGCTGCTGTTGGAGTAAGTATGGTTGTCAAAAAGTTAACAGGCCAATCCTTAGCAGCGCCAGCAAGTTTTAAAGAAACAGCCAAACTTGGGGTTGCAGTTGCAGGTGGATTATTTACAGTAAAGATGGCACAGGACAAAGGATACATACCGAAAAATGTGGATCCAAAGAAATCATAGAGAAAAGACTTGACAAAAATTTGAACTGCAAGACAAAAATATTTCCCAAAATAAATGGCATCAATGATAGCAGGAGGTCTGTTTAATGCGGTTGCGTTTGCTGGTGCTGGATATTTGTTCCAGTCATTTAACAAACATGGTTATGCAACTGAAATTAAAAGACATAATTTAGCAACAGAAAGACTTCAAAAAGACAAAGAAAAGTTTTTTGAGAATGAAATTAAAAGAAAGGACAAAGTCAGGGAACTACAAGACGAAATCCGGAATGCAAACTATGACATGGAAGTAACATCAAAAGCTTTCCAAGAACTTCATGAAATCCAAAAAGAAGATTTAAATGAACCAAAACTTAAAGATTATTACCAACCAAGTGATGAAATGGAAAAATATATGACCATTACTGTAACACTTCTTGGGGCTGGTGCTGGTTGGTTGTTGGCGGTTGTTGTTTAAAAGGTAAAGGGGTTTAAAAATTTATAACATTTTTTTGTTATATATTTTGGATTTTAAATTTCAACATTTCATTTCCCTCCTTCTTCAATAATTTTTGTGTACTCTTTACACTTTCTGATACCGCTCATCTCCTCTATTTTTAAAACATTTTCAACACTGAGAGCATTTCCAAAAACTTTAAATCCTGTTTGGTATGGTATGTAAGCATTGTTTTTGGGGGAATAGTTTAAAATGTACCTTATCTCGTCAAATGTTTTTGATTCTGCAAGAGTTGGTTTTTTTATTTTTTTCAAAAGATCATTTCTTTGGCAAATTCCAATAATGATGAACATAATGTATTTCATGCTAAAAGTTCTATCTGAAACCAAACCTAACCCTTTAAGAAGTTCTTTTGTTTTAAAAAAAAATTTCATAATTTCATACCCAACAATCTTTTCTTCCTTTGGAAACAGTTTCCAAAACATTTTGACATAATTTTTAAGGAGGAGTGGTGTGTTTGGTACTTTGTGGTTATAGCCATGTAATTTTTCCAGAACCAAACCACATTTTCCACAAATTATGGATCCTTCAATTTCATCCTTTTTTGCCATACAACAAATGCTTTTGTTTTTGTATGTTTCAAGATCTAAAAGGCTTTTGTTAAAATCTTTACACTGTTCTTCTTCAGAGGTTTCGATGATTGGGAAATTTGAAATATTAAAATTTCTGAATTTTGGAAAGCTAAACATTTCTTTCTTTTATTAAATTAATCTTGCTATTCCTTTAAATACCAAGAAAACAGTACCAATTGATGCCCCAAAAACTTCTGGTAATCTGCTATCATTTTTCTCAATGTTTTCGGGTGTAAATATTCCTGGTTTGTATTTTCTTTCATTAATTTTAACAACATCATCAATAGTTTCAATGGGTTTTACAGGAAATTTTACAACGGATTTCCCAATATTTAAATGTCTGTTAAGTCCAAGAGTCATCCTATTTGTGGCTAGTGTAAGAACATTGTTAAACCCCTTAATTGGATTAATAAGAATTCTCATGTCTGACGGGATTAAAATTAAACCAGGACTTATAGCAAAATTTAAAACAACATTTGTGGATTTGATAGCTCCTCTCATATTTGAAATGGAAACAGTAACGTCATCCTGAGCTATTGTATCTTCCATTAACTTTTTAAACACTTCTTGTGTTTGTAAACTTTTGGCACCTTCTCCAACAATGACCCACCTTGTTTTTGCCTGGGCTCCCAAAACACAGTAAACAAAAGATTCTAAAGATTGTTGAAACAATTTTTGACCTAATAATGTTAACCCATTGGAATCTTGGGGTACAAAATGTTTAAAATCATCGGAATGTCTTGAACCTGCTGAGACCAGTTCTTCATATGTGTTTACCCTTCCATAACTCTCTTTCTCCAACTTTACATATCTAACTTCATATCCAAGGTCTTTCATGTCTTGTGTAAATTCTTTCGCACTTTGTGTTGAGTTACTTATCTTCCTTATCCAAACGTCATTAGGATTGTGTTGCAAAATTTTTATGACATCTTCTGTTAAAAATCTTCTAAGTCTGTTCGGATGTTTTAAAAACCTTCTTACCTGAAAAACATAATGATATTGAACAATACTTGTTAAAAAAGAAGACCGAAATCTTTTAAAATTATTCTGAAAATGGTTGTTTGAAATCCCACACAAATATGTTGCAACGTAAGAGGCTGCAAGAGCCGTAAAATATGGGATTGTTAAAAAGTCATCTAATGTTGGGTTTCTTATTTTCATTGGTTGTTGAAATGTCAAATCAAGAGGGTTCAAATTTACAATAAAATTCTCTTTTTCATTTACAAAAATTGTAATGGTGTTTATGTTTACAGAAGCCTTTGGTTGTTTGGAAAATTTCTGGATAGTTCCAAAAACGTCCCATTCTTCTGGCCATTCTTTAAGTTCTGTCATTGTTTATTTTGGAGGCCTTTGGTAAAAAAATGTTGGCAACCCCAATTTTGAAAAACTTTCGAGAATAAATGGAAGACAAACTTTTACTCATTGATCTTGAACTTAGAGATATCTACTACAACCCTGTAACTGGTTACCAATCTATGGAGAAACTTTACCAAGCTGCTGTTGAAGAAAATCCTTCAATAACCCGAAAACAAGTGAAGGAGTGGTTACACAGCCAAAAAGTATTTACATTGCACAAACCCATCAAAAAACCAAAAAAATACCAGAAAACATTTGTTAAAAATCTTGCTGACCAGATGCAAATGGACTTGGTGGATATGGCAAAATTTGGTTCTGAAAATAATGACCAAAAGTGGATCTTGACAGGTATTGAAATTTTGAGCAGATTTGGTTTCGCTGTTCCTGTTAAAAGAAAGAGTACTGTCGCTATGGTGCCTGGTGTTAGCAAAATGTTGGAAGAATTCAAAAAAAGATTTGGTAAATATCCAGAAACAGTCCAGTTTGACGAAGGGAAGGAATTTTACAATGTTGGAGTAAAAACTCTTTTGAAATCTTTAAACATAGAATATTTTTCATCCAAATCTCATAGAAAGGCTGCACTTGTAGAAAGGTTTAACAGAACTTTGAAAACCAGGATGTGGAAATTTTTTACTTTTAAAGGAAACAAGAAGTGGTTAGATAGTTTGGACAAATTTGTTAAAAGTTACAACAACACAGTCCACAGCACCATTAAAATGAAACCCAAAGATGTCAATGATAGCAACCAATCCAAAGTTTTTCTTACACTGTATGGGATCCCGCCTCTTGAATCTCAAGTAAACCCAAAATTCAAAATTGGGGACAATGTCAGGATCCAAAAATACAGAAAAAACTTTGCAAAAGGATATGATCCAAATTTTACAAATGAAATTTTTACTGTGTCAGCGGTTTTCAGAGGAGTTCCAGTTATGTATAGAATTCGGGATAAGGAGGAGGACATTATGGGAAAATTCTATGGTGAGGAGTTGGTAAAAGTTATTGGGGAACAGACATAAATAAACAATGGATAGAGAAACCAAAACTGAGGACCCAGGTGTCGAAATGAAAAATCTAAATCCAAATGAAACAGAAGAAGATGAGCAGGATCGTTTAGAAAGAGAAGAGATGGTCGAGGAGGAAACGGATTTGGGTGGTACCAGAAGAAAAGAAACATTAGAAGAAACACAGGAACGTTTAGATAGAGAAGATAGAGAAGAAACACAGGAACGTTTAGATAGAGAAGCCAGAGGAGAGGAAACACCTAAAAAAGGGTACAGTAAAGATGATGATCCCGAAACACCCATACCTAAAAACCTACTTGAAGCACTAATGAAAAGAGCAGCAGGTTTAAAAAATATAGATCCAACTACTGATGAAAGGGTTGTAGATAATATGGATTTAAACCGCCTAAACCCTGACGTTAAAGAACTGGAAAAAAAACTAACAAAATTAAGAACTGGTGGTGGCAAAAAAAGGGCAACCGAAACATTTAGAGAAGCAACCAGAAGGAAAGAAGAAAAATTGTTAAGTAATTTTTACCGTAGAAAAACCTTTGAAAGAAGGAAATTTCTAAATGCAATATTAAAAAATAGGGTTAGTGTTGGTAAAAAAGGTAGTAATGGAGAAAAACTAATTAAAAAAAGTATAATAACATATGACAAAAATGGAGATGAAAATGGAATAATATATGACAATGTAATGGTTAAGGTTAAAGATACCAAAAGTGGTAAAATTATATCAAACCCAGACCCAAAATTTAAAGAAGAAGTTGATGCATACGAAAAGTTATGTTCAGATGCAGGAGAAGAATACCTAAACACAGCAAATGGAAAATTAGCAAAAAAATTAGGACTTAGTGACGAAGGTGCAAACGTACTTCGCAGAGCCCTTGCCAGAGATTTGATGGATAAGGTAATAATAATGGGGGATGCTATTTACACAAGTATCAATGCCCCAGGAGACGAAACAGACAGCAACCTTGGTAACATTGGTGGTGTTTTAAAAGATGTTGATCATATTGTTAATAACCAACACCTAGACGCAGCTGAAAAAGTAAAAATGCTTAATGACAACCTAGTAGCTGCTGAAGAAAACCAAAAACTTTACACTGACCTGTATAGGAATGAAGAAAACCAAATAAAAAAACCTCTTTTTGCTATTGGAAGGGATGCTTGTGCGATGAAGGCTGATGTAATTAGACTAACACTAAATGAGGCACCAAAGGAAAAAGAAACAGAACAAATGGCGGAAAAGCATATCCTAACCAGATTCGGAAAATTTAAAGAATGGGCCAAAGAAAACATGGGTGTAACGGCTGCTATTGCTATTTCCATTGCAGGCATCATAACAACTGTTGTTCTAGCTGGAAAAGCTGCTGTTGTAACTACTGCAAAGGCGACAGGAGCATTAGCAAAAGCATTGGCAAAAATTGCAAAAGCTGCTTGGCCTGTATTGGCACCAATTCTTAGCATATTGGCAACTGCATTGTCATGGGGGGCAAAGGGATTGGCATGGTTGGCGAAAAATTTGTGGTTACTTGCAATAGCTTTAACATATTTTGTGTACACAGAATACAAAAATTACAAGAAAAAATAAGGAGGAATAGAACTTGACCATTAAACACTATCATAAATGAACACAGAATACGCAACAATGAATGACGAAAAAAATGAAGGCATCGCTGAAGCTTCGCAAAAACCGCAAGATCTAAATCTTCGGGAAAACTTAATCCGCCTATCCTTTGCAAAGGAGATCAAATATTCGGAAGCATACCTGAAAAAAGCTTCGATGACCCAACTTGAAAAAATCAAACTTAGTTATGAAAGAACCCAACTTGACAAAACAACTTCTTTGTTAACAGAAACCCTTGTAACCAAATTCTCAGAGTTATTGGAGCAACTGGATTTGGTACAAGATGACGAAAAACTGGATGCTGAATTATCATCAAACAAACTTTTCTGCGATGACGTTAGGTCCCTGGTTGGCAAAATTTCGCCATATATTCCAATGATTGGTTTGTTAACAGGTGGCATCATTATCGCGAAACATGTGTGGGATAAGAAACCTTTAAATAAAAATGTTCCAGTACAAACTGATGAAAATTCTAATGAAAATGTCAGTGGTGGCAGTTCTGTTGATCCCAATAACGGTTGAGTTAATATTACTTAAATTTCTTTTGTTCTCACTAAGTGTTCCACCATGTGTTCTACAAAGTTAGCAAAGTTTTTCTAATCTTTTTGGATTAGGAAAAATAAAACAAATGGGAAATTCAAAGTCAAAGCCACACGAAAAATACAACAAAAACCATATTACTAAAAAAGGGTTTCAGTTTGGTTTAAGTTTTGGAAGAGAAGATTTGACAATGGAAGGAAATGTTCAAATAGGATGGACAAACAAAACAGTCAAAAATTACACAAGGGTCCCAAGTTGCAAAAAATCATTGTCTATGGAGTCACTTACACAAAATAAAATAAATGATGATAATAGTAAGAGTACAAAATTGGTATCGACAACTCCGAAAGAGGAGGACCGACAGAAGAAACTTGGTTCTTAGAAAAAACTGGGTTCAAAAAGAAAAAGATCGATGGGTTTACTGTAATACCAGAAATGGTAGTTATTATTGAAATTGAAATTAAAAAACTAATAATAAATGGTATAATAAAAGTATGATCAGTTTAAAAGTAACTATAGAATTTCAAGAACAAAAAGAACCCCAAACAAAAGAAGAGTTAAATAAAGAAATTAAACTTTTACAGAAACAACTACAGGAAAAACTGGAAGAATGGCATTCCAAACTTAAAAAAAGAGAGATACAAACCATGGCCACACAATCTGGAATCAAATACGCATCCCGCAAATCAAAACAAAAACTTTGCGAAATACTTGGCATTCCATTCATTGACCTTAGAACAGGTCACCCAGATTTTCCAAACATAGATCCTGTCAAAACCATATTTACAGCTTTAGAGGATGGAGAAGAAATAGAGTTTGGAAGTATGACATCTGCAGCCATTGCTGTGGGAAAAAAGGACCCTGGTAGCATCGCTCATATACTTAAAAACAAACTAAATGTTCTGTACAATGGAAAACTTTGGACCTTAAGTAGAGAATAAACATACCAAACACAAAACCAGAATATCTTATTTTAAAAATAAGAAATTCTAAAAGAAAACCACTATAATAAACAATGCAAAACCAATACGAACCAACACCCCAAAAACTTTTTCAAATTCGAATGCAACTCAGAGAAAGTGCAACCAAAAGACTTCAAACAATAAGAGAAGAAACCCTACCACCACCATCCCTTAAAGAACTTAGAGAAATAGGGAAAAAAATTGGTGTTAGAGGTACCCACAAACTAAACTTAAAAACACTTTGCGAACAACTTAAAATTCCATTGGTTAAAAATGAAGTTTACGATAAGTACCACAGAAATGCAATTAAAACACCAGTTAAAATAACATTTACTTCTGTTGATGGTAACGAAACAATAGAGTTCCCAAGTATTTACAGAGCTGGTCTAAGTTTAAACAAAAACCCAAGTTGCATCCCATTTTACATCAAAAAAAACAGGGAAGTTCTGTACAATGGCAAATTATGGTCAGTTAGTCGTTAAATTTTTTAAAACCATACCATAATAAACAGATCTCTATACTGTTTTTCAAACTCTGATATTTTTAATAATTTCGGGTCATTAGTACTTTGTCATACTTTTTAAAAATCCTTTCCATTATTGGAAAGGAGTTTTCTGTATGAAGTTTTTACAAAAGTATTATAGCACTTACCCAAATAATGTTGCCAATAATTACCCCAACAGCAAGTGCAGTCCATGGAGAAATTTTGTCAATGAACTCTGTAACCTTTTCATCAACGGTATTAGTATTTTCATTAATTTTGTTCATATTTTATTTAAAAAAAAATTTCATACTATAATAAACAATGACCAAACAAACTAATGACCCGAAACTATTAAAAATTCGGGAGAACGCACGTCTCAGGAAACAAAGGCAGTTACAACGCGACAAGGATATGAAACCCTTCAAACCCGAAAGACTTGTTATGCTTCAAGAAAAACAAAAAGAAAAAGATCTTAAACAGGAGCAAAAACTTATTAACCAACAAGATAGGTTACAAGATGATCTGAAAAAATTCCAACAAAAGACTTACAAAAAATTAGAAAAAAAGGAGGAGTCAAAATGGAGTCGCGAAATTAAACAAGAAGAGGTGCGTCAAGACAAAATTAAGTGGGACAAGAAGTGGTTGGGTACCAACAAAAAACTTGCTAAAACTCGACAGGTTTTGGGCAACAAACTCTCAAAAATCTTCAAAAGAAAGACAAAAGCCAACAAAAAAATTCGGCAAACAGAGCCTTTAATAATCAAAAATTTCGCAAACGGAAAGGCAGCTTTGTATGAAATCTCTGGACAAAATTACAAAGACCCAATAGTGTTTTTGGAACAAACAACAGCAGGAGTTGAAAAACTTGTTAATGGGATTGAAAATTCCAAAAAAGTCAAAACAACTCTTATCTGTAAACTTGTTCATTACGACTATGTAGAAGGACTTGAAGAAGTGGATCTTTTCTACTTTACCTCTAATATGAAACCAATGACGACTGAGGAAGACGTCACGGAGCTATACAAAGAAGCAAAAAAAGAAATGCTAGAAAATTTGGCATCCCATCAGAAAAAGGGATCTGGATGGTCAATTAGGTCAGTCGAGTCGTTACATATCTCAATAACCAAGTACAAACCTTTAAATGGTAAAGGTTTCAAAGAATTACCAAAATTTGTCAAAGACAAAAAAGCCATCATCAACCCACAAAATGCTAAGGATGACTATTGTTTCCTGTATGCTGTTGCCATTGCAGAAACTTTGGAAAAAGAACCAAATGCAAAAAAGCTTGGAACATTGCCATTGTCTATTAAATTAATGGTAGAGGACTATGACGTCAGGGATCTAACTTTCCCTCTAAAAATTAAGGACATATCCAAGTTTGAACAAAACAATGGGATTGGTGTAAATGTTTTGTCATATGATGATGAAATTAAAAAGGTTTTCCAAATGCAAATATCAAGGTCCGACCATGAAAAAAGGGTTAACTTATTTTGGTGGAATGATCATTATAGTTGCATTAAAGACAAGGGGAAACTTTTAACAGCCCAAAATGATAACCATCAACACACAAAGTTCTTTTGCGACTTTTGTCTAAACCCCTTCGAAACAGAGGAAATATTAAATAAGCATGAAGAAATTTGTAGAACTCATGACGCCCAAATCCAAGAATACCCGAAAAAAGGTGCTGACGATATCATGGGATGGAGTGGAAAAGATTTTAAGAAAACTCAGGATGTTCCTTTCATCATAGTTGCAGATACCGAGTGTATGCTGAAACCCTTAAAAACTGGGGTCAATGACGAGTCAAAAAGTTATACCCAAAAATACCAAGAACATATTCCAGTTAGCTATGGTTTTAACATTATTTGTTCTGACCCAACTGTGTTTCCTGGTAAGTATGTTAGTTACACAAAACAGTATGATTTCCAGGATATTGGCCAAATGTTTGTAGAAAGTTTGGAAAGAGAAGCAACAAAGATTTGGAACACATATCTTAAAGAACCAAAAAAGATTATTATGACAGCAGAGGATGAAAAAAATTTCCAAGATGCGACAACTTGCTATGTTTGTGGAGAAAAGTTTGCCAACAAAAAACTTAAAGATCTGAACCCTAAAAGTTTGTGGAAGTCAACAAAACTTACTGCAAAATCCAAAGTTAGAGACCATGACCATTTAAATGGTAAATACAGAGGAGCAGCTCATAACGACTGTAACTATTTAATGACAAGTGCAAGACACATACCAGTTCTTTTCCATAATTTTAGTGGGTATGATAGTCATCTGATAGCAAAATATTTGGGTATCTCAAATGGGAAACTTGGTTGTATCGCAAAAACTGAGGAAGAATATATAAGTGTCAACAAAACATTTTGGATGGATGGTGGTTGGAAGAAGAATGCTAACGGGGTAACAGTTAAAAAATGGGTTCCTTTGGAGTTACGATTCTTGGACTCGTTAAAATTCATGTCCAGTTCTTTGGCAACACTAATGACCAACTTACCAAATGATGAGTTCCATTACACTGAAAATGGTTTTAAAGAATATTCAAAAGAAAATGTTGACCTGTTAAAACAAAAAGGGATTTTCCCATATGAGGTTTTGGATTGTTTGAAAAAGTTGGACTACCCACAACTTCCACCACATGAGAAATTTTATTCCAAACTAACAGGTAAAAATGTAAGCATCGAAGATTACAAACATGGTCAAAATGTTTGGCAAAAGTTTGGTTGTAAAACTTTAAAGGATTACATGGAACTGTACCAAAAAACTGACGTTCTTGGACTCTCAGATGTAATCCAAAGTTTCAGAAAAATGTGCAAAGAAACTTATGGTTTGGATCCTATGTGGCACTACACAACCCCTGGATTGGCTTGGGATGCCTTACTAAAAATGACGGGTCAAAAGTTGGAGCTTCTAACAGACCCAGATATGTATTTAATGATTGAAAAAGGCATTCGTGGAGGGATTTCTACAATTACCCACCGATATGCAGAGGCCAATAACAAGTATATGGAAGAGTATGATTCCACAAAAGAAAGTGTTTACATTCCATATTTGGATAGGAATAACTTATATGGTCATTCAATGATTCAACCATTACCAGTTGGTGGTTTTAAATGGGTTTCCGAAAAGGAGTTGGAAGGATGGAAAAAATATTTAACAACAGATGGAGAGGGTTGTTTTTTAGAAGTTGATCTTGAGTGTCCAAAGGAGCTGCACAATCCCCACAATGAAATGCCATTTGCAGCTGAAAAAATGATGATTAACAAGGTTGAAAAGTTGGTACCAAATCTCTATAACAAGACAAAATTTGTGGTCCACTATGAAGCCCTTGATCAAATTCTAACAAATGGTTTAAAACTAACAAAAATCCATCGTGCGGTCTCATTTACAGAAAAAGCTTGGATGGAACCATACATAATGCTAAACACAAGGTTAAGGACAAATGCTAAGAACGACTTTGAAAAAGATTTCTTTAAACTTATGAATAATGCACCGTTTGGAAAAACCATGGAAAATGTTAGAAACAGGGTTGACATCAGACTGGTTTCATTTGATGATCAGGTTGAAAAATTAGCAAAAAAAACAAACTACAAAGGCATCAGTATATTTAACGACTATCTGGCTGCTGTGCATATGCAAAAGACAAGAGTTAAATTAAACAAACCCATATATTGTGGAGCTGCCATTCTTGACAAAAGCAAAATATCCATGTATGAGTTTCATTATAATTACATTAAACCAAAATATGGAGACAAGGCAAAACTGTTATTTACAGACACAGATTCCTTGTGCTACGAAATTAAAACTGAGGACTTCTTTGTAGATATTTCTGGAGATGTCAAAACCATGTTTGATACTTCAAACTTCCCTGAAAACCATCCAAGTGGCATAGAGTGTGGTGTTAACAAGAAAGTCCTTGGAATGATGAAATTTGAAACAGGTGCTGACCAGATATCAAAATTTGTGGGTCTAAGATCGAAAGCCTATGCAATCAAAATGTCCAAAAAAAGAAATCCTGTAACTGGGTTAATGGAAGAAAGGGAGGACAAAAAGTGTAAAGGGATTGCAAAAAGCGTTATTAACAACGATATCAAATTTGATGATTATGTAGAAACCTTGGAAACTGGGGAAAACAAACTAAAAGGGATGAATACTTTTAGAAGTACGGACCATACAATCCATACCATTCATGTTAACAAGATAGCACTAAATTCTGAGGATGACAAAAGGATTATACTAGATGACAAAATAAGTACTTTGGCAATTGGTCATTACAAAACTTGGTAAGTTAAGTTCAAAATTTGTATTCCGCAAAGCTTCAAATAGGAATACAGATTTTTGTGGAATGGGGTTCTAGGTTCTTTTGTTTCCCTTAATTCTTTTTTTGTGGGACACAATATGGTTGTCAAGTTCCCTTTGTGTTGAAAAAGTTTTTTGACAGTTGTTACAACCCCATATGGAGCTTACTACTTTTTTTTTGTGGACAACCTTCATGTGTAGTCTTAGTGCTGTTTTTGACTTTGTTTCAAATTTACATAGGTTACAAACAGAAGATATTGCTGTTCTGATGTGCATAGGTTGGAAAACATTAACACTTTTCTGAGGCTTCATTTTTTTTTTTTAAAAATTTTAAGTTTAATGGACCGATTCAAAACCCCAAAACCCAAAAACTTGGCAACCATTTTGGCAACCATTTTGGAAAATATCCCAGAATCCTTTGCGAACCCCAAACCCAAAAACTTGGCAGCCATTTTGGAAATATTTTTGGGATTGTCCCAGGATCGGTATCAAAAAACCCAGAATCCTTTGCAAACTCAAAATATATATATTTTACAAATTGTCCCAGCATCGGCATATTGACACTACTCATACCTTATAGCTCTTCCGTATCTCACTTCGTGCTTGAGATATTTCTAGGCTCTTATAAAAAAACAGTTACTGGAATACTATTTTTGTGCAGTAACAAACGTTTTTGACAAGGACGAACCCAGAACATGCAAAACTACATGTCCAAAGTGCAACACTGCCCGTGGTCTTGACCATGTCCCTTCCTGCTGTTTTTAACATTGCTTTTTATAATTTTTTATAATTTAAAATAATTTCCGTTGTTTTGTGTCTGATTCTCTGTTATAAAAGAAATGGTTCATGGTTTGGTATGCTTCATTGCGTTACGGATTGCACTTGCATGGGAAGTTAGAAGAGCACTCAAAAATCTACACTATTTTTTCGTGCTCCACCAACTTCCCGCGTGCATCCATAACTCGATGGAGCACGCCAAACCATGAACCATTTCTTAATTGCATCAGATCATACCGAAGAGGTATAAATGGAATTTTCCGTGGCCCACGGAAAATTAAGCTATGACGCTCCGCCCCGTACCCGTGACACAGCCCCTTTACTGTCTTCATTACCTCACTGGCAACAGCTGATGACTCTTCCTTAGATTCCTTTTTAGTTTCTCGACTTAATTCATCAGGCACCACGCTTTCTTTTTGTTCATTTTTCGACGTCGTAGGAAACAACATCCAAGAGTCACGCTAAATAGAATATCGATTAATGTATTTTGCACACAGTACTATTATTGAATAACATTTTGAAAACACAAGCGATGATTGGTTAAAAGTCGTGTTTCGATAACACTATGGAAAACATGGATATATTACGCCTTCATTCTAACTAAAATTTGTACAGAAACACCATTGTACGCCATCAAACGCCATCCAATACGCCATCCAGGGAGGGTAATGAGAATTTACGCTTTTATTTGGATTACTTTTAACGTTTAATCTATTTTTGACGGGTTATTTTAGAAAGGAAAAAGAAAACATTTTGTCCGTGTTCCTATAGAGTTATAGAAACACTAGTACAAAACTCGAAATTGTGTAATTTCTGTAATTTCTCGTTCTCCCCAACTTCCGCTCGTGTTTCTATAACTCTATAGAAACACGGAAAATGTTTTCTATTTCTTAATGATAATTTAACAATCCTGCAATGTCTGGCATAGGGCTTGATACCACGCCATTAACTACTGTACCCGCACTAGTGTGCCTAACAAGGACACAGTAATGTAAACTACGACCTTTGGAGGGTGTAGCTCCGTCGGAGAGGGTTTGCCCTAAGAGCTGAGGAACAGTTTACAGGAACAGGCGAACCACCAAGACGGGAGCGGTCTTAAAGGTAGAGCAGCTCCAGGCAAGCCTAAACTCCCAACTAACTTGTAGCAATGTTGCCGAGAATTACCCTCTCCTAACAGAACTACTGTCACACATAAAGTGGAGAAGTAACTTACCAAATGATAATCAATGGTTCCGAAATTACCATACCGACCTGGACCTAAGAAAGCCACCAGGGGCCAACCAACAGAGAAAAGGCGAAAGCTGCAATTGAACGAGCAACATCCAGGTGACCATCAATGAATGGAACCTATACGCAAAGCCAGAAGCAAAGGCCCACTTCTGCAGCAAAGAAAAGCAACAAACGGGCCCTTTCCAGAGCAGGTAGACAAGTACATAGCAAACAATGGCACTAAGCCAAAGCCGGACAAGCTGGTACTGTTAAGCACAAGCTACTACACATTACAGCACAAAACAGCACACTACGGCACATTTTCTCAGAGTAGCCAAGAACACACCCTACAAATTAAGTTATCACCCAGAGTAGCCGGGGAACAGACCCGATGTACGGGTGCGGCAACACAAACTACCAACAGCTAGACACATGCTACCACTACACATAATTACAGCACACTACTGCACCTTTTCTTGGAGTAGCCAAGAACACATCCTACATAAGTTATCACCCGGAGTAGCCAGGGAACAGACCAGTTGTACTGGCGCGAAACATACAAGCGAAATGTGAGGACCCGAGGACCCCCCACACGACTGTGCAACAGCAGGGGGCACAAATACAGACATCCAACGTCTGTATGGCAAAGTTGCACAGAACGGACCCGCACATACTGAGGACCCCCACTTGACTGTGCAACAGCAGGGGGCACAAATACAGACCCCCAACGTCTGTATGGCAAAGTTGCACAGAATGGACCCGCACATACTGAGGACCCCCACTTGACTGTGCAACAGCAGGGGGCACAAATACAGACCCCCAACGTCTGTATGGCAAAGTTGCACAGTACGGACCCGCACATACTGAGGACCCCCCACTTGACTGTGCAACAGCAGGGAGCACAAATACAGACCCCCAACGTCTGTATGGCAAAGTTGCACAGTACGGACCCGCACATACTGAGGACCCCCCACACGACAGTGCAACAGCAGGAGAGCACAAATACAGGCCCCCAACGCCTGTACGATAAGCAGTGTTGCACAGTACGGACCCACATAACGACATCGCCAATGCAATTAAAGAGACCCCTGCATAACAGGGCAATGGCAGGGCAGCACAATACACTGCCCCAGTGACAGTACGGCAGCAGAAAGCACAAAACAGTTCCCAACGACTGTACGGCAGCAGTAAAGCACATCTACAGTCACCCACAACTGTAGTATAGCAAAGTAGCCCAAAGAAGCCCGCCGCAACTGCAGAAGACAGCAACTAAGCGCAACGCAGAAGCCCCAGCAACAGTACGACAGCGAGGCACCGTAGGACAAAGGCAGACCCAGGGTACAGGAGGACAAAGGCAGTCACCCAGGGCACCGTAGGACAAAGGCAGTCACCCAGGATACAGGAGGACAAAGGCAGTCACCCAGGGTACCGTAGGACAAAGGCAGTCACCCAGGGTACGGGAGGACAAAGGCAGTCACCCAGGGCACCGTAGGACAAAGGCAGTCACCCAGGATACAG
The DNA here is from genome assembly GCA_035771165.1 of Paragorgia papillata. NCBI lineage: Eukaryota > Metazoa > Cnidaria > Anthozoa > Scleralcyonacea > Coralliidae > Paragorgia > Paragorgia papillata. Next base: position 2,703,701 of record JAWNZC010000003.1, read on the forward strand.
GAGGACAAAGGCAGTCACCCAGGGTACCGTAGGACAAAGGCAGTCACCCAGGGTACAGGAGCACAAACACGGCCTCAGCAACTGTGGGATAGTAAATAGCACCAACGCAAAGCGGATCCCCCGCAACTGTATGACAGCAAGGAACATTAGCACAAATGCAGTCCCCCACCAGCAAGACGATTACAGCAAAGTCGCACATGCAACCATGTAGCAACTGTACGACAGCAAGGTACATTAGCCCAAATGCAGTCCCCCCGCAACAATATGATAGCAAAGTAGCACACATGCAACCACCCAGCAACTGTGCGATAGCCAGGCACAACAGCATAAATGCAGTCTCCCAGCACCAATATAATAGCAAAGTAGCACACCTGCAACCACCTAGCAACTGTAAGACAGCAATGAACATTAGCACAAGAGCAGTCCCCCCCCCCCCCCCCCCAGCAACAATATGATGCAAAGTAGCACACAAGCAACCACCTAGCATCTGTATGATTGCAAAGTAGTGCACATGCAGTACCCGGCCCGCAACCGTAGCACCGCAAGGAACACAAAAACCAAGTCCGCAACGATTGCAGGCACTAGGGACACCAGCAGCAATACAAAACCTACTTGCGCGACTGAGCGAACCCAAGCCAAGGAATGGCAACGGCTCAACCACCTGGATGCCTATTACACGGGGTGGGAGGGTGGGTGGTAGCGAAGTGTCACATACGGCAGTCGGTACACGAATGAGCTCTGAGCATCTATGCTCATTAACTTAGCCAAAGGGCTAGTGGATTTGATACCCCCAAGAAGAACCCCCAAGGGACCTGTGGAACAACAACACATACACATCGCATGATGTTAATTATTTTTATTTCATAAATCCATAGTAATTATAATGATTATCATAATTATGATGATAGTGGTGGTGGTGATGCTGCTGCAGATGATGATGATAATGAGGATGATGATGATGATGATAATCAGGGCACTGATGATGATGATGTAGCTGCTGCTGCTGATGATGATGAGCATAACAATGATGATCATGACGATGACAAGGATAATGATGATGACGGTGTTGATAATAATGATAATGATTAAAGGTGCTGTCCAGTCCGTTCTGCGCATGATCCGCATCTTTGTTTATCGGGACCATCAAACATGACATTCGTAGATAATTACATGAAGTATTCAGCTCAATGTAAACTGTTAGAAGCGACATGGCAGAAAACCAAGCGATTCGGTGAGGATATCTCTTCCGATTTCTTCTATTTCTTCTGAAAATGTTTTGTTTTGGGTACAAGTAATGAAGAGGAAGCAAGAAAAGCTTACAATCTTCAATAAGGTATCAGTAAATATTTTTTATAAACGAAGAAGTAAACATTAGTTTCGTACATGCGCAGAACGGACTGGACAGCACCTTTAAAAATGATGACGATGACAATGGCGACGGCGATGACGATAATGATTAAAATTACTTAGGTAGATGCTTAATTACCTGAGGAGGGGCTGCCTGATTACTTATTTTACTTTCACCAGCTAGATTAGCTGAAGACACAGCATCCTTTTCCACCCATTCATCTTCTTCTGAATCGCTCTGAAATGGGAGCAAGCAAAAAATAGTAAGTAAACATAATAGTACGTAAAACAATTTCGAAAAAGAACATCAACAAAGTTAAATTCAAATCACAGGCAGGTCCGTAATATTTCTTGCAATATTTCAAGACTTATTAACCGAATGTGAGGTCTGCATGTACTAGTAAGTACTTGCCTGGAATTTTCGTACATACCGCAGGGTTTATGGTACAGGCTGTTTTGATATACAGGCTGTTTTGATATACAGGCTATTTTCCTGCTATGTGAGTCTATGGGAGGCCCACCCAGGAATTGTTTTAGTTAATAAGTTCGTATTCAAAAAATAATCTCATTTACTGTAGACGTCGCGCTAGGCTGTGAGACGTTACACTACATTGGAAGTTACACTACGTTTTAAGACGTTATGCTACTGTACGTTATAACACGTTATTAAAGCTATGTTATACAACATCACGCTGTGTTGTAAGACGTTAATAAGCTATGTTTAAAGACATTGCGGTAAGTTACATTACGCTACGTTATAAGACGTCACACTTTGTTGTGAGACGTTTTCTACATTCTATAACATTACGCCACGTTGTAAGATGTTGCGCTACGTTATAAAACGTATACACTAGCCAGCTAGCGGCGTGAAAATGCCGGCTATAGCCGGCAGCTATTTTGAACCCTGCACCGCGCGAGCGCCAACGGAGCAAGGTCTGTGCGAGAAAAACCCGAGGGCAAATACTTTTTCAACATTTCCGTACAGACTCAACAAACGATTAATATGTTGACTATATTATTATATGGCTTTTGGTTTGTCTTCTTCTCTTTTTCTTTCGAGAGTTTTTGGTTTGTTTTTTTGCTGCGTTCTTCTTAAAATGTTGCGGTTTACCTTACCTTACTGTATGTTAGGTAAACGGCAACATTGCGTGTTCGCTTCGATTCACGTTTACACCTGTTAGGCATTTATTTCCCTCGGTTGAAGATACACGGCTTTCAAGAAAAGCAACACTAATTTCTCTGGACGTATTATTGTTCAAAATTCTCCAACAAACATGCTAAATCCTCTGTTATTTTCATTCACAGCAACTCAGAAATTTCCCGCAAAAACTTAGCGGTCCGTAAAGAAACGTATTGACCTCACACGGCCCAAGAAGGCAATACGTTTTTTCTGGCATAAAAGAAAGCTTAATAGCCATATAATAATATAAAACGATTATAACGTTAAAGAGCTTGACGTGTACAATGCATTGCATACTTTGTGTTTCTTCTTCTTTTTCTTCTTTTTCTTGCCGCTTTTATGTTTCTTCTTTTTCAAAGACTTAAAAATGTACATGGAAATGAGATATTAACAACCAATCACCGCTATACAGTACTGTACTATAGAAATATAGAATACTCCGCCACTTTTGAAAGATAGTAAACTTACTAGAGTGTCAGGTTACAGCATATATATATATATACAGGTTAGGCGGGAAACAAGTCTGTTTGGAGTTAGGTAACTCTATTGAGTTAGCATATACGTTAGGCTGCAAAACCACTAATGGAAAACAGAAAAAACCCACTTGACTGTGGGAAGTCATTCCACAACTTGCTCTCAACTTGTGTCCCATGCAAAGGTCGCAAGATTGAATCCCAGCCGCAGTTGAGTAGAGATTTTTTCTGCTTGCCTCGTATTGTCTTTTGAGCACCTAATATCATTATTCTCCACCTGATTTTGCTGCCACAATAATTATCTCAACAACATACATGTAAAATGAAGAGTTTCTTAACATTAAAAAACTAGATTTCAGTTTTGAAATATCAAATATAAGTACAGTACTATCATTCTACAACCTGCTCCCATGAACTTGACCATGTAGTAAACTGAAGGTTATGGGTTTGAATTCCAGCCACAGTGGAGTTTTTTTAGGGGTGGGGGCATAGGGGGCTTTACCTCCCCAACTCTCCCTCCCCTCTGGGACACTGAGCACCTACATCATGTACTGTATGTCATGAGCAGTTTCTTAGCCAGGTGTAATTTGGGTGTCCAAAGTGTAAATTTGGTGCAATGTATGTTCACGGTGAAGAACAAACCTCTCTCAGCAGTGATGTCTTAAGGTCAGTTGGTACAACTGAAGCTTTCTGACTGGACAATTTACAGTTAGACTCCTACGTTCTCTGTTTCAACAGTATATCTAACCTTACTATATTTCGATTGTTGTTTCAACACTGCCTTTATTATAATTGAAATAAAGTGAAAAGGCTGTCTAATTTATCTATTTTTACTCTCGCTCATCCTTTTTACACCCCTCCTTTTTGCTCATCGACGTTATGAATAGCAAATGTCTTTCGCATCTCATTATTCATTTGTTATTGTTATTTTGCTTTGATTGGCTAATTTTTCACATCTCATTATTAATTTGTTATTGTTATTTTTATCTGATTGGCTTATTTTTGGTCACATGATTATCTTTCTTATATAAGCTCATTGTTTGTTTACACTCTTTACGTTTCTCTCTGAAGAAGGACCTTCGCTCGAAATGTTAGACTCCTACGTTCTCTGTTTCAGCAGTATACTGTATCTAACCTTACTCTATTTCCATTGTTGTTTCAACACTGCCTATGCAGCACACTACTTTTATTTTACTTTTACTATATACTGTATATATATATATATATATATATATATATATATATATATATATATATATATAATTAAGAAATAGAAAATGGCCACCCATGTTTATATAGCCTGATGCAAACACGAGAATGAGTTGGGAGAATTCGAAAGTTAGTATTGCTTATTATATACATATATATATATATATATATAATATTTAAGAAATAGAAAATGGTCGCCCGTGTTTATATAGCCTGATGCAAACACGAGAGTGAGTTGGGAGAATTCGAAAGTTTATATGAACCCGAGCCGTAGGTGAGGGTTTACATAAGTACTTTCGAATTCTCCCAACTCACTCGAGTGTTTGCATCAGGTTATATAAACACAGGGCATCCATTTTCTATTTCTTTTATGAAATAAGACTAAGAAATGTGCTGTGACATCACAACCGTGTTTACATAGCCTGATATAAACACGGTAATTGACCAATCACAGTGTGTGTAAGATGCAATTAACCTATTTTTTAAGAAATAGAAAACATTTTCCGTGTTTCCATAGAGTTATAGAAACACAAGTGGAAGTTTGGGAGGACGAGAAATTGTAGTGGGAACACGAGCCCGCAGGGCGAGTGTTTCCACGCTATTTCGAGTTCTCCCAAACTTCCACAAGTGTTTCTATAACTCTGTGGGAACACGGAAAAAATGTTTTCTATTTCCTTTATAAAATAACCTGTCGAAAATAGTCACTGCATCAAAGCGTAAAAATAATCACTGCATCAAAGCGTAAATTCTCCTTACTCTTCATAATGGTGTATGATGGCATATCCTACACTGAATGATGGTGTATTGAATGGCGTGGCCCTTGCCGTGTTTCCATAAAGTTATAGAAACACAGCTTTCAACCAATCACCAGGCTTGTTTTCAAAATGTTATTTTATAAATAAATATATATACATGTATATATAATAATATTATGTTTTATGAAATAAGTACTAGTGCAATTATCTGGCTAGGACTATATCCACCGGATAAGCTATCCAAGCTTTGTACAACCGGTCTCAGACAAACTGTTGATATTGAAACTGTTCATCGATAGTCTATTTTGCAACATACATGCAGCCTGCATACAGTAAACACACACAAAATGTATACTGTATATATGCTTGGAATATATCGCAAGAGATTAACATTATACTTCTGAATAAGAAAACGTAATTAAAGCAACATACCTCGTCTTCACTGCTACTGCCAGACAGTCGTTTACTCAATGATGGTAGCATCCAAACATCTTCCCCTCTCTGTCTCTTCGCTTCCAATTCACGTTCTTTCTTTTCGTAATCGTCTTTAGCCTGTTTATGTATTTACATTAAAGCATTAATTTCAAGACTGTTGACAAATTATTCAACTATATGAACATACTTTACGAAGAACTGTTTCTCTTGCTTCGCGTAGTTTTGCTTTCTTTGCATCGAGTTCTGACTTGGATACAAACTTCACCAAATCCGCCATCTTTGCTTTCGTGGTTCTCGCGTGCTCCCACGAAGTTCCCGACAACAGCACGCGCGAAGGAAAAGACGAATTTATTCCAATAGACGCCCACTATCAAATAAACGCCCCTCTACCAATAAAAATATTTAATAAACGCCCCCCTCCAATAAACGCCCCCCTAATAAATGCTACTTCCAAATATACTTGTCAACACAACACGTAAATAAACAAAAATACAATGCCAGCGCTTTATTTTTGAACAATAACTTTTAAGAAGATGAAGTTTTTTTATTGTTTCATGTAAATTGCGCGAACATTTTTTGTTTCTAATTGCTTATATATTCGGATGTTAAGGACGCATATGAATAACTTTTTAGTTCTTATTATATATTGATGATGAGGTTGTGTGAACATTTGTGTGACGTGATTTTTTTAATAATTGAAATACCAAATTTTTCAATAAACGCCTCTCTCTAATAAACGCCTCTCTCCAATAAACGCCCCCCTTTAGAGCTCAATTTTTCAATAAACGTCCAGGGCGTCTATTGGAATAAATACGGTATAGCGCTCCGTCGTGATGACGTCAGGATTGATGTTTGTCCACTTTTACCCACAATTCGTGCAGTCCGAACAATAGATAATGGCTCATTTGCAATCATTTGAAAGTCAATTTTGCTTTGTACGTTTGTCCGCTTTTTGTGTTATTAATAGCAGCTCGACGGTACGCTATTCGAGAGCGCAAAACGCGAGTCTGCGCATATGTCGGGCTGCTTCACCCACACATAAAAAGCTTTGGAACCTTTACACTTCAATTGATATTATAGGCGTAGAGTCCCCCTGGAACATTTTTGAAATTTGGGTCTCTGAAACGAAATTTCCAGCATTCTGACAGCAATCTCAGTGACCAAAATTTTGAACGTTTAAAGACATTTTAATGGAACACTGCGGTCCCAAAGAAGGATTATGTTGCACCTTACTACGTTACGTTTACACCTTGTGTTTATTAGATTTTCCAGAGGTGCCTTTAGGGGTGTTTACACGAGGCCGGCCCGAATACAGGTCGGACTGACTTCAGGTCGGTTGTGGTGGTTTTACCGCAGATCGTTTTTATGGGTCCCGCCTGAGATTCAGTTCACGCCGGCCTAATCTCCGGTCGCCTGCTGGACCGAACTGAAGCACTTTCACCTCTCAAACTCAATACGTTATTTTAAATGAGATTGGTGTCAAATCCACATAAAATAATGATTCAAATATACCTTGAAGCAAGAGCGAAACCAGGTCTATATAATTTCAAGGGCGACCTCATGTAAACAAAAATTGAACGCCGGTTCATTTTTAATATTTCAGGGAGGGTAAGCCCATAGGCGTACCTGACCAGTTACGTTTGGGGGGGGGGCAAAACATTTTTGCCCGAAAAGTTAAGAGTCGAAAATATATTAAAACAGTTCAAAATATAATTTTTCATAGATATTTAACAGCAATATTACCCGAATTTACCCGAAATTTCTTTCAAAAAGTGCCCGAAATTTTCACTTTTAAAACGTTGGCGGGGGGGGGGAGGCAATTCTCCCCCACCTCCCCCCCCCCGCCTGGTACGCCTATGGGTAAGCCTTCGCACAATAATTTGTCAGTGGACTAAAGCCCTGAAGCCCCCCTATACTTATATAAGCCTTTGATTGATATGAACCACATGCGATCTCAATAAGCTGAGTTGAGTATTTTCTTAAAGTTCGAATTTGAAAAATATAATAATTTTGATAATAAATCAAAATTTTATAATAAATAAATAAATTTTATCAGATATAAAACTATTAACATGGTACTGATTGATTTTCTTTGTGTTTTTCTCATAAATTATTAAGGATTTTTTAAGTATTACATTTAATTTTATGTAGCAGTTAAACTATGAGCAGGCAAGCAGCAGTGTTTTATCAGATTTATAAACGACCTTTTTGGTAAGTCATTGGCGTAGAAATTGAGAGACAACGTTGTCTAAGCCGAGCAAATGAAATCAAAGCTAAAGTTTATGTAAGGCTACATCCACACGTATACGTTTTCGTAGCGTTTTCATATTGTTCTCCGTCCTCAAGGGGATAGAAAACAATGGTCTACTTGCCTGAAACAATATGAAAACGCTACGAAAACGTATACGTGTGGACGTAGCCTAAATCAAGAGGATTCTTTCACACACTTAAAATCTTCACTAATTGCCAGAGAGCCAGAGAAAGTGTTCAATATCACACAGCTAGCACAGCGGGAAACTTTGTGTAGGATTATCTTAACAAAGAGTAAAATTATTTCTGCATGTCTCCTGTCGATATCTGACACGTATTTCCATAATTTTGCAATCAGCAATGCGAAATTTGAGAAACTAGAATGTTCATCTGCCAGTGCGCTGGCAGGAAGCCGCTCCAACTCAGTTCCTCAAGACCTCAACTGAAATATCTTGTCAGCTTTCTTTTCCTACTCTGAAGAAAGTTGACCTAGCAACAACTTTACCAACGACGTAAATAGACAAGACGACAACATGGGTATGCTATATTCTATGTACTTCAGGTCAACTGAAGCCAAGCCCGAGGTAAGTAAATCTCGCTAAATCTATCGTTAGGGTACATTCTTTTGCGCCGATTCTGCCAATTCTTATTCTAGAATACGAACTAATTTGGATTTACACGAAATAGAGTAGTCAGTATGAAAATTCCGTAACAATTCGACTGCGAAATCTGATCTACGATTGACGTTGGGCATTTCATGGACGAAGATGAAGAGGGACAAAAGACATATTATGTTAATCTGATATGATATGGAAAAGTGTTCACAGCGGAAATCTAGAAAAAGAACAAGTTAAGGTAGTATAGCCAGACCGTCAATTTGCACGAATTTTCTAGAAAACCAGAACTGATTTAAGATAGGGGACTAAGAATACGATCACGTGTAAAATTCCCAAGGTAGAAAGGAGTCATTCAAATTATTCTATTACACACGGGGGGTGTGGGTTGTGTTGATTTTTTCAGCGAGTAAAATCTCCCGCGGTGTATATCAGTTTTCTTTCACTAGTCTGCGCAAGTTTCTTTGCTTTGTTAAGCTGTGTGTGCACGCGGCTAAAAGTCACGTCCCATATTAAAGAGATTTCTTACATACGGAAAATGCAAGTAAATTGTAAATAATGCAAGTAGTACGTTTAACCCAGCCTAGTCCCTATGAGGTGTGATATCCGCCAAAATGCATCATTGAATTTTGTCATTCAAACATGCATTTATGAAGTTAATAATTTCATTTTGCCTTTATTATGTGCAATGCATTAATGGCATTATGACATCCATAACTGCAATTCGGCTATTTGATCTCAGACATTTCGTTATGTGCTTGTGGAGGCAAAATTTCGTTCGGCAAAATTTCATTCGGCAAAATTTCATTCGGCAAGATTTCACGGCAAGATTTCGTAACTCTCACCGTAACTCTCATACAGTTACAACAAACAATATGTACACCCTCATTTCTTGTCACAATACCCTATAGACATAGCCCGGTTGAATATTTCCGTTTTTCGGTATATTCGACCGGGCATAGCTTTTTTATGGTAACTCTCGCTACAGTTACAATAAAAAATAGGTACACCCTCATTTCTTGTCACAATACATTACTAGACATAGCCCGGTTGAATATTTCCGTTTTTCGGTATATTCGACCGGACTTAGTTTTGACGGTACACCCTCTGAAAATTTCCGTTTTTCGGTATATCCGACCGGGCATAGTTCTGCGGGGGCTCTAAAATCTATTCTTCTGTCCTGAGAGTTGGTTCTGTCTTTAGAATTCTAGTTGGTTCAAAAGGGGGCAGCGCAACGGCGGCGGAACGGGGGGGAAGGCTATATCTCCCCAATATTTCGAAGAAGTAGGCTAAGTCCCCCCCCCCCCAATATCTTCGACAATGGGGCTAAAAAGGGCCTAAAATTTTCTGGGGGGGGGGGGGAGGGCAAAATACACTTTTTATCATTCTGTTGACGAATAATTAGCCCCTCCAATATAAAAAAAAATCTTCCGCCGCAGGGGCAGCGAAATAAATATTACGTCTCAGAGCTTCTCCTCAAGGTCCTCTTGTACAATAAATAATGAGCAGTCTCTTATTTGATATAGCCCGGTTATTACTATTGTTTTTAGTATTATTTGAATAGACTTTGATGTGTAAATTCTAAATGGTTCTAGTATGTGCTATCCACCCATGCTACGCGTGCGCTTCGTTACCAGTATTCTACCCATCGTAGACAAGTTTCATGTCTATTTTCTATAATGTTCTTATCTGAAGTATCCAGTTATTGCCCGGTTGCATCCCCGGTTGAATGGCCAGAAAATGGAAGTTTTACATCGTTTTGCTCCGCCATCTTGCAGTTTTAAAATGGTGTCCAGACTTCACCCCGCCAAGTACCGGGCTGTGGGAACGAGCGCTGCCCGAACGAAATCTTCCGAATGAAATCTCTTGCCGAACAAAATCTTGCCGAATAAAATTTTGCCGAATGAAATTTTGCCGAACGAAATCTTGCCGAACGAAATCCACAAGCGCATAACGAAATGTCTGAGATCAAATAACCGAATTGCAGTTATGGATATCATAATGCCGTTTAATGCATTGCACATACTAAAGGCAAAATGAAATTATTAACTTCATAAATGCATGTTTGAATGACAAAATTCAATGATGCGTTTTGGCGGATATCACACCTCATTAGTTCCTGGCTCTCTCTCTTCGCTGTTATAATATTTGCTAACGTGGGCGTTCTGTGCCCGAGCGCTTGAGCGGTGACGTCGACCCAGGTACCAGTCTCATCAAATACGCGCGTGCTTTAGAACGACGGGACTAGGCTGCTTTTAACCCATCTGAGAAAATATTGGGATTCCCAATTTGGGACTGTACTATATGTATATGTGTCAGTTATATGTTCAGACTTGCGGTGGTTATTTCAATCGAACTTAATTTTGATCATGCGGAGTTGCGATAGATATGTCGTGGCTTCTGATTGGTACAATAGAAATATTCCAGTTATATGGTTTGTCACTGGAGAACGCTACAGAGTGGTCTATCACCAATAGACCACTAGTAGCTAAGCAGTCAGAATACCGAATTTGTAGTGGACTACTAGTTGGTTGATACTAATGACAGTTTGACCTTATTCTGTGCAACAACAAATCAGATTGATAGACTAGCGCCAGCGATTAGTCTCTGCCTAATTTGATGACTTCCAAGCAGTTTCCAAACATGGCATATAACCTTCCAAATACGGTGCAAAAAACAACTAAAATTCTTCCTTGTGCATGCCTTCGGAATTGCGGTGCCCTGATGAGTAGCCGCTAAAGGTTTGGGATCGTTAGGTAGCTTTATATGCTGGGGCCTGGGTGTCTTTTTTGAGGCACCGGTAAGACACGGACACAGAAACGTGGGCTCTGGGAACAAGAATACAAGCAACGTTTTTGACGCCAAAGATTTTGGCGGCTTTTTGACGACATTAATTTTGTGAAGAAAAGCATTGAGCATTCCGGAGGTATAGATACATTACAATCTACAAATTTATAATTGTGGTGCCCTGACGTGCCGGCAGCTAGCTCGTCAGTCAGCTTTATAATTTTGCTTGCAAGTTTGTGCAGAATTGATATATAGCCACAACCACATAAACGTCATGGGCTCTGGCATTGTCGCATTGAGAATGGAAGCGATGTTTTTGACACGAGGGATTTTGGCGACTTTTTAACGATCTCCGTGAAGCGAAGCGTTCCGCAGGTGAACACAATAGCACAAAATTGCGGTGCCCTGACAAGTTGGCGGCTAGATCATCAAGCCTCTTTATACTACGGTGCCCTGACAAGCCAGTCACTGCCCTGGTAACTTGTTAAAAAGCTATATATTCGGGTGTTTGATAATTTCGTACCCAGAGCCTTTGCCGGCACGCAAACCATCCGATCCATATCGGTAAGTGTTTTGATTGGTTATTGCTAAGGAAATGCAGGCTTATACTGTTTATTGTCATAAAACTTTCACAATTCGAATAAATTGTAACCATGCCAACAAAACTCCGACGATAAACGTATACTATATATAATATTTGCATAAAATAATATTTCCATAAAATTGCAAACTTTTAAACCATAAATATCAATATTAATGATGTCTATAACAGTTTATCTATAATTTGTAGACCTTCTCTGTTTAGTTTCTGTAATGACTTATCCAGTGCAACTAAAAAAACATCGGTTCAGTTCCTTCCATTTGCGAAGATCTCGATCACAGAATAATCTCGATATCACGTCTATTTCTGACGGCGCATGCTCCTTTCAATCGGCAACTTTTTTTTGTTTCCGGCGATGCACGATCGGAAATTGCGGCTGTCGACTGGGACCTAATCCAGGCTGACCTGGATTAGCTACGCATGCGTAGAACGAATATCTTGCGTGTAAACGTCATCAATACACGCGAGGCCAAGCGAGGCTGGCGCGAGATGAATAAGGAGCGAAGGAGCATTGTGGTACATGTGGGTTCATACGATAAAATTAGGAAGATAAAGGAAAATAATGGATCCGTTGAAGAGGATACTAGGGATATTTAACAGTTATACCATGAGCTCGAGTCGTATATGAGCTCATAGCCAACGAGGCGCTTCGCCGAGTTGGCTATTAGTTCGTATACGACGAGAGCGAATGGTATAACTGTTTTATTATATAGCCAAGCACTGTACAAGAGACAAAATTACAGCGAAATGTTTGAAAAAACAAACTTCCGGCATAGGCAACTAATACTTCCGCCATGCGTAATGATGCATTCACATAGAGTTTCTCGCTGAGCTGTTCGGTAAAGAGCTTCGAAATATTGTATAAATGTTGCTCGAGAGGCAAAAAATGTTAAGCAGATCAACAAAAAAGATTTAAAGGTACCTTTATGAAGTCAAAAGGTGGGTCAGTTGTTTATATTAGCGTTGCTGTCGTGAAAAAGGTTTTGATTTCATGCAAAAATGAAACTGAAACACCTTCGGCAGTGAAACTAAATTACTTAGTTGGTTGTTTTTGAAAAAGAACATGCTTTTAATACTACTCCAAATGCTTATCTAAATAGAAAAAAGTCTCTTTACTGGTAATCTCCTACGAAATGTGTGTTGTAAGCTTGATTTTAACCGCGAGTTTCTTTGTTTGGCAACAAATTAATATCAACCTGTTAATTTAGTCGGGTTTTTGAAGTAAAAAGACGTAATTTTTAGGTGAATTTTACCATTCAACATGCTAAATTGTGTATTTGTTAATGTATTTTTACACAATGTTGTTTTTTTATACATTGGTTTGAGGGTGTTGATGTTTTTCTGTATAAAAATCCGTCAATTTCAACTCTTTTCGGCAGTTTAAAAAAACATGCCGCCATCTTGTTTTTCCTCTACTAGTAGGATATGAGCTGATAGCCTGGTAGTAGGGAACCAATCAGACTACGCAAAAGCTCATATCCGATAGCATGCTATATAATAATGTAGGATATCAAGCATTTGCTGACTTGAAATCAAACAAGGCGGGAAAATTAGACGAAGTAGTATCGTAAACTTCCGCGTTAAATGACTAAAATCTGTTGTTTGTTGGCCGTTTACTACCCCCAAAAGAAGTCGGGATGTTTTTGGCAGATGTGTGTACCCAAAAGTTCGAATCAGTCGTGGAAACTGACGAAGTGACGAGTTGACATAAAACAAACCAATCAGCTATGGAGGGAGAATAAATCAGATAAATTTGATTGATTTTTTCTTTGTCTTGATTTTGTTTTTGGCTATATATGGACAGTTCACTTGTTATTGTTTTGCGTGTGTGTGTGTGTTTAGAAAGTTAGTAAATTTCATCAAGCTCGGCCGACAACTCACTTGAGCGAGCACGCACGCGGCCTGCGAACTGCCCCATAAGAGTGGCCGATTTTCTGCGCGATTTCCGATCGTGGATTAATCCTAGAGCCTTCGTTTGCGTGCCGGCGAAGGCTCTGGGTACGAGATTGGTTATTTGACAACAGGTGGGCAATTTGTTTGCACATGCGCGGCAATAATGCGTGGATTTCGCGTGGCTTCCTGAAACGCGCGGAACACACTCCCGTTCGCGATATAATTGGGGAAAAAAATAAACAAAATGCTATATTCAATGTAGAATTACCGACTCAGCAGTTCAATTGCCAACCAAAGATTAATAAAATCACGGTCTGAATATAATGTAATGCGAACGTCTAGTTTTTGAGATATTTTTGCATTTCTTCTTTATTTGCATTCGAATTTCGCCACGGACAACGGCTGAAAGTGACATTCCCCCAGAACTACACAATAAGCTTGATGTGTGGTTAGATCACATAGTTGGAGAAGGATATGTAGAAATAATAGTCCAAGCGTCTTCAAAACTTGCCGTTGACAAAACAAGTGTGTTTTTTTGCTCAGTCCTCAAACGCACTATATTCTGCTTGCGCCGATCATGGGTCATCGTGAGCGATTTTTGAACGTGTTACCCATTTTCCCCAAAGATAATTTTGATTCAAGAAAATAGGTGGAATAAACATAAACTGCCTTAAAGGTATTTTGAAAGTAATGCGAACGGCTAGATTTCTTGCTATCGTTCGTCAAAGATGTTAATTTGATGAACTCGTGTTCGCAAGAAAAACTTTGAAATGAATATGTAAAGCACATTTCGGGAACATGAAAGTATGAACTAAATATCTGAACTTATCTTGAGCCGAAAAGAAAACGTTTTATCGATCCTGTGAGCTTGAACAGAAAGGACTCGAGGAGTTGAAATCAATTTTCTTTAAGATCATCTTCGTAAAATGCCGTACTTCTGTTTCTCCGGTTACGAACCTTTTCAGCTTCAACAAAAAACACCAAATTGAATAGCAAATGGCTGGATCGACAAGCTTGGAAAGCATATTAAAAACGAAGAAAACCTAAGAGAACTCGCTGTTAAAATCGTATAAAGGACAAATACGCCCGCGATTTTTTGGTCAGCGCAGACAAATTGCCCGCCTGGCACACAGGGAAGCACTGGTGGCGTGTGCTGTTAGCGCGCTGTCTCTCAACAAAAAGTTAAGCCCGGTTAGACGGGATTAGTACTTGGATGGGCGACCGCTTGGGAATCAGCCTGTTACCGAGCTTTGAAGTTATGTGAGTAGAGTTGTAGTTGATCTCTCCTGTGCTTCGAGGGTTTTTCGCCAGGTTCTCCGGTTTTCCTCCCTCCTTAAAATCAACACTTAACATCTTAGCTGTGGTCCGTGGTCTGAACTGTGTCGTATGGCGGCTGCCTGGAGCGCCTTTGATATACCTCGACACGGCCACGTTGATCTGCGTCCTTCGCAATTCAGCCGCTGGCTGCGAGTAAGGATGATCAGCCCCCAGTCCTTTATCCACCTAACCCATGGACACAGAAACCAGTAGCAGCGTCACGGGGAGGACTGACTGACTACCCCAGTTCTCGCCAAGGTCGATTATCCAATTCGTCCAAATTCGAGGAGAAAAGTTGGGGGGGGGGGGGGTGTAGGTTTTTGATTGAGATTTGAAATCTGGTTCATGGGAACTAATGGCATAATTTAGGGCAGGCATCCTACCTAAATAAACTTTTGAATATAAGAATGAAGACAAGTAATAAAACACCTGAGTTGGTCTTGTTCGAATAGTGTTCCTTCGTTTTATCAATTTCTGAATTAAACGGTATATATCATTAGTGTATTGCAGGCGCTGATTTCAACGTCCGAATCCCTGATCGTTTTAAATTTCCGGGACGCACTCGGGTTTCTTTCGACTTTTTTTTCTAATTAACTGCCGTGGGATAGATTATAGCCTCGGGACGAGTTTACATTTTTGCAACAACTGGAAGTAAATCGAATTTATTCTTGGTGTAAAATGTTCGAAGGCAGAGACCCGTCAAATGAAATTGTGAGTGAAGCAAATAGAGCCTTAGTGTTGAATCTGTACTGGTATCTGTCAGATATATCCCTTAATTTTTTGACAGTATGTTGTAATTGATATGAGATATACCGTACAAAGACCTGAAATGTGTATTTTTTAGATTCTGTAAAATCTCCCCCAAAATGCAGGAAATGGCATTTCAGAGACTTTAGATTTCAAACTTTTCCGGGGGAGCATGCCCCCGGATTCCCCTAGATGTTTCTCGCGCCTTCGTCGTTCGCATTGTCCCCCTCACTTCTCCCACCCTGGCGCCGCCACTCAAAGAAACGTGGGCTCTGGGAACGAGAATGGAAGCGACGTTTTTGACGGCAAGCAGGGCCACGCTAGTTTAGCACTTTGTCTGGTTCTAATAAGTTTCTTCTATTTTTAGTGCCATACTGGCAATAAAGAATCTCTACGAGATAAATTTGAAGAACACTTGACCTGTGCCATTTGTTTGGAGCAATTTAAAGATCCTAAAGTTTTACCATGTCTACATTCTTACTGCTATGAGTGTATTGCAAAACTTGACACGACCAGAGATCAAATAACTTGTCCTGAATGTCGCATGGCAGTTAAGGTAAGAGAAATAACCTTATAAAAAATTTCCTCATTAACATGTACGAGCACAACCTCGTACCCAGGGCCTTCCCAAGATGGCAGGGCGGAGCAGAAACAACTTTGGCAAAGGCTCGTCACTTGACTCCAAAATATTCCGAAAATCTTGGATTATTTTATCACGTGAGTAATTCTCTGACACGTACCCAATCGTCTCTGGAAATTTGAGGTTTGCGGTGCCTAATGGGAATGTTCACACGCAGGAGACGACTGGAAGATCCAAAGCAAAGATGGCCGGACAAGTAATGGCGGATTTTGAAATTACTTAACAGGAGATCGACTCACGCGCTTTTAGTGTATTAAACTTTGATTGTCCGAAAGTAAAGCAATATTTGCTTCGAACAGTATTTAATTACAGCAATATTTGTCCAGGTGAAAATTCCACACTTGAAGCTTTTTGTTGCTTGTATAAACAAAAGATTTGCAACTGCAGACAGACAGACAGACAGACAGACAGACAGACAGACAGACAGACAGACAGATAGACAGACAGACAGACAGACAGACAGACAGACAGACAGACAGACAGTCAGATAGACAGACAGACAGACAGACAGACAGACAGACAGACAATCCATGGTGAAAATAACCGTCGGTAAATATATATAAACGTTGCATGATAATGTGTAATTATTAAATATTTATTTATTTTCATAGTAACTATTTAATATTATTAATTATTAAAGTAGTTATTTTTATTATTTTTGTTTTGAAAGACTTTCTCATTACAGGTTGGAAACCCGCCTGATATATCCTTCCTGCCATCAAATTTTTTTGCAAAAAATCTTCTTGCCACTCTGTTCCTAGCAAGCGAGTCAGATTCGGGAGGAATCGTTTGCGAGAACTGTGACAGCACTGACCCTGCCGAAACTCGTTGTTCAATGTAGCCGTTATCTCTGTTCATTTTGTACAAACGTCCACCGACGACTTCAAGATACGAAGAATCATAACCTCAAATCCATAAATGAGCTGAAAGCAAGTAATTCACCTGTGATTGCGGAGAAGGTGCGCTGTGACAAGCACAAAGATGAAGTAATCAAGCTTTATTGCGAAACATGCCAGGAAACCATTTGTAGGGACTGTACTATAGTTGACCATCGACAACACGACTACTCCTTTGTAAAGGACGTCGCACAAGAAAAAAAAGATGAATTACTTAAACTGTTGGAAGAAGTAAAAGAAAGGAAAATCGAGGTGTCTACAGGACTACCAAATATAACCTTAAGAGAAGAGAGTGTCAACGCCAAAAACGATGAAGCTATTGCAGAAATAAACAAGTATTTTGAGAATCTGGCTAAAGTTCTTGAGATTAAAAATAATGAATTGGTTGAAGAAGCGACAGTTCTTAAGAATTCGAAACTCAAGCAGCTTCGTGCACAACGAGAGCAGTTAGAAATTACGTTGGCAAGTTGTGAAAGCAACATCGAGTTTACAGAGCAAGCTTTTAAAAATGGCAACGATGTACAATTATTAAACATGAAAAAGTACATTTCACAATCTTTAGAAAGCTTGAAAAACAAGAAGAGGGAAATCAAGCCTTGTGTTGATAATTACGTCGAGTTTGTAACAGAATTGTCACAGAATGACCTCGTTGATAAGCTTCAATTTTGCTCTGTGGTAGGCCATAGGCAATGCCACTTCAAAATTACACAGTTTCCTTTAAAGTTCAAGCAAAAACGTGGTTGGAAGTGGGAACCAAATCTGAAATAACCATTAACCATAAAAGTGGATTCCAGCCAAGAGCTAAAACGATAAAACCTATCTTTACAGGAGTACCAGTAAGATATGTAACCATTTCAAAAAATCGTAATGGTTCATATAATGTTAGTTTTGTTCCTCTTGAAGTTGGAGAGTTGAAATTCCAAGTGTGCATAAATGGGCGTCGTTCTCCACAATGAAGAAATGTTAAACCGGCATATCCTTCTGGTTACAGAATTAGTGATTGCATTTTAGAATCCGGAATTCATTCTTGGAAGGTTTCAGTAGATCACGACTTTTGTAGCTGGGACGAGATGGCTGACTTTAAGGTTGGAGTTATTAATTACGACGACAACAACACTGTTTACGGCTTCAGCGATTTCACCAGGACAGGGTCAACATCAAAGCTTTCATTGGAACTTGATATGTCAAGAAAGGAATTAACCGTCAGACCGCACAAGAGAAGGATCCACGTGTATAAAATAACGTGTCTCAGAGTTTCGCCTTTTTTCACCATAGATTGTAAAGAATGTGATGTAACAGTAACTGACATGAAACTTTCTCCTTTTAAGATATCCTAATCTATACAAACTTTTACGTATATTTTACCTACAATTTTAATATAATAATAATAATTTTAATAATAATAATCTTTTTAAAATTTCAACTTTAGCCGAAAATCTTATCTATCTTTAGTAGTGTCAAAAGGCCGATCCTGGCTCATTTTTGTAAAAGAGGTTTTTAAACCTTTTTCCGAAATTTTCAGGAGGGGGTAGAACCGATCCTGGGACATTTTCCAAAAATATTTTAAAAATGCTGTTCGCAACCCCCTCCTGAATTTTTTGGATTGGGTTGACTTCCGGTTTGACATCCGATCCTGGGACAATTTCCAAAATGGTCGCCAAGTTTTTGGGATTGGGGTTCGCAAAGGGTTCTGGAATTTTTTAAAGATGGCCGCCAAGTTTTTGGGTTTGGGGGTTTTTGCAAGATGACAAAGGTTTTAAAATTAAATAAATGAATAACAAACGGAGTAACTTATGTCCAGACAGAGAAGAATGTATGTGGGTGGGTTTTACAAAATATCCAGGTAAGCCACCAAACATAATATATTTTAACAAAAGTACACACCCCAAAACAGTTTGCACCTATATACACCCAGGCGAAACAAAAGTCCAAATGTTAGTTAGAACAGGGGTGTATGACACAGTTTTTTAAATTGAACTATTTTTTTCGGAAAAAATTAAAAGAATAAGAATGAACTTAAATGAAATTAATATAAATTTGGAAGAATACGAAACACTGGTTGAAAATTCAAACATTCCCGAAATGAAGAAAGTTTCAGACAAAATAGTTGCTTTAATGTTTCAAGAAATTACTAACGAATATACGAGACCAAAAAGACTTGACGAAATGCTAAGAGAGCTATCTGATATAGATTCCTTAACTTACGGTGTTCGGAGGAATGAAACAGCTAGGATATCCAATGACACTATACCATCTGAAACCACTGGTGGAGAAATTTTAAACGGAATAGAACGAAAAATACACATGGTGCAAAACATAATTGATGACCTAAGAATTGGAAGAACAGAAAGAGAAAGAGAAGAAGGATACGAAGAAGAAGAAGGATACGAAGAAGAACCCGAAGAAGATGACGATGAAGATGACGATGAAGATGACGATGAAGAAGAAGTTTCCGACAAACTTGGACCCATAGAGCATGACGAGCGTCAGTTTTCAGAAGAAGGAGAGTGCGAAAACGAACTTTAAAAACCATTCCAAAACATAAACAAAAACTTCCATTAAAATCTTTAACAAAAAATGTTAAAAATTTTGCAAGATAAACAATGAGTTATTATTATGGTTATGGAAGACAAAGAAGATCGTTTGAAGATGGTTCTGACATGGAAAAGAAAATTAAAGAAATTGAAAAAAAATTAAAAAATCTTTCTTTGCATAACGAAAATTACAAAACAGTTTTTGATCTTAACATAACAAAAGCTGTCAAAACCTTTGAAACATCCGGTGGGGTAAAAAGAATAACACAAGCACGGAGTGGAAACTCTGTTTTATGGCAAGATGACAAAACCGTTGCCCCAACATTTGGATCAGATGCCATTGGTCCAGGGATAGATTACATTGAAAACACAGGAGGAAACTATATGTTATTTTGCAACACTGAAATGCAGTTTAATGATGTTTCTGTTTTTGTTGTTTGCACTGTTGTTGACACATCTGTTCCCGACGATTGGTGTTATCTTATTGGGAATGATAATGGTAATTATGACAAATATCTTAGCTTTAAATCCTACTCTTACTCCAAATTAATAGTTGGTGGTTTAATGCAAAGCACTAAAAAAACAGTAAATATTGTTGGCCCCCATAGCATTACCCACAAACACCTAATTTCCTGTCATTGGTTGGGAACTGGATCATGTGTGTACATAAATGCTAAAAAGTTGGCAGGATCAGAATTCATATCGGATTTGGCAGATATAGGTAGTCCATTTGGGTCTGTATTTCTAAACAAAAGATTGTCTGGAACCCCCTCAAATAGTACCCAACTAAAAGGAAAAATTTATGGGATTAAAATTGTTCATGGACCATTATTACCTCCCGAGATTGTTAAAATTAACAAGGATATGATGAAGGAATATGGAAACTTCATTTGAAACTTCATTTGTAAAAACTTGGTAAAAACTTGGTAAAAACTTGGTAAAAACTTGGTAAAACTTGGTAAAACTTTGCAAAAACTTTTAAAATCTTTACCAAGATAAATAATGAGTTATTACTATGGATATGATGACCCAGATTATTCTTATGGAGGGGGTGGTGGTGCTGACGGAGAACCAGGACCACAAGGTGACACAGGTGTAAAAGGTGACAAAGGTGACAGAGGTCTAACAGGAGCAACAGGACCACAAGGAAACAAAGGAGACAGAGGTTTGCAAGGAACAAAAGGAGACAAAGGTGATGAAGGTTTGGAGGGGCAAAGAGGTTTGACAGGTGACAAAGGAAACAGTGGAGACAGAGGTGCAATAGGACCAACAGGACCAACAGGAACAGCAGCTCAAAAAGGTGACAAAGCGGATAAGGGAGACCAAGGTCCAAAAGGTCCAAAAGGGGATAGGGGTTTGACAGGTATGGCTGGTACAGATGCTCATAAAAAGGGTGACAAAGGGGACCAAGGTAACACAGGACCCACAGGACCAAAAGGAGACAAAGGCGATCGAGGTTTGCAAGGAACCAAAGGAGACAAAGGGGATACTGGCATTAGAGGACCACAAGGAAACAAAGGCGACAGAGGTAGCTTTGGAACAGCAGGTGCAACAGGTCCACAAGGTCAAAAAGGAGACAAAGGTGACCATGGAACAACAGGTGCAACGGGATCCAAAGGAGACAAGGGTGACAAGGGAGACAAAGGTATGGCAGGAACAGCCGCACAAAAAGGGGACAAAGGAGATCCTGGTGATGATGGTGCAAAAGGAAACAAGGGCAACACAGGGGCAACAGGACCCCAAGGCCCACAGGGTGCCCAAGGTCCACAAGGGGGCCAAGGATCTCAAGGGTCAAAAGGTACCACAGGTTCCACAGGATCGCAAGGACCCCAGGGACCACAAGGAACAAAAGGGGATAAGGGAGATCAGGGACCCAAAGGCGATCAAGGAGACCAGGGAGTCCGAGGATTACCAGGTGGCAAAGGATCAACTGGGTTGAGAGGTCTCAGAGGTTTGAGAGGAGTTACAGGGGTTACAGGACCTGCTGGAACTTTTTCGCAGTTGGTAAAATATAAAAAGGATAGTGGAAAAACAAACCACAAGGGAGGAGCATGGGATAACACAAACAACATTAGCACCCTACTTTCATTTACAGCAACCCATGATACAGGAAAATATTTGGTTTCATATTGGTTTACACTACAACCAGATGGACATAAAATAGATCAACAATCTAAGCAAACTGGTTGGTATGCTTCTTCATATAGAGCATATTTTGACCTAAAAACAAACCTTTACCATGGAAGTGTTACAGACAGATCAAACAAACTTTCAGGTTTGGAAACCATAACCATGGGAAAAACATACAACGAAACACATTCCCACCATATTTTCTGTCAAGGTATTGCCACTATAAAAAAAGGAACCCAAATGTCTTTGCACTCATATTCTGGTTCTGTTGGTGATGACTATACCTTCCTGTTTTTCAATGTTTGGGATGTTGAAATCAACCTGCTTAGAATTAGTTAAAGAGAATAATAAAAAGAAAGAATGTCTAAGTTCAAAACAAACACCTTATCGTCTTTGTTGTACGAAAGTTATAGCAAAGAAAACATTACACATATGGATATTTTCAACAAAAGATCATATTCTGTAAAAGATGAAGATGATTTTTTAAATAAATACACAAAAGCCTACACATTTTTGTCAAGATCCGGAAACTTTAACAAATATCTTTTGGAAAGAACAACAGACATTGGTCCCGTCATTGTTGACATTGATCTTAGTAAAAAACTTAAGGAACCCAAACCACTATACACAGAAAAGAAAGTCTTAAAATTGGCAAGACTATTTCAAAAAATATTGAAAGAACTTCTTGTTAATCAAACAAACTTGGACTGTTCTGTTTTGGAAAAACCAGGATATTTTAAAGATGACAAAACTTACAAAAATGGTTTTCATCTACATTTCCCACATGTTTGGTTAACAAGGAGAGAAAGACTGTACATTAACGAACTTGTACAAAAGGAAACAAAAATCCAACTTGACAATGCTATCATTGCTGGGAACTGGTTTTTATATGGCTCCAAAAAAAGTCCAACGTCAGACCCCTATCTTTTGAGTTATATTATTGAAGAAAAGAGAGATCATGTGGCGAGTCAATATTCTGACCATGAATTAATATATTTACTTTCTGTTAGACAAAAGAAACATACCCCTGTTAACAAATTATCTTTTTTACCTGAAATTGAACAAAAGGTAAGAAATGCAACCATTATCAACTTTGATGACCATACCAAAAAAAGTGAGGAAGAGTTACAAAACTATATTGACCAGATACCAAAAGATATTGCCGAAGACTATACAAAGTGGAGGTCTGTTGGGTTTGCTCTTTACAACGAAACCCATGGAGAAGAATATGGGAAAAATCTTTGGCACCTATTCTCCCAAAAATGTTTTGAAAAATATGACGAAAGTGAGTGCGACAAATTTTGGGAAAATCCTGCTGTAACCAGTTTTTCATTAGGGACACTAATTCATTATGCGAGTTTAATTTCTAATAAGAAAAAGGAAAAGCGAACAGTAACTTTAAAAAAATATTTAAAAGCTGTTTGAACAAATTTCAACTAGCTTTTCAACTAGCTTAACAACTAGCTACCAAACAAATCCAACAAACCATTAATAAATGGAACCAGAACAAAAACCAGAACCCGAACAAAAACAGGAGGAAAAACATGAGCAAACTATTACGAAAACTCCTCCTCCTGTCCATGTTAAAAATCCCAAAAGAGTTGCACAAGGTAAAAAACTTGCTGCAATAAGTAAGGAAGCAAAATTAAGAAAAAAAGCCAGGATGGAAAAGGAGAGAGAGGAAGAACCAGAAGTCAAAAATGAAACAAGTATTTCAACATCTTGTGCAATAATTGGGACAATAGCAGCCTTAATTACCACTTACATTACTTACTCCAAATGGAAGAAAGAACCAGAAGAAAAAGTTAACAAGTCAAAAACAGTTTTCAAGGATCTTTCAAAATATGATCTTTAAATTTTTAAAATGAAATTCTTTCCACAATTGGAAAGAAATTCAATAAATGATTGTTACCTCTTATGCAACAGAATGTGCCTTTGGAAGTAAAAACTGGTTTAATATTGGAAAACTAATTTTTTTAATTTCAAAAGGAAGTTATGAAGGGTATAAACTTTGGTTACTATACAGTAAATACGATACCAGAAATTATAATGAAAACCATTGTTATCATTTATGGGCAGATTTTGATCTTTTGATGCCAGATGATTTTGAAGGAGAAGAAGAAGATGAAGATGATTTTTTTAATAATTATTAAATTTTTTTTAAAAGATTTGCCAAGTTTTAACAAAACTTCATTTTTTTTACAGGAATGAAGTTTTCAAAAATTTCCCCCTAATATAATAAATGAATACAGAGAGAGAAGTTGAATTAGAACCCGGTTATAACCGGTTACACAGAAGTTCAATAACTGGGGAACGAGCTCGAAATGTAATTACTTTCAATCCCAATTCTGCTAATGAGGGAGAAGTAATTTACATCCATATCCCAAAACTCAAACCAGGGACAACACTAGTTCCTGACAAGATGTTCCTCCTGTTCGACTTTAAAAACAAAAATACCAAATCTTGGTTTAACAACAACCTTGCGAAACAACTCCAAGAACGTTTGGAAGTTAGATTTGCAGGAGAAAAAGTTTACGACAACACGGGAGAGAGTCTTTTGGGGACTTACAAAGACTTGTGGATGGACAAACATGAGAGAGCCAACATGATTGAAGATGGTATTGCAACAGAAAACCAGCGAAAACTTATTTCAAAATCTGACGACGCTTCTTCTGACACATATGCGGCTGTGTATGGAACAAAACAGAGGATCAAGTTGGACAAGATTTTAAAGGATCATGGTCTTTATGCACCCCACAGTATGGCAAATGACTTGCAGTATATTATTACACTACCAAAAGCTACCGCCATTATGAAGGCACAAAGTAGTCAATCTGTGGCTGGTTATTCTTTGGAAAATATCGAGTTGGAGTATGAAACCATTACCAACTTTGCCCTGGTCCAGGAAATCGAATCTTCTTACCAAATGGGTCGTGCACTTTCCTTTGAACATGTAACTTTAATGAAAACCACACCATGGGCTGCAGCTTCAACATTAATTAATGAAACCATCAATCTACCAAGAAAGAGCATGAAGGCGGTTGTAATGTTGTTTACAAAAGCAACCAGAGGGGGATCAGAAGAATTTGTGTACCCCAATATTGAAAGAGTAAAAATTACTATTGAAGGAGTCCCGAACAGCATTTACTCTCAAGGCATCCCAAAGCGAAGATTGTTTGAGGAAGCCGAAAGACTTTTCAGACATACCAACTATCCAACAATCCAAGCTGACGAATTCTTTACAGAAAACCAGTTTGCACTTGTTGTTGATCTTCGGTCAATTAATGACAATGCTGTGTATGGGGATGGTACAAAACTTTTGACAACACAATCTGGGATTATGTTGGAAATTAAGAAAAAGGCGACAGCAACAGATCTCAGGTGCCATGTTTTCATTCTCTCAGATGGCTTACTGAAAGTACAGGGAGGAGCATTCCAGAGTGTCAACTACTAAAAATATTGGCAAGACTTGGTAAAACTTTTCTCAAATAAAATGGAAACCGAAGACCCAAAACCATTTAATATGATTATTGTTGGAATGACGAGTTGTGGAAAGACTCATTACTTACTAAAAAATTTAGTTGAAAATTATAAAAAAAAATTTGAAAACATAGTTTTAATATGTCCCACTTTTGTATGGAACAAAACATATTTGGAATGGGAACACCTACATGATCCAAGATTCTTCGTCATCCCTTGCGACCAAGATGAGTCCGAAGATTTTTTAAAATATGTTGTTGATTATTGCAAAGGAACCCCAAGCCTAATTATTTTGGATGACTGTGCTTCCGGACAGAGTGTCAAAAACAGAACCAGCGAGTTGGTCAAACTTGGTTTTGGAGCAAGACATATGAACATTAGTACAATAGTTGTTACCCAGCAACTGACAAGTATTGCAAAACCATATAGGGAAAATATTTCAAAACTGGTTACCTTTTACAACCCAAACAGAAAAGATATGCAAGTTATTTTAGATGATTATTTAGACATACCAAAAGAAGAAGAGAAAAAAATAAAAGAAATTTTAAAATCAAAAAAATATTCAAAATTAGAAATCAATTTAATCCACCCCTATGACCACAAAATAGTTGAACCATTTGGGGAAAACCTAATAAATTTTTGAAGACCAAGAACAATAAATGAGGAACCTAAGAATTTTGTTGAAAAACGGAGAAACAACTGTAAAATTTGAAGATCCTTTGATCATTGAAGATACCAAACTAATGGTTAAAGATGCAACAGTTTTTTGGGATTACAATAACCTAACGAGTCCAACATATATTATGCATGGATCAAAAAAAATTAGTTTCGACAATGGCTATTGGACTGTTGGTATGATTATGAGGGTTTTAAAGGAAAACGAAATAAAGTCAGAATTACTTCCTTACAGTTGTAAAATCAGACTATACCCAACACAACACCTCCACCTAAATAAACTTGGTCCTTTGCTAGGATATCCAGAAACAACAGTAATTAGGGGAGGAGCAAACCTTGTCAGTCCAGAAACAGTTAACATAAATCGTGGAATGAGATTTGTTTGTATATCTTGCGAAATGATTGATGGAACTAGGACATCATTTTCAGGAAAACGGGATAGAACAGCTGCAGTTCTTCCAATTACAACAAAACAATTGTTGAAGGGATCAGTCGAAAAATTTGCAAACATTAATTCTGAGGCAATGCTGGACAATGGTGTTTACAACGAACTCAAATTTAAAGTTGACCACAATGTTGGCGACATCCTTCTTGAAATTTTTTTATGTCCACAGAATTATGAGACTCCCTAAATCTTTTGAAAATAAAAAACATGAACATAAATATTGAACAAAATTTAGAAATTATTAAAAAGGTGTTAAATTATTTGGTAAGCTTGGAAGTAATTTTAAACAATGATAAAGACCAAAATTTGGCAAACTTAAAGGTGGCTGTAAACGATTTGATAGCTGCTTTAAAGAATTATGTAAAAGTAATTGAAATTTTGAAAATCTTCTAAAACTTTTCTGAAAATATATAACAAAAATGTTATAAATTTTTTTCTACTATATTAATAAATGAATAAGAACGAGGTTTTAAATGATTTGTATGAGGCAGCTTTGATAACAGTTGCAGCTGTTGGAGTAAGTATGGTTGTTAAAAAGTTAACAGGACAATCCTTAGCAGCCCCAGCAAGTTTTAAAGAAACAGCCAAACTTGGAGTTGCGGTTGCAGGAGGATTGTTTGCCGTAAAAATGGCACAGGAGAAAGGATACATACCGAAAAATGTGGATCCAAAGAAATCATAGAGAAAAGACTTGGTAAAAATTTGAACTGCAATCCCAAACTTCTTTTTTAAATAAATGGCATCAATGATAGCAGGAGGGTTGTTTAATGCGGTTGCCTTTGCTGGTGCCGGATATTTGTTTCAATCATTTAACAAACATGGTTATGCTGACGAGGCAAAAAGACATAACCTGGCAACAGAAAAACTTCAAAAAGACAAAGAAAAGTTTTTTGAGAATGAAATTAAAAGAAAGGACAAAGTCAGGGAACTACAAGACGAAATTCGGAATGCAAACTACAACATGCAAGATACCTCAAAGGCTTTCCAAGAACTTCATGAAATCTTACAAGAAGAAAAACCAGTGGAGCCGAAACTTGATGATTATTACCAACCAAGCGATGAAATGCAAAAATATATGACCATTACTGTAACACTTTTAGGGGCTGGTGCTGGTTGGTTGTTGGCGGTTGTTGTCTGAGGTTAAAATATTTGGTAAAAAATTTATAACATTATTTTGTTATATATTTTAGAAAGTTTTAGAAAGTTTTCAACATTTCTTTCCTTCTTTGATAATTTTGTTATACTCCTTACACTTTCTGATCCCACTCATTTCTTCAATTTTCAAAACATTTTCAACACTAAGAGCATTGCCAAAAACTTTGAATCCTGTTTGGTATGGTCTGTAAGCATTGTCTCTTGGAGAATAATTTAAAATATATTTTATTTCGTCAAATGTTTTTAGTTCTGATGTAGTTGGTTTTTTCATTTTTTCCAAAAGATCATCTCTTTGACAGATTCCAAAAATAATGAACATAATGTAATTCATACTATATTTTCTGTTTAAAACCAAACCCAGTCCAATAAGAGTTTTGTTGGCTTTGTCGAAAAATTTCATGATCTCGTAACCAACAATTTTCTCCTCCTTTGGGAACAATTTCCAAAATGTTTTTACATATCTTTTCAAAATGGGTGGGGTTGGTTCTTTGTGGTTATAACCATACAACTTAAATAACACCAAACCACATTTTCCACAAATTATGGATCCTTCAATTTCTGCAGTTGACACCTTACAACAACTACTTTTGTTCTTATATGTTTCGAGTTCTAAAAGACTTTCGTTAAATTCAGCGACGTCATTTTTCTCCATAGTTTCAATAATTGGGTTATGAAAAACATCTAATTTTTGATATGTCATTTTAAATTTTGGGAAGCTAAACATTTCTTTCTTTAATTATATTAATCTCGCTATTCCTTTAAATACCAAGAAAACAGTGCCAATTGAAGCCCCAAAAACTTCTGGTAATCTGTTGTCGTTTTTTTCAGCAATTTCTGGTGTAAATATTCCGGGCTTGTATTTTCTTTCATTAATTTTAACAACATCATCAATAGTCTCAATAGGTTTTACAGGAAATTTCCCAATAGGTTTCCCAACATTTAAGTGTCTGTTGAGCCCAAGAACCATCCTATTTGTGGCCAGTGTAAGAACATTGTTGAACCCACTAATTGGATTAATAAGGATCCTCATATCAGATGGGATTAAAATTAAACCAGGAGATATCGCAAAATTTAAAACAACATTTGTGGACTTAATAGCCTGCCTCATATTCGAAATGGAAACAGTAATGTCATCCTGGGCTATTGTGTCCTCCATTAACTTTTTAAACACTTCTTGTGTTTGTAAACTTTTAGCACCTTCGCCAACAATGACCCACCTTGTTTTTGCCTGTGCTCCCAAAACGCAGTAAACAAAAGATTCTAAGGATTGTTGGAATAACTTTTGACCCAATAATGTTAACCCATTGGAATCTTTAGGTACAAAATGTTTGAAATCATCGGAATGTCTTGAACCAGCTGAAACCAGTTCTTCATATGTGTTGACCCTTCCATAACTCTTTTTTTCCAACTTTACATACCTGACTTCATATCCAAGGTCCTTCATATCCTGTGTAAATTCTTTTGCACTTTGTGTAGAATTACTTATTTTTTTAACCCAAACATCATTGGGGTTGTGTTGTAAATTTTTTATGACTTCTTCTGTCAAAAACCTTCTCAGTTTGTTTGGATGTTTTAAAAACCTTCTTACCTGAAAAACATAATGATAATTAACAATACTTGTCAAAAAAGAAGACCTAAATTTTTCAAAACCATTCTTAAAATGTTTGTTTGAAATACCGCACAAGTAGCTTGCAACATAACTGGCAGCAATAGCTGTAAAATATGGGATGGTAAGAAAGTCATTTAATGTTGGGTTCCTTGTTTTCATTGGCTGTTGAAATGTCAAATCTATGGGATTCAAATTTACAATGAAGTTTTCTCTTTCATTTGCAAATATCGTAATAGTGTTTATGTTTACAGAAGCCTTTGGTTGTTTGGAAAATTTTTGGACTGTTCCAAAGACATCCCACTCTTTTGGCCAAGATTCTGAAATTTTTTTAAATTCTGTCATTGTTTATTTAAAGTTCAAAATAGGATTCTCATAATTTTTAAGAAGTTGCAAAAAAATCCAGTTTCCCTTAAAATAAAATGGAAGATAAACTTTTACTCATTGATCTTGAGTTACGAGATATTTATTACAATCCTGTAACCGGTTACCAATCTACGGAAAAACTTTACAAAGCTGCTGTAAAAGAAAATCCTTCAATAACACGAAAACAAGTTAAGGAGTGGTTACACAGCCAAAAAGTTTTTACTTTACACAAACCTATTAGAAAACCAAGAAAATACCAAAAAACATTCGTTAAAAATCTTGCTGACCAAATGCAAATGGACTTGGTGGATATGGCGAAATTTGGTTCTGAAAATAATGACCAAAAGTGGATATTGACTGGGATAGAAATTTTGTCAAGATTTGGTTTCGCTGTTCCTGTCCATAGAAAAAGTACTGTCGCTATGGTGCCAGGTGTTAGCAAAATGTTGGAAGAATTTAAGAAAAGATTTGGTAAATATCCAGAAACAGTCCAGTTTGACGAAGGGAAGGAGTTTTATAATGTTGGAGTAAAAACTCTTTTGAAATCTCTAAACATAGAATATTTTTCATCCAGATCCCACAGAAAGGCTGCACTTGTGGAAAGGTTCAACAGGACTTTGAAAACCAGAATGTGGAAATTTTTTACTTTTAAAGGGAACAAGAAGTGGTTAGATAGTTTGGACAAATTTGTTAAAAGTTACAACAACACAATCCACAGCACCATTAAAATGAAACCCAAAGATGTCAATAATACCAACCAATCCAAAGTCTTTTTTACACTGTATGGGATCCCTCCTCTTGAAGGAAGTATAAACCCAAAATTCAAAATTGGGGACAATGTTAGAATCCAAAAATACAGAAAAAACTTTGCAAAAGGATATGATCCAAATTTTACAAATGAAATTTTTACTGTGTCAGCGGTTTTCAGAGGAGTTCCTGTTATGTATAGAATTCGGGATAAGGAGGAGGACATTATGGGAAAATTTTATGGTGAGGAGTTGGTTAAAG
This sequence comes from Paragorgia papillata, assembly GCA_035771165.1. NCBI lineage: Eukaryota > Metazoa > Cnidaria > Anthozoa > Scleralcyonacea > Coralliidae > Paragorgia > Paragorgia papillata. Next base: position 2,734,244 of record JAWNZC010000003.1, read on the forward strand.
TTGTTGGGGAACAGACATAAATTTTTTGGTAAAAGTTATTGGAAACCAAACATAAATAAATGACTGAAACTATTGAACTGCAGAATTTAAATCCTAATAAAAACGCAGAACAAGAACAGGAGGCTGGGACAACTTTTGAATCATCTTTTAACCGCTCCTATTTTAAAGAGCTTGATGATCTTTTTCAAGAGTTTGAAAATTTTCCTGGGGTTGATGATGATCCTGGACTAGTTAACCGAGATGAAAGAGAAAAAATTATTGAAAGACTTACTAAAAGACCTGTAAAATTTAAAGATGAGTCGGATGACCTATTTAAAAAAAGAATGAAAGACTTTATAGCAAATGAGACCAGACGACAAAGTTTAGATGTTACAAAGCAAAAGAAAGAATTTTTTTACGAAGAGTTAAGTCAAACAGTAGTTGGGAGTGATGGCAAAGCAAGCAAAAATTTGTTAAAAGCAAGTGCATTTTCCTTTGATCCAAAAACATTTGAGGTTGATGGACTTAAGTTTGAGAATGTGTTAGTTAAGGTTAAAAATATTAATACCGGAGATTTTGAAGATTCAAAAGGAAAAGGAGTAAAAGTTAAAAACAAAATTAAAAAATTTAAGGATTTGTTAAAACTAGCAAGTACGGAACATTCAAAAACTGGAGTTGGACTTATAGAAAATGAACTTAATATATCCCCTCAAGCAGCAGAAGCAGTTCAAAAAGAAGTTGCTAGAGATTTGGAGGACGAAATAACAATGTTAAGGGATAACATTGAAATCCAAAATCAAAGTATTATCCAAGAAGTGAAAGAAGAGGGGGGAAGCAGCAAACACCAAGATGGTGACAAAATTCTTAGAGAGCTTGCTGGAATTTTGGATCCAAAGGGGACCAATGCTGAAAAATTAGAGTCTGTTGAAGTTAACAAACCATATTATGAAGATTTGTTAGAAAATGAAACAGAACCAAGAATGAAACAACTTATTGAATCTGTTTTAGAGGTTATTACATTAAAAGCCGACCAACTTAGATTGGAAGAAAATATTGCCCCCTTGGAGGGAGAAACTAAACAAAAAATTAAAGATAGTATCATAGCACGGTTTGAAAAATTTAAAGAATGGGCCAAAGAAAACATGGGGGCAATGGCTGCTATTGGCATTTCCATCGGAGGGATCATAACAACTGTGGTACTAGCTGGAAAAGCTGCTGTTGTAACATCTGCAAAGGCGACAGGAGCATTAGCAAAAGCCTTAGCAAAACTTGCAAAAGCCGCTTGGCCTGTATTGGCACCAATTTTAAGCATATTGGCAACTGCACTATCTTGGGGTGCAAAGGGGCTAGCATGGTTGGCAAAAAAATTGTGGGTCCTTGCAATAGCTTTGACATATTTTGTGTACACAGAATATAAAAACTATAAGAAAAAATAAAAATAAACACTATTATAAATGAACACCGAATACGCAACAACGAATGACGAAAAAAATGAAGAACCGCAAGATTTGACCCTTAGGGAAGACTTGATCCGCCTATCCTTTGCAAAGGAAATCAAACAATCGGAAGCATATTTGAAAAAAGCTTCGGTAACCCAACTTGAAAAAATTAAATTAAATTATGAGAGAGCCCAACTTGACAAAACTACCACTCTGTTAACTGAAACCCTTGTAACCAAATTTTCAGAGTTATTGGAACAGTTGGACTTGGTACAGGATGACGAAAAACTGGATGCAGAATTATCGTCAAACAAACTTTTTTGCGATGACGTTAAATCCTTGGTTAAAAAAATTTCGCCATATATTCCGATGATTGGTTTGCTCACTGGCGGCATAATTGTTGTTAAGCATGTCTGGGATCGGAAACCAAGTCCAAATAAAAATGCTACAATACAAACTAACGAAAATTCTTCTGAAAATGTCAGTGGTGGCAGTTCTGTTGATTCCAATAACAGTTGAACTAATATTACTTAAGTTTTTACTATTTTCCTAATCTTGTTTGGTTAGGAAAAAATAAAACAAATGGGAAATTCAAAGTCAAAGCCAAAAGAAAAATTTAATAAAAACCATATTACCAAAAAAGGTTTTCAGTTTGGATTAAGTTTTGGTAAGGAAAATTTGACTATGGAAGGAAATGTCCAAATAGGGTGGACAAACAAAACAGTCAAAAATTACACAAAGGTTTCCAACTGTAAAAAATCGTCATCTGTGGAATCCTTAAAAAATGAAATAAATGATAACAATGATAACAAAAATCCAAAACTGGTATCGACAAATTCGACGGCAGAGGATGGAAAGGAGAAACTTAATCCTTGAGAAAAAGTGGGTTCAAAAGGAAAAAGATCGATGGGTGCACAATAATGTAAGAAATGAACATTACTACTAAAACTTTTTAAAAAAATTGAATTTTAAAAAATATAGTATAATAAATTAAAAGAAATGAATCCAACTATTGAAATCAAAATCAGGTTTGAAGAAGAGGAGCCTCAAACTAAAGAAGAGCTGGAAGAAGATATAGAACTTTTACAAAAAAAGCTGCAGGAAAAGTTTGAAATTCTAGACCGTAAATTTGGAATTTGCAACCCCCCACTCCGAGAAATACTAATTAGTATGGCCACCCAAAAAGGAATCAAAAGAGCATCCATCCTAACAAAAAAAACACTTTGCGAGAAACTTGGCTTCCCAGATATTCCAAACTTACTCGGTGGTAACCCAGATTTTCCAAACATTTGTCCTGTTAAAATTCTGTTTACAGCCCTGGATGACGATGAAAAAATAGAGTTTGAAAGTATGGGTAAAGCTGCACTTGCATTAAAGAAAAAAAGGGATGCTTCCATCATCTATCACATTTTAAAAAACAAAAAAAATGTTTTGTACAATGGAAAACTCTGGACTGTAAGTAGAAAGTAAAAAATATGTAAAACTAAAAACCAAAAATCTCTTATTCCAACAATAAGAAATTTTAAAAGAAAACCATATAATAAACAATGACAACAACATATACAAAAACTCCAGAAGAACTCAAAAAACTTTTTCAAATAAGAATGCAACTTAGAACAAGTGCAAACAAAAGACTTCAAACAATACGGGAAGAAGGATTTCCACCATCATCACTCAAAGAACTTAGAGAAATAGGTAAAAAACTTGGTGTCAAAGGATCCCACAGTCTTAACACAGGAACACTCTGTCAAAAACTCGGCATCCCATTGGTAAAAAATGAAGTTTTCGACAAACACCACAGAAATGTAATAAGAACACCAATTAAAATAACATTTACAGCTGTGGATGGAGAAAAACTAGAGTTCCCAAGCATTTACAAAGCTGGTTTAAGTTTAAACAAAAACCCAAGTTGCATCCCTTTTTACATTAAAAAAAACAAGGAAGTTTTGTACAACGGTAAATTATGGTCCGTAAGCCGTTAAATTTTTTAAAAACCATACTATAAACAGGACTCTATACTGTTTTCTAAGGTTTTTAATGGTTTCGGTTTGTACTCATTCTTTACAAAGATTTCTTTCCTAAACAGGAAAGGAATTTTTTTATGAAGTTTTTTTTAATTTTGGTTTAAAGAATTTTTTTTTATATATTTTTTTTTTTTTCATACTATATAAAGAATGACTAAACAAACCAACGATCCAAAGTTGTTAAAAATTCGCGAAAATGCTCGCCTTAGAAAACAGAGGCAGCTGCAGAGAGATAAGGAGATGAAACCATTTAAACCTGAAAGACTTGCAAAACTTCAAGAAAAACAGAAGGCAAAGGAGTTAAAAAATGAGCAAAACCTTATTAACCAGCAAGACAGGTTAAAAGATGACTTAATTAAGTTCCAACAAAAAACATATAAAAAACTCCAGAAAAAGGAGCAACAAAAATGGGCGAGAGAGATTAAACAAGAGGAAGCACGACAAGACAAACTCAAATGGGACAAGAAGTGGTTGGGCACCAACAAAAAACTTACCAGAACCAGACAAATTCTTGGCAACAAACTCTCAAAAATATTTAAAAGAAAGACAAAAGCCAACAAAAAAATTCGGCAAACGGAACCAATAATGATTAAAAATTTCTCAAATGGGAAGGCAGCTTTGTACGAATTATCTGGACAAAACTACAGAGATCCAACAGTGTTTTTGGAAGAAACAACAGCAACTGTTGAAAAACTTCTTAATGGGATTGAAAATTCCAAAAAAGTAAAAACAACACTCATCTGTAAACTTGTCCACTACGATTATGTAGAAGGACTTGAAGAAGTGGATCTTTTCTACTTTACCTCTCATATGAAAGCCATGACGACTGAGGAAGACGTCACGGAGTTGTACAAGCAAGCAAAAAGAGAGATGTTGGAAAATCTGGCAGCCCATCAGAAAAAAGGTTCAGGATGGTCCATAAGGTCAGTTGAATCCTTACACATCTCAATAACAAAGTACAAACCTTTAAATGGCAAGGGTTTCAAAGAATTGCCAAAATTTATCAAGGACAAAAAAGCTATCATCAATCCACAAGAAAATGATGACTTGTGTTTTCTATATGCTGTTGCCATCGCAGAAATTTTAAAGGAAGATCCAGATACCAAAAACCTGGAAAGAGTACCAACAGCTGTAAAATTATTAGTAAAAAAATATGATTGTAAGGGGATGACATCTCCTGTCAAAATTAAGGATATCTCAAAATTCGAGAAAAATAATGATATAGGTGTCAATGTTTTGACTTACGATGACGAGATCAAAAAGGTTTGCCAAATGCAAATATCCAGGTCTGATCATGACAAAAGGGTCAACTTGTTTTGGTGGAATGACCATTACAGCTGTATTAAGGACAAAGGCAAACTTCTAACAGACCAAAATGATAACCACCAACACAAAAAATTCTTCTGCAACTTCTGTCTAAACCCATTCAAAACAGAGGAGATATTAAATGAGCATGAAGAAATTTGTAGAACTCATGACGCACAAATCCAAGAATATCCCAAAAAAGGTGTTGACGATATCATGGGATGGAGTGGAAAAGATTTCAAGAAAACTCAGGATGTTCCTTTCATCATAGTGGCAGATTTTGAATGCATGCTGAAAACCTTGAAAACCCAGAAGAATGACGAAGAAAAAAGTTACACACAAAAATACCAAGAACACATCCCAGTTAGTTATGGTTTTAACATTATTTGCTCTGACCCATCCATATTTCCTGGAAAATATGTAAGTTATACAAAGCAGTACGATTTTCAAAATATTGGTCAAATGTTTGTTGAGAGTCTGGAAAAAGAAGCAAAAAAGATTTGGCACAACTATTTGAAAGAGCCAAAAAAAATTATAATGACAGCTGATGATGAAAAGGATTTCCAGAAAGCAACAACTTGTTATGTTTGTGGCGAAAAGTTTGTTTGTAGAAAACTTAAAGATTTGGATCCAAAAAGTCTTTGGAAGTCAACAAAACTTACTGCAAAATCCAAAGTTAGAGACCATGATCATTTAAACGGTAAATATCGTGGTGCAGCTCATAACGACTGTAACTACTCAATGTCAAGTGCGAGACACATACCAGTTTTGTTCCATAATTTTAGTGGGTATGATAGTCATTTAATTGCAAAATATTTGGGTATCTCAAATGGGAAACTTGGTTGTATCGCAAAAACTGAGGAGGAATATATTAGTGTCAACAAAAAACTTTGGATGGATGGTGGTTTCAAAAAAAATGACAAAGGGGTAACAGTTAAAAAATGGGTTCCTTTGGAGTTAAGGTTTTTGGACTCATTGAAATTCATGTCAAGCTCCTTGGCAACACTAATGTCAAACTTACCAAATGACAAGTTCCACTACACTGAAAACGGTTTCAAGGATCATCCAAAAGAAAATGTGGACCTGTTAAAACAAAAAGGAGTGTTCCCATACGAGTTTTTGGATAGTTTGAAAAAGTTGGACTATCCACAACTTCCACCACACGAAAAGTTTTATTCCAGATTAACAGGTAAAAATGTTGACATTAAAGATTACGAACATGGCAAAAATGTTTGGAAAAAGTTTGGATGTAAAACTTTAAAAGATTACATGGAACTGTATCAAAAAACCGATGTTTTGGGACTCTCAGATGTAATCCAAAGTTTCAGAAAAATGTGCAAAGAAACTTACAAACTTGACCCCATGTGGTTCTACACAACTCCTGGACTGGCTTGGGCTGCCTTGTTAAAAATGACGGGTCAAAAGTTGGAGCTTTTAACAGACCCAGATATGTACCTCATGATTGAAAAAGGCATTCGTGGTGGGATTTCTACAATTACCCATCGATATGCAGAAGCCAATAACAAGTACATGGATGAGTATGACCCCGAAAAAGAAAGTGTTTACATTCCATATTTGGACAAGAACAACCTGTATGGTGGAACAATGACAGAACCATTACCAACTGGTGGCTTCGAATGGGTTCCAGAAAAGGAGTTGCCAAACTGGAAAAAATATCTGACAACAGAAGAAAAGGGATGTTTTTTAGAAGTGGATCTCGAATACCCAGAGGAGTTGCATGATTTGCATAACGAAATGCCATTTGCGGCCGAAAGAATGATGATCGACAAAGTGGAAAAGTTGGTACCTAACCTCAATGATAAGAAAAAATTTGTGGTCCACTACGAAGCCCTTGAACAGATTTTAGCAAATGGTTTAAAGTTAACAAAAATCCATCGTGCGGTTTCATTTACAGAAAAAGCTTGGATGAAACCATATATCGAATTAAACACAAAGTTAAGAACAGCAGCCACCAATGACTTTGAAAAAGACTTTTACAAACTAATGAATAACGCACCGTTTGGAAAGACAATGGAGAATGTTAGAAACAGGATTGATGTCAGACTGGTTTCAGATGATGACCAGGTTGAAAAACTAGCGAAAAAACCAAATTACAATGGCATCAATATATTTTCCAATTACTTGGGTGCTGTTCATATGAGAAAAACCAGGGTCAAACTAAACAAGCCCATATATTGTGGAGCTGCCATTCTTGACAAAAGCAAAATAACCATGTATGATTTTAACTACAACTATATTAAACCAAAATATGGGGACAAGGCAAAGTTACTATTTACGGACACCGATTCCTTGTGCTACGAAATTAAAACTAATGACTTTTTTGTAGATATTTCGCCAGATGTCAAAACCATGTTTGACACATCAAACTTCCCTGAAAACCACCCAAGTGGCATCAAAAGAGAAAACAAGAAAGTCCTTGGAATGATGAAGTCGGAAACTGGTGCTGACCAAATCTCAGAATTTGTTGGATTACGTTCAAAAGCTTACGTAATTAAAATGGCCAAGAAAAAAAATCCTGTAACTGGGTTAATAGAGTGTAAGGAAGAAAAAAAGTGCAAAGGTATCGCAAAGGCTGTCATTAACAACGATATCAAATTTGACGATTATTTTAACTGTTTGTCTACAGGAAAAAACTTATTAAAGGGGATGAACACTTTTAGAAGTACAAACCACACCATCCACACCATTCATGTCAACAAAATAGCACTAAATTCTGAGGACGACAAAAGGGTTATACTAGATGACAAAATTAGCACTTTGGCGATTGGTCATTACAAAACTTTGTAGATTAAGTTCAAAATTTGTATTCGAATAGGAATACAAAATTTTAAAAAAGGTTCAGATTTTGTTTTTCTTAACTCTTGTGTAATGGGATCTTAAATGGTTGTTCAGTTCCCTCTCTGTTACAAAATTTTTTGGGCATTGGGCACATTCCCATATTTTTGTTACCCTTTCTTTGTGGACAAACTTCATATGCAGTCTAATAGCTGTTGCTGTATTGGCTTCAAATGTACACAGTTTACAAGCAAAGTAAGCATTTTCGTATGTGGGTTGGAAAATATTATTATGGTGTCTAGGCATTTTTGTTTATTTAAATTTTGGTGCCATCAAAAAACAATTTATTTAATTTTAAAACCTTTGTCATCTTGCAAAAACCCCCAAACCCAAAAACTTGGCGGCCATCTTTAAAAAATTCCAGAACCCTTTGCGAACCCCAATCCCAAAAACTTGGCGACCATTTTGGAAATTGTCCCAGGATCGGATGTCAAACCGGAAGTCAACCCAATCCAAAAAATTCAGGAGGGGGTTGCGAACAGCATTTTTAAAATATTTTTGGAAAATGTCCCAGGATCGGTTCTACCCCCTCCTGAAAATTTCGGAAAAAGGTTTAAAAACCTCTTTTACAAAAATGAGCCAGGATCGGCCTTTTGACACTACTATCTTTCACCAGGTCTAGGGTCAACTTTTGTATAATTATGCATGCGTACATTGTAAAAATATTCTAATGTATATGCACTATTCTTGTTCACGTGACATTTGCGTGCGTTTAATTGTTGACGTTACTGTCGGGGGCCAGGGACAACTCGGTAGTTGCGTTTTATCATGTGAAACAGGGTCAACTTTGACCCTAGGTCCCGAGTTATCTCTATCCCCCCCCCCCCCACCCCCAACCCCAAGATAACCCAGTTAGATTATATAATTAACCAGCCGATGCCAGACCATATTTGCCGACTTTCTAATCTGTCGGCAAAATGCCATGGGTAGATGCCTTTAAAAATTTTCTTCGCACCTTTTTCGTTGTTTTTTTTTGTAAACAAAGCGGCAAACAAACGCGTAATTCTGACGTGTACGGTCCATTAAAGGAAAAAAATATACTGACACGTGAAGCTTGTCAGCCAACCAGAGCACGCAAATTCAGCGGGGAAAATTGTACCGTATGTATACATAATAAGATAAACTTAATTTTTGCTTTATGTACACTTCAAGATAACTTTAGTCCTTCGGGGTTACTTTTGGAAAAAAACAATTTTTTGCAAATTATCCACTCGCTGTAAAAGTGCCAGAAAAGGTTTTAATATCTCACAGCGGGAAACTGGAGAGATAACTTGATCCTTTGTTTGTCGGTGTAAAATTACACTAAACATGTAAAATTATTTCCGCTTGTCTGAGCTTTTCAAGTCGATCTGACAGGTATTTCCATAATTTTGCAATCAGCGACATTGAAATTCGAGAAGCTGTAGTCTTTGTCTGCCAGACTACTAAACTAAGTCTGGCAGTGCTTTGGAAGAAAGCCTTTCAGCTCGTGTTTCCTCAGTCAACTGAATAATTGTTGCTAGCTACTTTCTGTTGCTGGTAGGAAGACTGTAGTTAGCCAGGCAAATAGGTTACCACCGACGCCGTAAAGAAGCAAGCCAGATTCTTCATACTACTCAGGCCAGTTGAAGGTATGTATACCTTTGTCTTAGCGAGCATTCTTTTGGGTCCATGCTTCGAATTTTTACTTAGGGATATGAACTTAGGATTATACGAAATACTGAGTATGAAATAAGGGAACGCAATAAGAGATATTCTGACAATTTACTTGCAAAAGTTGCAATTGATATTAGACATTTTAGAAGATGAAGAAAGTATTCTAATTATTATGATAATCTGATATGCTATTAAAATTCAACACAACGACAAAAAAAATAAATATCTATAGTGCTCTGTGAACGGCGTGCTTGTTAAATCCAATTATATAAATGTACATGAGATATCCTGTTATGCTCATGCGATGTGTATTCAGTTCAAACAATCGTGTGCTTTTATGTATTTCAACAGTAAATTCTAATGATGTATTGCGTTCTCAGGTGTGATTGCTTACTCATGAATTTGTCATAGTGTGACCGATAGGCGAAATGCCATTCTGTCTATACCTAAACTGCATGGAATAGATTCCCTAAGAACACTAACTGTTTAATACCGGTAATTCGATTGCTGTCTACATCTAATCCAGACACTGTATGTCTTTCTATTTTTTCTTATTTCTCAGTTAGCGAACCCCATAGGCGTACGAGGCGGGGGAGCAGGGGGGGCAGCTGCCCCCCCCCCCCCAGACGAATGGAAATGTTGCTAAGTCGGGCAAATTTTCAAGCTAAGTCGGGCAAAAATATAGGGAAAAAAATTTAAAATAGGATGAAAATAAGGAAAAGTAATCAAAACAATTTAATATCTGTGTATTGTAGGAGATAAAGTATATTGAACAACATGCACTTAGTGTTTTTTTTTTTAGAAAAGTCGGGCAATTTCCGTTTCAGTCGGGCAAAATGTTCTCTGCCCCCCCTATAAATTTGTGCCCGTACGCCTATGGCGAACCCATGCAACTCGTTGCAACATTGTAACATATTACACTTGTTAGCAATGTCTTTCCGAGCTCTTGGATGGTAATTATTAGCTTGAGTCTAGCTTGGATCATAGCTTGAATTCTAGCTTGAATCCTAGGTTGAGTCCTCCTAGTATTGAGTCCTAGCTTAAAATGAGTCTTATCTTGAGTCCTAACTTAAGTCCTAGCTTGAGTCCTAGATTGAGTCCTATCTTGAGTCCTAGCTTGAGTCCGAGCTTGAGTCTTATCTTGAGTCCTAGATTGAGTCCTAGCTTGAATCCTAACAGGAATCCTAGCTTGAGTCATATCTTGAGTACCAGATTGAGTCCTAGCTTGAGTCCTAGATTGAGTCCTAGATTGAGTTATATATTCAGTAGTGCTAACATGAGTCCTATCTTGAGTCCGAGCTTAGCTTGAGTCCTAGATTGAGTCCTAGCTTGAGCCCTAGCTTGAGTCTTATCTTGAGTCCTAACTTAAGTCCTAGCTTGAGTCCCAGATTGAGTTCTAGATTCAGTAGTCCTAGCACGAGTTTATCTTGAGTCCTAGCTTGAGCCTTATCTTGAGTCCTAATTTAAGTCCTATCTTGAGTCCTAGATTGAGTCCTAACTTGAGCCCTAGCTTGAGTTCTAGCTTGAGTTCTAGCTTGAGTTCTAGCCTGAGTCCTAGCTTGAGTCCTAACTTGAGTCCTAGATTTAATCCTATAACTTCAGTCCTAGCTTGAGTTCTAGATTGAGTTCTAACTTGAGTTATACATTGAGTCCTAGCTTGAGTCCTAGCTTGAATCCTAACTTGAGTCCTAGCTTGAGTTCTAGCTTGAGTCCTAGGGCGCTTTCCAATTGACAAGGTTAGACCGGTCAGTCCGGCCAGAATGGACTTGCTTTTGATTAGGACCAAATTTTCCAGTCTGATCGTCCTAAGTCTCAAACGAATCGTGTTCCATTTAACCGGACTGACCGGTCTAACCGTGTAAATGGAAAGCCCCCCTAGATTGAGTCCTAGATCGAGTTCTAAGTTGAGTCCTAGATCGAGTTCTAAGTTGAGTCCTAGATCGAGTTCTAACTTCAGGCCTAGATCGAGTTCTAACTCGAGTCCTAGATCGAGTTCTAATTACTTGAGTTCTAGCTTGAGTCCTAGATTGAGTCCTAGCGTGAATCCTACATTGAGTCCTATAGATTGAGTCCTAGCTTGAGTCCTAGCTTGAGTCCTAGATTGAGTTCTAGCTTGAGTCCTAACTTGAGTCCAATATTGAATCATAGACTGAGTTCTTTAGTGTATTTCTCTTTTCTTCACTTGTCGGAAACAGGTTACAACAAAAACGTCTTTAATTTCAACAAATACAAAACATAAAACTACATAAAAACAAACTCACTACATGTGATCGCAGACCCCATCATTCTTCATGGGGATTGCAAGGTACATTTTGAAGTTCTCGCGTATCCTCCACTATCAAATCAGTTCCTAAATACTTTACACTACCCGAGTTGAATACAGACAAAGAGATCAAGGCCAATAGACCAGACATTATCGTCAAAGACAAGAAAGCCAAGACCTGCCTTATGATTGATATGACAGTGCCATCAGAAAGAAATGTGTCAATTAAACAAATGGAGATCGAAATTGTCAAAGTATAAGGATCTTGAAATGGAAGTCACAAAGATGTGGATAATGAAGACAAAGACATGCTGTTCCAGTTGTAGTAGGGGCACTCGGACTTATCAAGAAAGGCCTGGGGAAATATATCGTCCAAATCCCGGGAGATGTAAAAGTAGAAGTGGTCCAGCAAATCGTCCTTTTCGGAAGTGCCCACATCCTGAGCCGAACACTCTCCATTAAATAGACAATGCTATTGCCTTAAGGTCATGGGATGATCTCGGCATTGCAGCTCCTAAAACAGTACAGTGTACAATATAGACAATAGATTCAGTCCTAGATTGAGCCCTAGATTGAATCCTAGCTTGAGTCCTAACTTGAGTCCTAAACAACTAGATTGAGTCCTGGCGTGAGTCCAATCTTGAGTTATAGAATGAATTCTGGCTTGAGTCCTAGTTTGAGTCCCCTAGATTGAGTCCTAGCTTGAGTCCTAGCTTGAGTCCTAGATTGAGTCCTAGATTGAGTCCTAACTTGAGTCCTAGCTTGAATCATAGACTGAGTCTTTAGTGTATTTCACTTTTATTCACTCGTCGGAAACAGGTTACAACAAAAACGTCTTTAATTTCAACAAATACAAACCATAAAACTACATAAAACTAGACTCACTACATGTGATCGCAGACCCAATCATTCTTCATGGGGATTGCAAGGTACATTTTGAAGTTCTCGCGTATCCTCGACTATCAAATCAGTTCCTAAATACTTTACACTCCCCGAGTTGAATACAGACAAAGAGACCAAGGCCAATAGACCAGATATTATCGTCAAAGACAAGGAAGCCAAGACCTGCCTTATGATTGCTATGACAGTGCCATCAGAAAGAAATGGAAGTCACAAAAGATGTGGATAATGAAGACAAACACATGCAGTTCCAGTTGTAGTAGGGGCACTAGGACCTATCAAAAAAGGCCTGGGAAAATATATCTTCCAAATCCCGGGAGATGTAAAACTAGAAATGGTCCAGCAAATCGTCCTTTTAGGAAGTGCCCACATCCTGAGCCGAACACTCTCCATTAAATAGACAATGCTATTGCCTTAAGGTCATGGGATGATCTCGGCATTGCAGCTCCTAGAACAGTACAGTGTACAATATAGACAATAGATTCAGTCCTAGATTGAGCCCTAGATTGAATCCTAGCTTGAGTTCTAGATTGAGTCCTAGCTTGAGTCCTAACTTGAGTCCTAAACAACTAGATTGAGTCCTGGCGTGAGTCCAATCTTGAGTTATAGATTGAATTCTGGCTTGAGTCCTAGTTTGAGTCCCCTAGATTGAGTCCTAGCTTGAGTCCTAGCTTGAGTCCTAGATTGAGTTTTAGCTTGAGTCCTAATTTGAGTCCTATAGATTGAGTCCTAACTTGAGTCCTAGATTGAGTCCTAGCTTGAATCATAGACTGAGTTCTTTAGTGTATTTCTCTTTTCTTCACTGGTCGGAAACAGGTTACAACAAAAACGTCTTTAATTTCAACAAATACAAACCATAAAACTACATAAAACTAGACTCACTACATGTGATCGCAGACCCAATCATTCTTCATGGGGATTGCAAGGTACATTTTGAAGTTCTCGCGTATCCTCGACTATCAAATCAGTTCCTAAATACTTTACACTCCCCGAGTTGAATACAGACAAAGAGACCAAGGCCAATAGACCAGACATTATCGTCAAAGACAAGAAAGCCAAGACCTGGCTTATGATTGCTATGACAGTGCCATCAAAAAGAAATGGAAGTCACAAAAGATGTGGATAATGAAGACAAACACATGCAGTTCCAGTTGTAGTAGGGGCACTAGGACCTATCAAGAAAGGCCTGGGAAAATATATCGTCCAAATCCCGGGAGATGTAAAAGTAGAAGTGGTCCAGCAAATCGTCCTTTTAGGAAGTGCCCGCATCCTGAGCCGAACACTCTCCATTAAATAGACAATGCTATTGCCTTAAAGTCATGGGATAATCTCGGCATTGCAGCTCCTAAAACAGTACAGTGTACAATATAGACAATAGATTCAGTCCTAGATTGAGCCCTAGATTAAGTCCTAGCTTGAGTCCTAGATTGAGTCCTAGCTTGAGTCCTAACTTGAGTCCTAGATTGAGTCCTAGATTGAGTCCTAGCTTGAGTCCTAGATTGAGTCCTAGATTGAGGCCTAGCTTGAGTCCTAGCTTGAGTCCTAACTTGAGTCCTAGCTTGAGTCCTCGCTTGAGTCCTAGATTGAGTCCTAGATTGAGTCCTAGATTGAGTCCTAGATTGAGTCCTAGCTTGATTCCTAGCTTGAGCTCTAGATCGAGTCCTAGATTGCATGAGTCCTAGATTGAGTCCTAGATTGAGTCCTAGCTTGAGTCCTAGATTGAGTCCTAGATTGGGTCCTAGCTTGAGTCCTAGCTTGAGTCCTCGCTTGAGTCCTAGATTGAGTGCTAAGTTGAGTCTTAGATTGAGTCCTATATTGAGTCCTAGATTGATTCCTTGATGAGTCCTAGATTCAGTCCTAGATTCAGTCCTAAATTCAGTCCTAGATTCCGTCCAAGATTCAGTCTTAGATTCAGTCCTAGATTCAGTCCTAGATTCAGTCCTAGATTCAGTCCTAGATTCAGTCCTAGATTGAGACCTAGCTTGAGTCCTAACTTGAGTGCTAGATTGAGTCCTAGATTGAGTCCTAGCTTGAGTCCTAGATTGAGTCCTAGATTGGGTCCTAGCTTGATTCCTAGCTTGAGTCCTCGCTTGAGTCCTAGATTGAGTGCTAAGTTGAGTCTTAGATTGAGTCCTATATTGAGTCCTAGATTGATTCCTTGATGAGTCCTAGATTCAGTCCTAGATTCAGTCCTAAATTCAGTCCTAGATTCCGTCCAAGATTCAGTCTTAGATTCAGTCCTAGATTCAGTCCTAGATTCAGTCCTAGATTCAGTCCTAGATTGAGACCTAGCTTGAGTCCTAACTTGAGTGCTAGATTGAGTCCTAGATTGAGACCTAGATTGAGTCCTAGATTGAGTCCTAGATTGAGTCCTAGATTTAGTCCTATAGATTGAGGCCTTAATCGAGTTCTAGTTTGAGTTCTAGATTGAGTCTTAGCTTGAGTCTTAACTTGAGTCCTAACTTGAGTCCTAGCTTAAGTTCTAGCTTGAGTCCTATCTTGAGTCCTATCTTGAGTTCCAATACCAGAAATTAATGACAAAATGGCCACTTGAAAGCCAATTTGCGTACATGCCGTAGAGGATGGCGACCAATTTTGAACAGTAAATATATAAGGTGAATTTATTAAAGTGCGAATTCTGCTTACCAAGTAGATTGCCAACTATTTACCGACCTCCTGATCTAAACAACAACTATTATCCAATCATTCATTCACCTATTTATTTGCATTGATGTTTCATCAGGTATATCTACGATCCGCCAAATTGTGTTGAAATAGTATTCAAAAACGCATTAATAATTCATGAGGAAAACACAAAGGAAATCAGTACCATATCCGTGGTTTTATACCTGATAAAACTTCTTGACGTCAGAAAGAATACTAATGAACATACAATTTTATATAAAGAATACTAATGAAGATACAATTTTATATAAAGAATACTAATGAACATATTAACCTCCAATAAAGAATCGTTTTTGAAGCCATTCAAAACACTCGCATCACGTGTTTTAAATATTACAACAAATATAAGCAAGTCATGCATCACTGGATTGCGGTAGGATTTTGTTTGATACTTTCAAAATCGTTTTGGTCAAATGCTCGAGAGTTGATAGAGGAACCGATAGAGGAACCTTTATCTTGCATGTAATAGATTACATATTGAACAAATTGGCTGAAGTTGTATACCTCCAATTCAACAACTACCGCCAACTTGTAATGACAACAAGACAATATGCATTTTGAGCTCACCATGATTGATGGAGGCTCAAACATTGATAAACGAATGAACGATTAGCTCGAGAGATATAGTCATTTGGCGGATCGTTGGTATACCTCATTCAAACATGTAAGGAAGTAAATAATTTGAAAGTGTAGGCGAGATACTCAATTAGCAGAATTTTCATTTTAATATTTCCCCTCTATATATTTACTGTTCAAAATTGAAAGACATTTTATGAAAGCTATATGTAAATTAACCCTTAAGCGTGGCCGCCGTGGTAATGTAACTTGAATGAGTCCTAGTTTAAGTCGTAACTTAGCTTGAGTCTTAGCTTGAGTCCTAGCTTGAGTTCTTCATTGAGTCTTAGCTTGAGTTATAACTTGAGTTCTGGCTTGGGTTCTAGCTTGAGTTCGAACTTAAGTTCGAACTTTAGTCCTTGTTTGTGTCTTAGCTTGAGTCTTAACTTATGTCCTAGCTTGAGTCCTACAATCAGTGACAAAAGTGTTGGGACACTTCAACTTAAAAAGCAACATTTTCCGTTTTATTCTCCCCGGCCTCCCTGTTCAATGTTGGTGACTATTTAAGCGCTCATTTTCACGTTCACAGCGTCTCTTATTTCCTATAGTCAACATTGTAAAGGGAGGGGGAGGGAAGGATAAACTCTATCACGGGAAAAAATGTAAAACGTATTAAATTAACGTACAAACACGAAGTGTTCCAAGGTATTTTGTCACTGATTGTAGCTTGAGTCTTAGCTTGACTTGTAACTGACCTAAATGCCAGCTCAGGTCCTTACTTTCATGATAACTACATATACATGAACGCAACAACCCATCGACCCTTTTTCTTCAAATAAGCATCCGATTAGATTTTGTTAAAATATTAAAACTCTCCCAGTCTCATGCATTTCTTGCGAATAGCCCTTTGATCGAAGATGTAGCAATAAAAACCAACACATTTTTATTTAAAAATATACAACAGTAGTGGTCGACTAAACGATAAACTTATGTCAAGTTCTAGTTGTCTGACATATATGGCATTTTCAGTGAGACTGACACGGCAAAGAGAAACGTTAATCACAAAGACTGAAGTGACTTTTCAAAGTTGAACAAAAAGGAAAACTTAGCCGTTTGCGCTGTGTATATATGATTGTAAAATAATATTCTGTTTACATGCATGACGTTGCCGAAGGGATCTTCTTTTAGATTTTGCAAGCGTTTAAATAGCTTCCTAGTCTGTTTCACAATGACAGAAAAACCAACGTATTAAAGTTAATAGCTAGAAAACTATAAGTATAATAGAACTAAAAACAAACCAGTATAGTACAATCAGATTGCCATGAAAGAGTAACAGACAAGGTTTCAATAAAAAATATAATGACAGCGGAGAAAATTGACAAGGTTCATGTGAGTAAAAGACGGCATAGAGTTAACGTCAAAGTCAAAAACACTGAAAAGCACCACGAAAAACACCACAGTAAACAATTTAGTGAATCTATTTATATAAGAGCTTGAACACCAGAAATGAAAGAAAAACAAAACTAACAATGTAGTGTAAACAGACTGTTTTGATGAATCAAACGGCAAATTTCCATTAAAAAATAGATAACGTTGTCAGTGGAGGTCAAGGAAATAGGAAAACATATATACCACATCCTAAAAAATTGCCGTCTTTAGATTTTTGCAAAACACAACAACAACCCTAAACGTCATAAAATTGATATCTTCAAAACCAGATATCAAAAACGAAGTAAAAATAAAGCAGTATAATCGGATTGTCAAGATGAAACAACGGGAAAATTTCATTCGAAAATTAACTGGAATGACTGATCCAAAAAGCGACTTTCTTTGTTCTCGGTCAACAATAAATGATTTCGCAATATTAATAAACGACGCTTTATTTTGCTATCGTGATCACAAAATGATTTTAACCAATGTTGACGTTAGCCAATCAATTCTGTTGCTCCATTGCATTGTTACCAGTACCCAATATCATAACCGCGCAAGTGAACACCCTACCGTACACTATATTATACAAATATTTAAATCACTCAAATATATCCCGTCGCTTTTTCTACACGCGTGGAAAATGGACTCCATGCGTGTCGAGATTAGCATAGATTGATTAAGCACTCCCCAAAAGCATTATTTTAACCATAGAGAAAAAATAGACTTAAAATGCCCTTGTGTATGATTTCGAAAATCTAATGTGCGTTTCTTCATGTCTTAATAGTGTCATAACAGTATGGAATCGCTACGAGCTAAATTTGAAGAACACTTGAGCTGTGCCATTTGTTTGGAGCAATTTAGAGATCCTAAAGTTTTACCATGTCTACATTCTTACTGCCATGAGTGCATTGTAAAACTTGACAAAAATGGAGATAAAATAATTTGTCCTGAATGTCGCATGACAGTTGAGGTAAGAAAACTGATCTTCTAAGGTTTTTAAAATGCCTATAATTAGTATAAGTAATCATATGATTTTGCTTGTGCAATTAAGGATTTTTCACTACGAGTGATATTTGAAAATTGAACAAAAATTGCAAGAGCCGTAGGCGAGGAGGAGCTCTTGGATAGTAGGAACAGTCTGGAACCGAGTAGTTTTACATCCAGGTTTGCAATTTTGCCCCCAAACTGATCCAAGATGGCAGCCTTCAATTGGTTACCCGATTTTGGCCACAATGCCCCCTCTAGTTTTATTTATGATCTCTAAGGGTTTTATCGGTATGACGTCAAAGACAATAGAGTACCCAGTCTCCTAGAAACGCGGTCATGCTCCTCCAAAGGGACCTATGAAGGCTTCGCTGATAAATTATTTTTCTAGTATCATAGAACAATAATTAGATACGTATAAATCTGCATCTCATTATTGATCTGATTGACTCATTTTTTCGCAACTCATTAATTTGTTATTGTTATGTTTATCTGATTGGCTTATTTTTGGTCACCTGATTATTTTTCTTATGTAAACTCGTTGTTTGTTTACACTCTTTACGTTTCTCTCTGACGAAGGGCCTTCGCTCGAAATGTTAGATTCCTACGTTCTCCGTTTCGGTAGTATATCAAACATTACTATATTTCGATTGTTGTTAATTTAGCCACTGGTTTGTGATATTAAAGTGCCTCTAAGACGAAATTTTCACCTCTCATTTTATTTCATCATTGTAAAGTATACCCACCTACAACCTACTGTAGAAAGAGTTGTAACTCGAAATTCAAAAAAGAGGCGCTGTTATTGCGATTAGAAATCTTAAATTTGACGGCCGCCATTCAAATTTCCAAAGTGCACTCTTGTGTAACTCGAGAAGGCCTTTGACGTCATATTCTTAACAACAACATCTCATGCTGTAGAATTATTGTAGAATATAAGAGGTTCTCAGTGAAGGAAAAATAAAAATATTCCATCATTCCATCAACGCACACATGCAGTAGTACCGGATTGTAGTAATGAATGAGATTATTCTGCAGGGATTGCGCAGCATATAAGCCCAATTGACAAATCATACGAGCGAACTGGGTTAGGTTTGTTCAGAACATAACGCGCCGACACGGTAGATTCATACACAATGATCCATAGTTTGTTCCAATCAATTTTCCATGAAGATTTTTAGAGCGACCTTACTACAAACAAGAGTTTTTCAGCGTGGCTATGTGCCTACTATTTGAAAGATTCACAAAACTTTAGGGCAGTCTCGAGCTCGAAGGAAGTGAACCGTCGAAAAAGAAGTGAATATTTCTTGTCCCCTGTTCATATACAATACCATGCCACCATGATAATCATAATCACACTTTACTTTTATTTTAGGTTAATGGGCTTAGCATTTTTTCATCCTTTTTGTCTAAATAAAAAAGATTACAGGAAGGTTCATATTTTCATACAATTTTCAACCAAATTCAACAACAATTTGGTAAATTGGTCTTGGGCCTTAGTCCTTACAAAATTCTAAGGTCAACCCATACGAAACATTACACGAGTGTCGGTTAAATATCCTGGTGACACACAGATAGACACAGACAGACACAGACAGACAGACAGACAGACAGACAGACAGACAGACAGACAGACAGACAGATACTAAACAACGTCCTGGCACAGGTAATTGTATTGTATAAACGTCGCATAATGAGTAATATACTTACATAATGACTTTTTCATTACAGGTTGGAAATCCTCCTGATATATCCTTTCTGCCATCAAATTATTTTGCAAAAAATCTTCTTGCCACTCTGTCTTTAGCTGGCGAGTCAGATTCGGGAGGTATCGTTTGTGAGAACTGTGACACCTCTGACCTTGCCGAAACTCGTTGTGAGCAATGTAACTGTTATCTTTGTCAATTTTGTACAAACGCACACGGACGATATC
This sequence comes from Paragorgia papillata, assembly GCA_035771165.1. Classification (NCBI taxonomy): domain Eukaryota; kingdom Metazoa; phylum Cnidaria; class Anthozoa; order Scleralcyonacea; family Coralliidae; genus Paragorgia; species Paragorgia papillata. The sequence continues at coordinate 2,754,230 of JAWNZC010000003.1, forward strand.
GAGTTACAAAGAATCATAACCTCAAATCCATAAACGAGCTGAAAGCAAGTAATTCACCAGTAATTACAGAGACGGTGCGCTGTGCCAAGCATAAAGATGAAGTAATTAAGCTTTACTGCACAACCTGCCAAGAAACCATTTGTAGAGATTGTGCTATCGTTGCCCATCGACAGCACGAATTCTCGTTTGTAGAAGACGTAGCACAAGAAAAAAAAGATGAATTACTTAAACTGTTGGAAGAAGTAAAAGAAAGGAAAATCGAGGTTGCTACAGGACTAGCAAATACAACCTTAAGAGAAGAGAGTGTCAACGCCAAAAACGATGAAGCTATTGCGGAAATTAACAAGTATTTTGAGAGTCTGGCTAAAGTTCTTGAGATTAAAAAGAACGAGTTGGTTGAAGAAGCGACAGTTCTTAAGAATTCGAAACTCAAGCAGCTTCGTGCACAACGAGAGCAGTTAGAAATTACTTTGGCAAGTTGTGAAAGTAACATCGAGTTTACAGAGCAAGCTTTTGAGAACGGCAACGATGTACAAGTATTAAACATGAAAAAGTACATTTCACAATCTTTGGAAAGTTTGAAAAACAAGGAAAGTGAAATTCAGCCTTGCGTTGACGATTACGTCCAGTTTATAAAGGAATTGTCGGAGAATGACCTTGTGGACAAGCTTCAATTTTGCTCTGTGGTAAGCGAAAAAGAGTGTCTTAAAAATTACACAGCTTGCTTTGAAGATCAATCAAAAACGTGGTTGGAAATGGACACCGAATCTGAAATAACCATTAGCCATGAAAGTGCATCCCAGCAAATGGCTCAAACGATAAAACCCGTCTTCACAGGAGTAGTAGTAAAAGATGTAACCACTTCGGAAAATCCAAACGGTTCACATAATGTTAACTTTGTTCCTCTTGAAGTCGGAGAGTTGAAATTCCAAGTGCGTATTAATGGGCGTCCTTCTCCACAATGTATATTAAGCAGAAGTGTTAAACCGGCATTACCCGATGACTACAGAGTTAGCGATTGCATTTTGGAATCTGGAGTTCATTCTTGGCGGATCACAATAGACCACGAAGATTGCAGCAGGAAGAAGAGGCCTAACTTTAAGGTTGGAGTTATTAATTACGACGACAACAACACTGTGTACGGCTTCAGCAATTTAGCCAAAAGAGTGTCAACATCAACCTATTTGAAACTTGATATGTCAAGAAAGGAATTAACCGTCCAACAGCACAAGAGAAAAATCTGCGTGTACAAAATTACGTGTCCCAGAGTTTCACCTTTTCTCACCATAGATTGTAAAGAATGTGATGTAACGGTAACTGACATGAAACTTTTTTCCTTTTAAGATATCCTATTCTATACAAACTTTTACATTTATTTTACCTACAATTTTAATATGAAATAATTTTAATAACAATAATCTTTTTAAAATTTCAACTTCAGCCGAAAATCTTATCTATAGAGAATATTAACCCTACCTCCATGTGAACGCTTTCACCCGAGTTATATCGGGGGTTAGGGTCAACTTTTGAATAATTACGCATGCGTACATTGTAAAAATATTTTAATGTATATGCATTATTCTTGTTCACATGCCATTTGTGTGCGTTTAATTGTTGACGTTACTGGCATGTCGGGGGCCAGGGACAACTCGGTAGTTGCGTTTTATCAGGTGAAACAGGGTCAACTTTGACCCTAGGTCCCGAGTTATCTGAGTCCTAGATTGAGTCCTAACTTGAGCTCTAGCTTGAGTCTTATCTTGAGTCTTATCTTGAGTCCTAACTTAAGTCCTAGCTTGAGTCCTAGATTGAGTCCTAGATTGAGTCCTAGATTGAGTCCTAGATTGAGTCCTAACTTGAGTCCTAGATTGATTCCTAACTTCAATCCTAGCTTGAGTTATGGATTGAGTTCTAACTTGAGTACTAGCTTGAGCCCTAGCTTGAGTTCCAGCTTGAGTTCTAGCTTGAGTCCTAGCTTGAGTCCTAGCTTGAGTCCTAACGTGAGTCCGAGATTGAGTCCTAACTTCAGTCCTAGCTTGAGTTATAGATTGAGTTCTAACTTGAGGCCTAGCTAATGAGGCCTACATTGAGTCCTAGCTTGAGTCCTAGCTTGGATCCTAACTTGAGTTCTAGCTTGAGTTCTAGCTTGAGTCTTAGCTTAAGTCCTAGCTTGAGTCCTAGATTGAGTCCTAGTTCGAGTTCTAACTTGATTCCTAGACCGAGTTCTAACTTGTGGCCTAGATCGAGTTCTAACTTGTGTCCTAGGTCGAGTTCTAATTACTTGAGTTCTAGCTTGAGTACTAGATTGAGTCCTAGCGTGAATCCTGCCTCCTCGCAGGCCCTCGTTGCATCATGGACAGGTCACACACGCCGAATTTAGGACCTGCAAGATCCTAAAAATAAATTGGCAAAACTTGGCACGGAATACATTTGCATAATTAACTACCATTGTTAATAGCCATGGCTATTTTCGAAGATTTTGAAGGCCATTGAAGACTTATGACATACGAATCCTAGCTTTAATTTTTTTTGAAAAAAGCAATTACGGTTGTCAACTTTCGGCCGGAATAATCAACGAAAATGCTCTTTAGTCCAGAGACTCTTGGGTTTATACGTTTTCGGTTTCCACAACAACTGAAACTTGAATTACGCTACACTATAGCCTACAATTTAACAAAATTAAATCTCATTAACTCTTGGTCAGTTGACAGTCTTTGATAGCTAAATAAACCAAAAAACAATAAGAAAAACCTGTACTTTCCTGACCGTCGAATTTGCTTTTGTTCGGCAGATATTTTTTCCTTCAATTCCTTTTTGTCGCTAAAAATATTTTTGGCAGGAGATCGGTAATTCTAAAACACTGGTTTATTCATTGTCATAATCTGTAAGAAAGTTTAGACCGAATTTCCTGGTGGGTCACAGTGTTAAAAGAACTTGGACGTACGTTTGTCGAACAGCGGCCGGGAAAAAATTGCAGGCCCTCTCAAAACTATCGCCTCTAAGGCTTGTCTCGCTGTGCATAATGGGATCAGTCCCTATTTTGTTTACAGGATCTGGCAGGCCCTCTCAAAAGTGTGATATGTCCATGATGCAACGAGGGCCTGCGGAGGAGGCAGGCGTGAATCCTACATTGAGTCCTAGGTTGAGTCCTAGCTTGAGTCCTACCTTGAGTTCTAGCTTGAGTCCTAACTTGGGTCCTAGATTGAGTCCTAACGTGATTCCAAGCTTGAGTTCTAGCTTGAGTTCTAGATTGAGTCCTAGATTGAGTTCTAGATTGAGTCCTAGATTGAGTTATAGATTGAGTTATAGATTGAGTCCTAGATTGAGTTCTAGACTGAGTCCTAGCTTGAGTCCTAGCTTGAGTCCTAGATTGAGTTCTAGCTTGAGTCCTAACTTGAGTCCTAGAATGAGTCCTAGCGTGTATCCTACATTGAGTCCTTTCTTGAGTCCTACATCGAGTCCTAGATTGAGTCCTAGCGTGAGTACAAGCTTGAGTTCTAGCTTGAGTTCTAGATTGAGTCCTACATTGAGTTCTAGATTGAGTCCTAGCTTGAGTCCTAGATTGAGTTATAGATTGAGTCCTAGATTGAGTCCTAGATTGAGTCCTAGATTGAGTCCTAGATTGAGTCCTAGATTGAGTTATAGCTTGAGTTATAGATTGAGTCCTAGATTGAGTTCTAGATTGAGTCCTAGCTTGAGTCCTAGATTGAATTCTAGCTTGAGTCCTAGATTGAGTCCTAGCGTGAATCCTACATTGAGGCCTAGATTGAGAGCTTGAGTCCTACATTGAGTCCTAGATTGAGTCCTAGATTGAGTCCTAGCTTGAGTCCTAGCTTGAGTCCTAGCTTGAGTCCTAGATTGAGTTCTAGCTTGAGTCCTAACTTGAGTCCTAGATTGAGTCCTAGCGTGTATCCTACATTGAGTCCTAGGTTGAGTCCTATCTTGAGTCCTAGCTTGAGTTCTAGCTTGAGTCCTTGCTTGAGTCCTACATTAAGTCCTAGATTGAGTCCTAGCATGAGTACAAGCTTGAGTTCTAGCTTGAGTTTAGCTTGAGTTCTAGATTTAATCCTACACTGAGTTCTAGATTGTGTCCTAGCTTGAGCCCTAGCTTGAGTTATAGATTGAGTCCTACAATCCTGGCAAAAATTAGTGTGGACAGCGCGTGCATAAATCTCTGTGTTTGGTATTTCCCTTGTTATCTTGCAAAAATAGGCCCCTTGGCCCCCGTCCCCCCTTTCAATGTTGATAAATGAATGAACTGGACTTGATAAAAATGTATTGTGAGATGCAACATTGAAAAGGGGGCCGGGGGGCGGAATGGGGGGAAAGAATATGTATGAACATTAATTTGTTTGTTTAGAGTGGACTGTCCACATCATTTTGGCCAGGATTGTAGCTTGAGTCCTAGATTGAGTCCTAGCTTGAGTCCTAGATTGAGTCCTAGCGTGAATCCTACATAGTCCTAGATTGAGAGCTTGAGTCCTACATTGAGTCCTAGATTGGGTCCTAGATTGAGTCCTAGCTTGAGTCCTAGCATGAGTGCTAGATTGAGTTCTAGCTTGAGTCCTAACTTGAGTCCTAGATTGAGTCCTAGCGTGTATCCTACATTGAGTCCTAGACTCCTAGGTTGAGTCCTAGCTTGAGTCCTGGCTTGAGTTCTAGCTTGAGTCATTGCTTGAGTCCTACATTGAGTCTTAGATTTAGTTCTAGCTTGAATCATAACTTGAGTCCTAGATTGAGTTCTAGCGTGAGTCCAAGCTTGAGTTCTAGCTTGAGTTCTAGATTGAGTCCTAGCGTGAGTCCGGGATTGAGGTCTAGCTTGGGTCCTAACTTGAGTCCTAGATTGGATCTTAGCTTGAGTCCTAGATTGAGTTCTAGCTTGAGTCCTAGCTTGAGTCCTGTAGCTTGAGTCCTAGATTGAGTTCTAGATTGAGTCCTAACTTGAGTCCTAGATTGAGTCCTAACTTGAGTCCTAGATTGAGTCCTAGATTGAGTCCTAGCTTGAATCATAGTAGTTCTCTTTTCTTCATTTGTCGGAAACAGGTTACAACAAAAACGTCTTTAATTTCAACAAATACAAACCATAAAACTACATAAAACTAAACTCACTACACGTGATCGCAGACACATCATTCTTCATGGGGATCGCAAGGTACATTTTGACGTTCTCGCGTATCCTCGACTATCAAATCAGTTCCTAAATACTTTACACTCCCCGAGTTGAATACAGACAAAGAGATTAAGGCCAATAGACCAGACATTATCGTCAAAGACAAGAAAGCCAAGACCTGCCTTATGATTGATATGACAGTGCCATCAGAAAGGGATGTGTCAATTAAACAAATGGAGAAATTGTCAAAGTATAAGGATCTTGAAATGGAAGTTACAAAGATGTGGATAATGAAGACAAACACATGCAGTTCCAGTTGTAGTAGGGGCACTCGGACTGATCAAGAAAGGGCTGGGAAAATATATCGTCCAAATCCCGGGAGATGTAAAAGTAGAAGTGGTCCAGCAAATCGTCCTTTTAGGAAGTGCCCACATCCTGAGCCGAACACTCTCCATTAAATAGACAATGCTATTGCCTTAAGGTCATGGGATGATCTCGGCATTGCAGCTCCTAGAACAGTACAGTGTACAATATAGACAATAGATTCAGTCCTAGATTGAGCCCTAGATTGAATCCTAGCTTGAGTTCTAGATTGAGTCCTAGCTTGAGTCCTAACTTGAGTCCTAAACAACTAGATTGAGTCCTGGCGTGAGTCCAATCTTGAGTTATAGATTGAATTCTGGCTTGAGTCCTAGTTTGAGTCCCCTAGATTGAGTCCTAGCTTGAGTCCTAGCTTGAGTCCTAGATTGAGTTTTAGCTTGAGTCCTAATTTGAGTCCTATAGATTGAGTCCTAACTTGAGTCCTAGATTGAGTCCTAGCTTGAATCATAGACTGAGTTCTTTAGTGTATTTCTCTTTTCTTCACTGGTCGGAAACAGGTTACAACAAAAACGTCTTTAATTTCAACAAATACAAACCATAAAACTACATAAAACTAGACTCACTACATGTGATCGCAGACCCAATCATTCTTCATGGGGATTGCAAGGTACATTTTGAAGTTCTCGCGTATCCTCGACTATCAAATCAGTTCCTAAATACTTTACACTCCCCGAGTTGAATACAGACAAAGAGACCAAGGCCAATAGACCAGACATTATCGTCAAAGACAAGAAAGCCAAGACCTGGCTTATGATCCAGGAAATCGTCCAGAAAATGTCCTTTTAGGAAGTGCCCACATCCTCTGCCAAACACTCTCCATTAAATTGACAATGCTAGTGCCTTAAGGTCATGGGATGACCTCGGCATTGCAACTACCTAAAACAGTACGAGTATAGGATAAATACCGAGAACGGGGAAGCACGGGTGGCGTGTGCTGTTAGGGCGCTGCCTCTCACCAAAAGTTAAGCCCAGTTTGACGGGGTTAGTACTTGGATGGGTGACCGTCTGGGAATAACCCCGTTCTCGAGCTTGGAACACTCATGTGAGTAGAGTTTAGTTGGTCTCTCCTGTGCTTCGAGGGTTTTTCGCCGGGTTCTCCGGTTTTCCTCCCTCTATAAAATCAACACCTAGGTCTGTGATTCGTGGTCTGACATGTGTGTCATAAATGTGTCGTAGGGCGGCTGCTTCGAGCGCCTTTAATATGCCTTCGACTCTGCCACTTGAAATTTAGTAATGCAAATTGCTCTTGAAAAGCTCCTTGTGGGAAGAAGTAATTAAAATCTGTAATCTGTAATCGGTGGCTTAAAGCCGACGTTCGAGGTATTTATCCGACTTAAAACACGATTGAAGAAGGTTTTCTAAAAGATAGCATTTACCGAGTGTCGAAGGATATTGTAATGTCAAACGTTAACGGGATTTTATGAAATAGTAAGACTCCAAAGCAACCTTTGAATAATAGTTTATTAAACAACTTGAGAAGTACGTAAAGGTTCATTGAACACATACACAGACTTCTACAAGCTTGTTTGAACAATTAGTATGAATAATTAATACTAGATCTATCATTACAGCATTGGGCATGCGTATTGATGCAGTATCAATCCCACATTTTATGCTCAACGTTCAGTGTAATAAATTGATGACTCAACCAACAGATTTTGATGATTTTCATTGGTTTGCCTTCCTCTAACTACGTAGAGCGAAAAGCAAACCCTTGCTCTCCTTCTCGTATGTGGGCGCTACCGGCGTTACCATACGAGATAGTTGCGGTGGGCACCCTATGAATTTATAATGCGGGTTTTATGGGATATAAATCTCGCAAAAAAACAAAGAAAACCGACTTGATCGTGTTTTAATGTACAATATAGACACCATAATAATAATAATGGAAACTTTATTTATTTATGATTTACGTATACTACAATGATAAACGTCTCTTTTACAGGTAGTTTACCAATGTCTACTTGAATTAATACTATATGGTATAACACTATATTAGTATGACATTAAAGTTGGGTCATCCCATTCTTTGTTACGTTTACAAAATATATAGTAAGAGGTCTTTATGCAAGTGTTCATAATTTTCTGAGTATAGTACTTTCTACATCGTTCGTCAAATTTAAGGATTTCAATAAAGTCTACAGCTGACTGATTAAAAACTCCAAGCGAAGTGATAGACAAATTTATAAATTTTACGTTTTCATAATTTTTGTGCTGTTCGTTAATAAGTTCTAGATATTTATATATGTCTCTTACAGGTTGCATTAGTAAGAAGATTAGATTCAAATCCAACAGTCAGTTCGAGTATGTAGATGTATTTGTTTTCGGTTGTTAATTATCAGAAGATCAGGGCGTAACTTATCTCCGGTGGTAACAAATGGACTGATGAGGCCAGGTAGGTCAGCATAAAGGTTTATAGAGTGTTGTACGGATTTAAGAGAGCTTGCAATGAAGTTAAGAACGGAATCGTGTCGCCACGTAAAACGTCCTTTGTTTAGGTATGTCTTGCATCCATTGACGACGTGGAGCAATGTTTCGGGTTCCAAGCAGAAAGAGCAGTCGGATGTTGGTGATATTCACCATTTCAACAGATTCTTGCGAGTTGGGAGCGTATTATTTATGTACCGGATGGTGAAGTTAAAGATATTCTTAGGAAGTTTGTTTTGGACCGAGGACCATATAGAGTTAAGCGAGAGTGTAGAGTATTTGATGATATTAGAGAAGAATGAACCTTGTGAAATGAGGTGATTTTGAAGCCTTTTTTCATTTTCTTTCCTGATAGTGTTCAGTACGTCTTTTGTATTTTTGTACTTGTCATATTGTACATTTTTGTGATTGCTTGTGGCCATCCATAGGTTTTTGATCTCATCATTTGGTGATGATTTCAAAACTTTCCGAGATATAGTTTGACATTGAAGAAATTTAATTGATGGGAGAATGATATTTAAGCCGAATTTGTTATGAGGAAGTGGGACGTTGCTAAGAGTTGCGGAAATTGGAAGCTCGAGCAACTTTCGGATATATTTTGACGCGATATTATCTAGATTCTCGTTTACCCAGGTTTTACCTATATCAGAAACGGTGAAGTGCCAAGAGATTTTTGAAAGAACATATATAGCGATTGTACACTAGAATTTTGTTTTTTGGATGTAATGGTAGTTCGTCGATTTCATTCATGGTATTAGTCAGTGTGTCATATAATTCAGATTTGTGATCTTCGTCAGACATATTGAAGTTAAAGTAGCGGCCTAAGTATCGAAAGGATTTACCATTTTCAACACGTGGTACAAAACAGCTATTTATAAACAGTTTAGGGAGATATTGAACGGATTTTGTTAGTTCTTTTTTAATTCCAAATGTTGAGCATTTATCTACACGTATAATCATATTGGCCCACTGACACCACATGGTAAAACGGTTTAGTAGCATTTGATTTTCTTTTTCCTGACCAGTGATAACGGCAGCATCGTCTGAAAATTGGAACCAGTGGATTGGGTTGCATAAAATACCATTTTCGCTTAAATTCCAAAATCCAAGTTGACGATGTTTTTCAGATTTGATGTGCTGAATAAATGTATTGAATGACATATTGAATAAGAGAGGGCTGAGAGAGTCACCTTGGAGAACACCACGACCAACTGTAATGAAATGTGTGTTGAATTATTCGGTTATGATGGAAGTTTGGAAATCAGTATAGAGGCTGTGTATGATATTTTTTATGTGATCGGGAATGTGATGATACTCAAGCACTTCGTGAATAAGGTTATGATGGACTTCACCAAATGCATTCTCTGTTAAGAATTCAGTATATGGTGAATAATGAACCCACTATCGTATTGTGATTGGTTTGTTAGGACACATGTTAGGTCACATGAGTAACACGCTGTTCTCTCTCTGTTACTCTTCTCTTCGATCTGTTCTTCGTTATGTTATGTTATGTTCATTAAAATGGTTAAACTCGTTCGTCTAGTTCCTCATTTCCCCCTGGTTATGGGCCCAGGACGTTAGATCTACATGTCTAGGACGTTTTAGATCTATAGTACTAGATCTAAATGGGCGAATCGAACGACGTTTTGTGTGAGCTTTCCCACTGAAAAATGGCCTCGTCTTCTGATGTGACGATGAACAACACGCTGAAGATTGCGAAGTTGAACGGTTCGAATTATCGAACGTGGTCGTTCAACATGCGGTTGTACTTGGAGAGTCTTGATATGTTTGGACTCGCTGATGGATCAGCTGTAACTCCTGATGATGATGCTACTGCTGAAGTGCAAAGAAGTTTCAGTTCTGGTGCGAAGAAAACATGGACATATATTTTCTAGGCCGTGGAACCTGAACAGCAAATTCATGTCAGAGATACGAAGACTGCAAAGGAAGCCTGGGATGCTTTGAAAAGCCAGTTTGCACGAGAATCAATTCTGCAAAAGGTTAGATTACGTCAACAATATTATTCATGTCGATTTCGTAGTGGTGGTAACATGTTGGAGCACATCAATCATTTGAGATCGCTGTATGACCAGTTAAAGGAGATGGGAGTTAGTATTGATGACAAAGAGCTGGCAATGACACTACTCGCTAGTTTGCCTGGAGAATTTAAGCTTTGATTACTGCTCTTGATGCTGTTGGTGAAGCTAATCTGTCCTATGAAAAGGTCAAAGGTATGCTCCTGAATGATGTTGATATTAAGAAGTCTGAAGATGCATTCTCTGCCAGACGATCGTTGGGACATAATTATCGGAGGAATGGAAAGCAATGGCGTAGCTCAGGTGGAACTGGAAGTCATGAGATAAAGTCTGATAAAACCTTTCATGGATTATGTCATTCCTGTCATGAAAAAGGACATCATGTAAGAGACTGTCCTCAGAAACGAAATGCCAAAGAGAATTCTCAGAGTGGTCCTATACAAAGCAAGACCAAGCGATGGGCTCATTGTGGTGAAGAAGATAATCCTGATTCAATTTTTGATGAAGAAGCGTTAGTTACTTCTGATCTAGTGGATAATTCTGGCTGGATTATTGACATTTGACAGAAGTCGTTTGTCTGACTATGTCGAATTCAAGCAGCCATGCACTGTTAATCTGGGTGCTAATCGTACCATTTTAGGATATGGAAAAGGCACGTACCGTAGTAGTAGATAACCCCCCCATCCACCGACGGAAGTAGTTAATATTCAGCATGACTCACGCATGACTCACACATGACTCACGAATGACTCACACATGACTCACACATGATGCACGGTGTGACGCACGGTGTGATGCATGGTGTGATGCACGGTGTGACGCACGGTGTGACGCACGGTGTGCATAACAGTGTGACGCACGAAAGTAATAAACGGAGCCAGCATAATAGGACATGTTTGGACAAGACTGGGGTAATTAGTGCGCATGAAGCTATATAAGCTTGGTGATTTCGTATATCTAAATGTCTGAATCTGCTGAGATAACTTAACTCGAATATTATCTGAATAAGCTATGAATATTATATTAGGGTTAGAACCTAAATGGTCAACCACAGTAAGTCATCCTAGAATCATTACTAACTAAACTCTCGTTTATAAAACAAGTCAAGATATCGTAAGAAGAACTTAAGATATATTTTAGATGAGGAATCACTTCGAGAAGTCATGAAAAGAACGATTTTAAGTGTCGAAATATAAACTAAAGGCAAAGCGATTTATTACATTGAAAGCGTTGCTACGCTTTCTGTTACTAAGTGTGATATTTGCATATATATCCTCAGTGCACGTGCAGGAGACAAAAGAGAAATTAATTAGGGGTCATTAAGAGGATTAAGCGCTTGGGCAAGTCTAGTCAAGAGAGTCATTAGTAACATGCGTACATGTAATACAGAATTTAAAATATTTTATTGAGAAATATATCTTTACACAAAAAACTCTTGATTATTTAGTGATCTATCGGTACCACTAGCATATGGGCATACAGTACATCTTATAATCCGAAGGCATGGATCATGAGCCTTGAATTCTGTATCACAAACATTACATACCAGATTTCGATTAACGCATTTGTTAAAATATTTCCACAAACACTTAGGACACTCAATTACATGTGTAAAATTAACAGGATTCTGACAACGTTCGCAATCAACAGGTTCGTCAATTATAGAATTTTCTGATTCTATTTCGGTGTAATCCTTATCGTTTTCTGAATCTTCTTCGGAGGAAGTTTCTTCGTTTTCGCTCTCTGATTCTGTTTCTTCTTCTGCCTGTGCCAACATTGTTAGCACTCGAACATTTTCGATAAGGTTTTTGTCAATGTTAATGTCGGCGAGTCCTTTTACAAATACGTTTAAACCAGCTGGTTCGGGAATTCCTGAGAAGTAAGGTGATACACAGTATTCTACCAATTCGGCTATTTTTATGTTTGGTATAGTTCTTCCTTGATACACAATTTCTCCTTTGGGATTCCATGTTAAGTTGACATAGGATGCGAGTAAACTATTCAACAAAGAGGACGCGTTCGCTTCATCGACTCCGTAGTCAAAATGTGACAGTATTTCTTAAACACGAAAATCGTCATGTAACCTTTCTCCCATAGTGCTCAGGGTTCGAATGATGGTCTTTAAAAAATATCGTTCTTTTTATATTAGTTCTGCGAGTCCTTCTAAAACTGGACCAAGTAGGACATCAGGAAATCCTTCACCTTTTTGAACCAGTATCTCCTTTTTTCTCATAAAACTACTTCGGGGACTAGCCAAAGTTGATATGTCGTCGCTATAAGGCCTAACGACGTCAAGCAAAGCAGGTGATAATTGATATTGCGTTGACCAAAAGTTCAACATACAATCACAAATGCATCTAATTTGCTCAGGGCTAGCAGTCTCCAACAGACCTCGCTGTTGAATAGGTTCACTTGTACATAAAAGTTCAAGAAACGGTTTGTCCTTTTTGATCAACATCTCTATTTGACAGTCAGTGTCTAAATGAGGAAAACGCTACCAAAACACATATTTTAAGAGGGGGGAGGAAGAGGAGGAGGAGGAGAAGAAGGAGGAGGAGGAGGAGGAGAAAGAGGAGGAGGAGGAGGAGAAAGAGGAGGAGGAGGAGAAAGAGGAGGCGGAGGAGAAAGAGGAGGAGGAGAAAGAGGAGGAGGAGAAAGAGGAGGAGGAGAAAGAGGAGGAGGAGTAGGAGGAGCAAATAGACACACACACATACAAAAGCCTTTAGCTTAAAATATTTATTTCGGTTTTCGCTCAAACATATACATATCAAAAGTTTTAGTAAGATCTGCTTCTTAGATTATATTTAGGCGTTTTTATTTTAAAAGTAGCGTGATAGTCTTTCTTGTCTTCTGGTGATAATTGTGATACATCTTCTTTTGCCATGGGTAAATATTTTGATCTAGTCATCAATAGATGATGTTCATACTCTTCTCTATCATCTGGGGTCATCTTTGCCAAGTCGCTTTCTTTCCTATCCGAAGAGCTTTCCCAGTTATGAAAGAAATTATGTTTAAGCGTTGGTTGTTCAACGGTAGGAGGCGGTGTTACAAAATAGGTTTTTGGTGTAGCAATAGCTGTAGGGAAACTCCACGGAAGATCGTCAGTTTCTTGCTTTATCTTTGGTGTCAAATTTTCTGAAGTTTTTGGTGGCTGAATTTGAAGATTAGTCAGAGGTTGAGACTGATTCTGCAGTTGGTTTTGAAACGTCAGAAAACGTCCTAACTGATTGGAGTAGAGTATGCTCTTTTCTTCAGGTGTTAACTGTGGCGTTTGTGCAATATCTTGCATTTTTTGTTCTGTATTGTACATGGCATTAACGATCGGAGGTAATTGATAGGATTGCTTTTGTATGAAACTACCCAGCTGTTGCTGCAGGCTGGAGCTATTTTCTCCAGGTAGAACATTGGTCTTGAGGCGGTGATCGTCGTCCGTAGTCGGCTTTAGATCAAGCATTAAATAACCACGAGGGCGACTTTTGGCTTCCTCGTAACTCTTCATAAATTCATGGACATATCCAGGATTCACTTGTCGTGCCAAAATAGAAATTTGCTGCTTATCCCTCGGAGACTTGAAGAGTACGATATAGTGTGCGTTGAGGCTGATGTTTCTGGTTTCCTTTCCTTGGTGAAATATATTTTGAACAATATAGATCACTGAGAGATTCCTATGATGGCTTCCCTTGGTAAATAAATTTGCAATGCGCTTATCTCCTCCTGATTGATCCATAAGATCATCTAGGACAATAAGGTTTCGCCTCGAAACATCAAGAAAATCTTCCGAGTCGATGTTCGTAGGTATTCCTTCATTCAGTTCAACGCCCGGAATAGTTTTGATCATCTCAAGATACATGGGTTGCCACTGACCATAACACCATATTATACGTTCAGGATGGGGGTTGATAGTTGTTCGTGCATTCTCCAGAAGAGTTTTTACCCATACGGTTTTACCACTCTGAGTACACCCTGCAACAATACACGTAAATGGATGCTGCAGGACTGTGGATCTATTGACGAGAGGAACTGCCTGTCGTATTTGTTTTGTCGATGATCTATGAACTATCTTCATGTGACGGAAGAGATTACTTGAATTAGCGAAATATTTTCCGGGCGTTGAACTGAATGAAGGAATACCTACGAACATCGACTCGGAAGATTTTCTAGATGTTTCGAGGCGAAACCTTATTGTCCTAGATGATCTTATGGATCAGTCAGGAGGAGATAAGCGCATTGCAAATTTATTTACCAAGGGAAGCCATCATAGGAATCTCTCAGTGATCTATATTGTTCAAAATATATTTCCCCAAGGAAAGGAAACCAGAAACATCAGCCTCAACGCACACTATATCGTACTCTTCAAGTCTCCGAGGGATAAGCAGCAAATTTCTAGTTTGGCACGACAAGTGAATCCTGGACATATCCATGAATTTATGAAGAGTTACGAGGAAGCCACAAGTCGCCCTCATGGTTATTTAATGCTTGATCTAAAGCCGACTACGGACGACGATCACCGCCTCAAGACCAATGTTCTACCCGGAGAAAATAGCTCCAGCCTGCAGCAACAGCTGGGTAGTTTCATACAAAAGCAATCCTATCAATTACCTCCGATCGTTAATGCCATGTACAATACAGAACAAAAAATGCAAGATATTGTACAAGCGCCACTGTTAACACCTGAAGAAAAGAGCATACTCTACTCCAATCAGTTAGGACGTTTTCTGACGTTTCAAAACCAACTGACTAATCTTCAAACTCAGCCACCTAAAACTTCAGAAAATTTGACACCAAAGATAAAGCAAGAAACTGACGATCCTCCGTGGAGTTTCCCTACAGCTCCTGCTACACCTAAAACCTATTTTGTAACACCGCCTCCTACCGTTGAACAACCAACGCTTAAACATAATTTATTTCATAACTGGGAAAGCTCTTCGGATTGGAAAGAAAGCGACTTGGCAAAGATGACCCCAGATGATAGAGAAGAGTATGAACATCATCTATTGATGACTAGATCAAAATATTTACCCATGACAAAAGAAGATGTATCACAATTATCACCAGAAGACAAGAGAGACTATCACGCTACTTTTAAAATGAAAACGCCTAAATAAAATCTAAGAAGCAGACCTTACTAAAACTTTTGATATGTATATGTTTGAGCGAAAACGGAAATAAATATTTTAAGCTAAAGGCTTTTGTATGTGTGTGTGTCTATTTGCTCCTCCTACTCCTACTCCTCCTCCTCTTTCTCCTCCTGCTCTTTCTCCTCCTCCTCTTTCTCCTCCTCGTCTTTCTCCTCCTCCTCTTTCTCCTCCTCCTCTTTCTCCTCCTCCTCCTCTTTCTCCTCCTCCTCCTCCTCCTCTTTCTCCTCCTCCTCCTCGTCTTTCTCCTCCTCCTCCTCCTCTTTCTCCTCTTCCTCCTTCTCCTCCTCCTTCTCGTCCTCGTCCTCCTTCTCCTCTTCCTCCTCCTCTTCCTCCCCCCTCTTAAAATATGTGTTTTGGTAGCGTTTTCCTCATTTATACACTGACTGTCAAATAGAGATGTTGATCAAAAAGCACAAACCGTTTCTTGAACTTTTATGTACAAGTGAACCTATTCAACAGCGAGGTCTGTTGGAGACTGCTAGCCCTGAGCAAATTAGATGCATTTGTGATTGTATGTTGAACTTTTGGTCAACGCAATATCAATTATCACCTGCTTTGCTTGAAGTCGTTAGGCCTTATAGCGACGACATATCAACTTTGGCTAGTCCCCGAAGTAGTTTTATGAGAAAAAAAGAGATACTGGTTCAAAAAGGTGAAGGATTTCTTGATGTCCTACTTGGTCCAGTTTTAGAAGGACTTGCAGAACTAATGTAAAAAGAACGATATTTTTTATTCATTGAAATCTGATTCACATTTCTATTATCCAGTTGGTGATGGTACAGAAGCTGTTCAAGATGTCCAAGTTATTGCACCTGATGAAGAGGATGATGGCAACACAGATGATGGACAAACTGAACCTGACAATGATGTTGAACCTATACATCATAACCAACCAGTGGGAGCAACCTATGAAGAGAACTTCATAAGGGAGGTGGAGGATTTGGATCCTCAAAGACAGCGCAGACCCCCTGCAAGATTTGATGAGGAATGTTATGCTGCAGATGATCTCACAGCTGACATTAACGAGCCAAGAAATATTGGAGAAGCATGGAATGGAGAACATTCTGTTCATTGGAAAGAAGCAACGAACTCTGAGTATGATTCACTCATAAGTAATCACACTTGGGATCTTGTTCCATTACCAAAAGGAAAGAATGTTGTCGGCGGTCGTTGAGTGTTTAAAGTGAAACGTGGTGCCGATGGCTCTGTTGAAAGATTTAAAGCACGTCTTGTTGCACAGGGATATTCACAGTCACAAGGAATTGATCATTATCAAGAAGTCTTTTCACCTGTGGTGCGTTACAGTTCCATTAGATCATTCTTAGCTGTAGCGAACATTTGTGATTGGGAAATTCATCAAATGGATGTGAAGACAGCTTTTCTACAAGGTGACCTAGATGAAGAGATCTACATGAAGCAACCTGATGGTTATGTAGACAAGGAAAGACCAAATCATGTCTGCAAGTTGAAGAAAAGCATTTATGACTTGAAGCAAGCTGCTCGTTGCTGGAACTTTGCAATTGACAATTTTCTGAAGTCAAGTGGTTACCAGAACAGTGGTGCAGATCCATGTTTGTACATCAAATCAGTGAAGCAGAAGGATGGTAAGATTGATTTTATAATTCTAACTCTTCATGTTGATGATATCTTGTTGCTTTCTAACAACATTGAAATGATGAGGAAAGAGAAGATGTCACTTGGTAGAAGATTCAAAGTTGAAGATCAAGGTGAAGTGCATTATGCTCTCGGTTTGTTAGTGAAACGAGACCGCAAGTCAAGAACACTCACTATCAGTCAGCCGAAGTACCTAGAGGGAATTCTGACGAGATTCAAGATGGAGAACTGCAAACCTTTGTAATGTTGGGCTGAAACAAGAAAAACCAACAACTATCTATGAAGATAATCAAGGAGCAATTGAACTCTCCAAGAATCCGAAATTTCACAATCGAACAAAACACATTGATGTTTCATATCATTTTATCACAGAGCAAGTTAATTGTAAAGCTATTTCTGTTGAGTATTGTTCTACTGAAAACATGTTAGCGGACATTATGACCAAAGGTTTACCTATAAGAACACATTTCAGAAATTCAGACACTTTTTAGGAGTTAAGGAGATTTATTGACATTTTTATATATAGTATATTTTATTGTAGTGTGATCATTAAGTGGGAGTGTTAAGAACTCAGTATATGGTGTATAATGAACCCACTATCGTATTGTGAGTGGTTTGTTAGGTCACATGTTAGGTCACATGAGTAACACGCTGTTCTCTCTCTGTTACTCTTCTCTTCGATCTGTTCTTCGTTTTGTTAATTTATGTTATGTTCATTAAAATGGGTTAAACTCGTTCGTCTAGTTCCTCATTTCAACATTCTTAAGGTCTAATAATGTTATGACGAGAGATCGTCGTTTTGTACGCGCTTTGTTTATTATGTGTGCCATCTGAGCGGTGTGTTCTAGCGTTCCGGAGAGTTTTGGGGTGAAACCTTTCTGGATGTTTTGTTCTATGTACTTGTTTTCTGCAAGAAATTGAAAAGTTTTATTACGAAGGCATGATGTTGAAACTTTAAGCGGAATGGATTCAAGTGTTATTGGGCGAAAATTTGCAGGTTCGTCTGTTTCCCATTTCTTGTGTATTAATATTGTGCATGCTTTTTTCCATTCAGAAGGTACAACACCGGATGACCAGGAAGCGTGAATTATCTCAGTTAAGTATGAACGTAAATAGAGACACAACCGGCACACGGGGGCCACGGCCGTGAATTTATAAATTACATTCGGGACTCTTTCCAGGTAGAGCTGTAACTACACTCAAAGAATGAAGAGCAACCAGAAGTCCAACTTGATGTTGATATTTTAAATAACACTGGTTGTATTGAGGTTTTCTCTGGCGCGCATCGTCACTTAGTCTTGCCAAAGGGGCGCTTCATCTAGTCTTTTTGGTTAATATTATTGCTTTTAGTCTTGTGATCATCCTGTGCTGCTTTTTGGCGTGGTTTTCTATACCAAGTGGATATATTTTGAGCTAAACATTTGGCAGTTTGGTTTAGTGCGACACCATATTCGCCGTTTGTTTTCTTATTTTAAAGTGTCCATTTCCTCGCCTGTTTATTAGTTGGTAGATTCGTACTGTACAGTCTTACTTGGAGTTGGACTATCTTTTGTACCATTCAAGTTTTTCGCCAGTTCGTGTCATAAATTTTGAATTATTCAACATTTTATATTTGACGGTTGCTTTCCTGCTGACCTGTTTTCCGGATCCTGTTATCATTAGTGTCTATTTCAAAATTTGGCCATTTCCCAACCTGTTTGCAAGTTGATTGGTTCGTGTTTGACCATTTGGTTTCAATCTGACTTATCTTTTCTTCAACTCAAGTTTTTCTTCAATTCGCATCGTAAACTTTGAATTATTCATTGTTTTATATTTGACGGTTGGTTTCTCCGTGTCTTGTTTTGAGTATCCTAGTAACAACTACATTGATATTTTCTCCGTGAATTTGTCGTAAACCGTACATCATTGAAATAAGCTAGTCTTTCTTTATCTGGTGGTGTCTATTTGTCATCCTAAAACATCCCGATTTCGAATTATCAAGGTACGTTTCTATTCAAACGTTTGCGTTAGGTGAATATTGTTACTAATTCCCGTCTGACCTTGAGTTTTGACCCGCATCACCCGCTGCGTGTTCGGTGCTTCCCCTGTTTATTGCAACAAATGGCTTCAGTTCCTGTCTTTCGCCAACATTTTTTCCAACACCAAAGACTAACCTTCAAGGTTACGGGTACTTTGCTCTCTCGACTCTCTGTTATGTTAGTTACGCTTTTATCTCTGTTTTTACTTCTGGAGTCATCGAAGTATCAAGCTAGGATCTCTAATGGTGCCTCATCTATAATGCTTGCCTTGAAATTGGATACAAAACTGTACCCGTGTAGAAATACATCTGGACTTCCTCGCCACTCACGTCAAGCCCCATTTCCGCTATCCCACAAACTAATATCTGGCGTAAAACTTTTGAAAACCACCTTGGCAGCCTCGTGTCTGCTACTATTAGCTGGTGATATTAGTCCAAATCCTGGTCCAGTTGGCAGTACACATATGGGTCCCATACCTGAAGCGAGAAAACCCTACTGCTCCTCTATAAAGTGTTTGTATATGAATGCAAGAAGTTTAGTCAACAAAACCACCGAGTTTCAAACTCTTGCCACCGACAAAGATCTCGTAGCAGTCACTGAATCATGGCTTAAACCGGACATACTTAATTGTGAACTTTTGCCTGGCCCTAACTTTACCATCCACAGACGAGACAGAACGGACAGAATCGGTGGAGGTGTATTACTTGCTGTAAGGAACACATTACAAAGCTTTCGTCGTAAGGATCTTGAATGTAACGCTGAGATTCTATCATGTGAAATTCGTCCCAACAACAGACGAAAAATCTTAGTTATTGTCTTCTACCGGCCCCCAGACTCCAATGTAGACCATCTAAAAGAGCTTAAGAAAACGCTTCGCCTATCCGCTAAAGCCAATTTCGACCAGCTAATTATATGTGGTGACTTCAATCTTCCCAATATTGACTGGACCACAGATTCTGCTATCTCTGGGGATCAAACTCATAATTACTTCACCAAAATACTTAAAGACAGCTTCTTATGGCAGATGGTTGATTTCCCAACCAGAAATACCAACATACTAGACCTGATTCTAACAAACATTCCCAACAAACTGCATCATATCCAGGGCTTCGAGGACATTCTCCATACTGACCATAAACTTATTAGTTTTGATGTTGACCTTAGGATTCCCAAGAAGCCGGTTGTAAAACGTTCTGTCTACAACTTTAAAAAAGCCAACTGGAATGGGCTCAAAGATCTTCTAATGATAACTCCCTGGGACCTTTGCTTTGTTCCAAACGACGTAGATGCTTCGCTGGCAAATTGGTGCAATACTTTTCTTAAAGCTGTGGATGAGCACGTGCCTAAGTCAAAACCCAGAAATATCCATGACCACCCATGGATTGACTCCGAACTTTTGTCTCTCATAAAAAAGAAAAATAAACAACGAGTTAAAGCACGTAGTTCTGGATCGAGTACAGATGCAATAAAGTTTAATCAATTACGGCGCCAAACAAGCAACTTATATCTAAAAAAAGGAAAGACCACGCAAACAAGATAAAGGACTCCCTGACGGTAAATCCCAAGCGTTTCTGGTCATTTGTCAAGACATCTACAACACAGACTGTCTCTCCTAATTTCATTCGTGATGGACAATCTTTTATTACTGACAACTGTACAAAGGCCAACATACTAAACACGTATTTTCACTCGGTATTCAGTCCTGCTAGAGCGGGACCAGTGTCCCCTGATCCTTCTGAAGAGACTAGTAATACATCACCTTCTATCCAACTTTCGATCTCTGAAGTCACTAAGGTCCTTAAAGAACTGGACCCGAAAAAGGCTCGTGGACCTGACGGCATACCCGGCGCACTACTTAGAAACACTGCATTGGAAATTGCACCATCTCTTTGCTGTTTATTCAATCTGTCCCTCTCCCTGGGCTCAGTCCCTTTCAGCTGGAAGCACGCGAATGTCACGCCTGTTTTAAAAAAGGACGACCCCTCCGTCGCCGCGAACTCCCGACCTATCTCGCTGCTATGTATTGTATCCAAAGTTCTAGAACGGTGCGTCTTCAATCATTGTTATTCACATCTTTCTCCCACGTTCTACCACCTACAGCATGGCTTTTTAAAAGGAAGATCTACTGTGACACAATTTCTTGAAGTCTACCATAACATATTAGATCATCTCGCTAGCGGGAAAGAGGTTGACGCCATTCACTTGGACCTATCAAAGGCATTCGACAGAGTTCCCCACCATCTGCTCCTTACAAAACTCAAGCGCTACGGCATCTCTGGATCACTTCTCAAGTGGTTTCAAAGATACCTATCTAACAGACAACAGCGTGTGGTCCTTAATGGTACTTTTTCAAACTGGCTTCCAGTGACTTCAGGCGTCCCACAAGGATCTATACTTGGTCCGTTTCTATTCCTTGTGTACGCAAACGATATGCCTGAATACATCCAAAATGGATCGAACTTGGCTCTGTTTGCTGACGATTCGAAGCTCTATAGAGCTATGGATCTAGAAAGTGCATCCCACGGGCTTCAGGCTGATCTTAACTCCCTACATAAGTGGATTGTTGACTGGGACATGTCATTCAACGCCTCCAAATGTAAAGTCATGCACATGTCTCGCAAAACATCTCCTGTCAGTAACACCTATGACTACCAGCTCGAGGAAAATTCTTTGGAATGCGTGCCTTATATCAAGGACCTGGGAGTAACTGTTGCCCGGGACTTATCCTGGTCCAGATATATCGAAGAGACATGCGCAAAGGCAAACAAGACCCTTGGCCTAATCAAAAGAGTCTACGGCAGAGACCTATCTGATGTCAAAACCAGAAAACTGCTCTACTGCTCCATTGTTCGGCCTCGCCTAGAATACTGCTCCAACGTCTGGTCTCCCTTTACCTTGAAACACCGCCGATTAATTGAAAACATCCAACGTCGAGCCACAAAGTTTATTCTCAACTATCCCTCCGAGGAGTTAAGCTACAAGGAAAGACTCGTCTCACTTGATTTGCTACCGCTTGAATTTAGACGCGAACTGTCAGACGTTTCACTACTTTTTAAATATAAGAATGATCTTATTAATGTTAACTTTGATAAATACTTTTCAACTTGTTTGGGGGAAAATGTCAATTGGGGCGATAGTCCTGTTTTTCTCCCAGCCACTATGTTACTTGTTGTATTCATGTGATATAATGTTGTGGCAAAGCAAATAAATAAAAAAAAATAAAAATAAAAAAATAATAAAATAAGGACAGCGTTTAAAGCAGATTATAGATATCTGTTCAAGTGGACATGGAGCGCCAGACGGTTTCATTTTACGGATGATGTTAGTAATCTCTTGATAGGTCGGGGGGTCAAGATTAAATGGTGTTTGCGGTGAAGCAAATTTTGGAATCCAACTTGGGATGCTGAATGTTTTACTTGGGTTGATTTCGGAGAATGTTTTAGTGAAATAAGATGTGCATTGAGCCATGTTAAATGATGAAAGTGAGCTTGTGTTCTTTTTAAAAAATCTTTTGACATCTCCCCAGAAATTTTTATTAATTAGGCTGTCATGATCAATTTCTCCTGGTTGATGGTTAACAGTATTACTTTGATGAGTATTAGATTTGAGAAGGTTGCGCAGTTGCTTCGCGACGAATTTAATCTCTAGAACATCTCCGTTTTGTGATTTTCTTTTCTTCAAATCTTTGGCGGAGAATTTTTTATATTTCCTTTTCAATTCCACATCATTACTATTTTCGACATATCGAAAATTTTCAGAAAAATAGTTGTACATGACTGTTGCCATGGTATTGATATTGTTATTTTAATCGTACGGTGTGATTGGGTGGTTTAAAAAAGTTAATTTGAAAAATTCGCTAGCTGTTGACCATTGTAATGGCAATTTGGGTAGTTTAATTCCTTTCTTTAATACAGGAAAGTTTTCTTGGCGAATTAAAGACGGGATTTCATGCAGGGTCGGTTTGCTCTACATTATATCCTCATCTTGATGCTCGTTTAATGCGTCTGTCATTTGTTGTTGTAGTTCGTCTTTAAGGTCATCAATGACTTTACAGCTTCGTTGGTGCATTTTAAGACCGTGAGCCCCTTTGCAGACTTTACCACAGCAACATTTAACAGCCTTGTACGATTTAACTGGCAGATACTCGTTTGCAGGCAATTCAATAGCTGGATTTTCATTTACGTTGTTTTCTTGCTCGTAATCCACTATACGTTTACAGCACCATGAATGATAACAAATTCTTTGCCACCAAACCACATATTATGAGGGTAGCAAACAGTGCAAGTAAGCTAACACGAATCATTATAGATTAAATGTAAATATAATAGCCAGAATACGATGTAGCTAATTTGTTAATTCAAGCACAATTTTCTCGTTGAAACTAAGTACATGTACAGAGTGCGTCTGTACGCCACTGCTCAATGTCATAATAATAATAATAATAATAATAATAATAATAATAATAATAATAATAATAATGGAAACTTTATTGAAATACTTTATATATATGTATATATACAATTATAAATCTCACTAATTAAGGTAATTTATAATTGACTACTTGAACCTATTCATTGTTTACAACTATATAGAAAAATTTGAATTTATATTAATAATAATAATAATAATAATAATAATAATTATAATGACCAGTAAACTGATATATTTAAAGCAAAAAACACAAAAATTCGCAATTTTTACCTCGCGGAAGTTTATTACTTATTTCCTCAACTAAAAACATTTTTTTTGTTCTGTTGAAGTGCTTTAAGCAACAGTTTGAGCCCAGATTTTTTATCAAATTATGTAGTAAATCATTTAGTCTTTAGTTATTTTACTATTTCAATATTTTTTACATTTTAATTTTTCTACTCAATGTTGTGACCAAGTTTTAATACCAGATCTACCAGTCTCCTTGCTGGAGCATACCATCTCCAAGAGTCTTCTACGGCTGCGTAGACTGTAGAGAGCATTTCCGTCCGGATGTTTGATAGAGGAAGATCATAATCATTTGGGGAGAAGGTAGTAATAAGGTAGCGGATAAAGTTGCCTTTGAAATGGGCATTTCATATTCTTTCCTTAAACGCTGCAATAGACAGTCACCTTCCTCACTAGACGATTGATATTGAGAGAGAATCTCCATTCTGTCGACGAAAATACCTATACGACTACGGCGAGGAAAGTTTTCTGACCAGTTGCGGTTTGAATTAAAAGGGAGATTAATTTATCACCTCTATTAAATTTTTTGACTGTGCAACTGGTGATTGGTGGAAACATCCACGGGGTATTTTATTTCATAATAGGATATAATTTCACTTTCGTCCATGAAACTTTCGGGCACTTTTTGAAAGAAATTTCGGGTAAATTCGGGTAATATTGCTGTTAAATATTCATGATCATATGTTGAATACGATCATTATCGACAGTCGACTCTTAATTTTTCGGGCAAAAATGTCCCTCCCCCCTCCCCCCCACAAACGTAACTGGTCAGGTACGCGTATGCCTAGGCCCACAGGGCCACCCCCTCATTTTCCCTTAAAACCCCCAATAGAATGGCTGCCAAGCCACTCCCAAACCTTAATCCCAACCCTTAAACCCAACACTTAAACTGATTGCCGTAACGAACAAAACTTGTAGTTTGACAATGAATTGAAAAATGACATAAACGCGTTAATTCGGTGAAAATTTAGGGGTGTGGTCGTTTGTTGACAGCGGCGGCAGGAAAGTCACACACAAATTCCTTGAGTTCATTCATTGTCTTCCATTCCACCTGCACGGTCTGATCATAGTATGCGAGCTTGTACGAGGCGCCATAGGGATTGAGGACCTTTTTGCCAGTTGTAAATAATACAGTGCTGTGTCCCTCTGAGACCAACCCACGTGATGCATGATCTCCGACAATTCTGCCCCTGACAGGGATAGTGTGATGGCACACTCAGCTCTAAAACCATGGAGAGTTTCGCCATTATCTGCATGCACCCATGGCATGGAGATAACGTAGAGGTAACTCTTCAAACGGGCTTCAACCGTTGAAGAAGTGAAAGGGGCATCCAATACAGCCCCTTGAGCCGCCGTCGGACGAAAAAGGTAGCATGGTCTGAGGTCAATCTTTAACTGTAGAGCTACGGCCATGTATTTCTCTATTCCGAAGACGGGACAAATAGTGGTCTGTGGGTTGCGCTTGATGCCGAATATATTGGTGTTGCCATCTCGGAGTGTATCGGTGTAAGTTTGGGGCATCTGTTGTTCGGCCGCAAAACAAATGACTAAGACTGACATCCAAGTAGACCGCGTAGGGTCCTGGAATTGACGTCCAAAAATTCCCCATTGCCGCCATGTTTTGCTTCACTTTTTTTTATTGACAGTCGATCAGCCTTCCAGGTATATATATATATAGAGTTCACTGTGAAGAAAAGTAGAAAATCGTAAAGAAGCGAGGCGTAGCCGAGTTCTCCTTAGAATGTCTTTATCAACCTTCTTCAAGTGTCGTTATAACTCGATAAAGTCTGCATATTAGAAGGCGAAAGGCTTCTGACTGACGGATTTTGAAGGTCTTTCACTGTCCCAGTCTGGACCGTCTAGTGGTTTGTCGTCCGGCTTTCTTTATTCAACAACGGAAAAATAGACAAACAAATTAAAGATGGAAATCTCTTCGTTTACCGGATAAAAAACACCTAACGACGAGTTTCTTGTCTTAATGGACCTTTACACGCGCGCCCGGGTTGAGAGCCTGCCCGGGTCAGATCGCCAACCCGTGGCCGTGGGGCAAATTTTATGGCGAGTGCAACAAACGACGCATAAAATTATATTCACGTCAAATTTTCACTTCGCGCAACTTGTTTGCCATAGTCTAAATCCGCCCCAGATATTAGCAAATTTAAAATTTAAATAGTGTGCAATGATCAAGTTCTACTAGAGAAAATTGTGAAATTGCGGTGCCCTGGAAGTTAGATGCGCAGCTAAATTTCGGCAGCTTTATATTCTGCCTGTGAGTTCGTGAGGAATCAATATGAAGCGACATTTTTGGAGCGACATTTTTAACGCGATGTTTTGAACGCCACAGGGCACATCTTTTTAGAACTGTGTCTGGTTGATATGCTATGCGCAAAATGAATAAGGACATATTTATCTTCATCCCCACGTATATGTATAGGTAATAGCATGGGGTTTCATGCAATTTGGGAAAAAAACATGCACGAGTGAGTTTTTCAAAGACTATCAATATGGAACTAGTCCGAAGTACGAATGCTATTTGAGGTCTTTGTAAAACTCACGAGTACATGTTTTTCCAAATTGGACGAAAAACCATGCGATTACTTATTAATAATATACATGAAAAATTGCCCAAGTCAACTGTACTTACATTTCCCTTTCACCAGTGTCCACTCCTCGTATAGTTTACTAAAAGCATTAGGAATCTTCTAGTTTTCTTGCAGGTGGTTTAGTTGACAACAATAAGGAATAACTGGCTTCAAATTTTAACGAATTGTTCTTCTCCGTTTACAATCTTGGCCACCATATTTGTTTATTATGTGCAGAAAGAGCCTGAGCACGAGGTTGGAAAAAGCCATCCGTCAAAATCCATTCTAGAACGTGATTGGCTCTTTTCAGTTTTTATTGTTTTTATTTGGCTTATTCGCTTCAAAAATTTGCACTGTATTTCTATTTTTCTGTATTTCCTTTAAACTGCACTGCTCGTAGCCAATCAGATTTGATAACTTTTTTCATGTATATTATTGAACACGTCAAAATACTTCAACGGCTTCAGTTATGTTAAGGCTAGGCTAAGCTAAAGAATTGACGATCATTGTGCCCATAGCAAACGACTTTAAGAATTATAACGTTATAACCAGTTGCTGCCATGTTAATTGCACTGAAATGCCTCAAGTGTTTCACTGTATGTTCAGTGTAGTGCTGCTGTAAGTGTCGGCCGTTGATCTCCCCACGTCCAGATCTTTTGTACGAAGGATTATTAATGTCGATAACGAAGTTTGATTAAATACATCCGAGTCTTTTACCAATTTTTAATCTTTTATTTTTTTTATTTTTATTTTTTTTTTATTAAATTCGCCAATAATACAGAACATAACAATAACAAATAATACGTGGCAGGGTCACCGCAACAGCCGAAGCCAATTACTGCAGGCCCGTGTTGAAATCGGCGTATTTTCACGGTTTATATTGCTGCTGAGACCAATGAAAAGGCTTCTTGCATGGTTGAGTGAACTAGCTGGAGTCACCATCGGCTGAGCTTCCAATTAATTTGGCCGGTAATTACAGTGAGGTCTATATATAACTGGAGTGATACTTTTGCGGTAAACTTGTTCCCAGAACCCGCGATTCTTATGGGCCTGAAGTACATGTACGTATAGTTCCAGTCTTCTACGCGGTCTGGTCAAGTCTGATCTAGTCAAAAGACCACGTAGGAGACTGGAACTATAGACCTACATGTCCGCCATGTTTGGTTTCAATAT
Source organism: Paragorgia papillata (assembly GCA_035771165.1). NCBI lineage: Eukaryota > Metazoa > Cnidaria > Anthozoa > Scleralcyonacea > Coralliidae > Paragorgia > Paragorgia papillata. Next base: position 2,781,422 of record JAWNZC010000003.1, read on the forward strand.
TTGCTCGGTCAATGAACAGCAGATATCACTCCAGTTATATATAGAGCCCACTGGGTAAACATCAGACGGCTGTTCTTAATTTTTGGCCATGATATTGACTATTGTGTTCTGGGATCTGATTTCCTGCTCATTCGTCAGAGTAGTATGGCCAGAATATTATTCTTTCTATTATTACCAAAAAAACACTAAATATTGAATACTCGTAGTTCTGTCTACATCTAATGCATTGAATAGTCCCAAACAACGCATATAAATACTCTTATTATTCTACCTTAATTGCATCATACTGCGGAATATGGTACACGAGCCCCCAATAAATAGGTGTTAGGAATTCAAGGCTCAACTTCGTAGATTTTCCACAATTATTACTTAACAAAGACGGTTACAAACACATTTACTAATAATACTGTTTTCGACACAAAATCACTCTTCTCTCTCGAACTTCACTCGTGGTCGAAGGAACTCGTTCCAGGCTCTTCTCGTTCTCACTCTTTCACATCTCTCACACTCCTCCCTTAATCGATGCAAATGCTAAATCCATTAACAACAAGAATATTAACGTCATAACGTGCCATTCGGCTTACTGTGTAATGTAAATATAGTTTATTTAAGTGCGTCTATCCACTGCTGTCTACGTTCATCTGCTATAACAGCGGCCTTCCTTCTTGGCCTTTCAGTTTCTTTGGGTTTGGTTTGGACTACGTCCTGAGTTTCGTCATCTTCCTTAGTTGCCTGGTTCTTTCTGTCCTCGTCTTGATCCTCTTGCTGCAAATCGTTGATCTCTAAATGTATCAACTTCTGTACTGGTCTCCTCAGTGTACTAGGTTGCATTCTCTGGTTGATGACTCTAACCTTGGCTCCTCTCACTTCATTGTCCTCGCTCTTAATGAGTTCTTCAATCCGTCCAAGTCTCCAGGTTGCTCTGGCAATGTCGTCGTGAATAACAACTACATCGCCCACTGACACCTTTCATGCACTGCCTCGACCCGCTTTCCACCGATGTGACTCTCTGAGTTATAAAAGATACTCTTGTTTCCATCTCTTCCAAAAATGTTCAATCAGGTTTCCCAAATGTGCTCGTCTGTGCATCAGGATATTTCTTGTTACTTGGCACTCTGGATCTTCTTCATCGTCGGTAATGCTAGGAAGGGAAGAAGACGTCTTCCATACAAAAGATGAGAGGGTCTTCTGATGATACGTAAGAAATTGGTCTTGAATTGAGAACCGCTTCCACTTCAATAACAACAGTCAATAGTTCATAGTGGGTAAGTTTTGCGTTTCTCAAGACTTTCTTTAAACATCGCTTTACCGATTTTATCAAACGTTCAAAAAATCCGCCCCACCAGGGGGCCTTTTCCATGTTGAATGACCAATGAATTTTCTTTGACGATAGATACCCTTTCACACCGGGAAGATCAAATAAGGCTGTTAACTTCTTTGCGGCAGAGATAAAGGTCTTTGCGTTGTCTGAGGTGACCTTGACTGGGATCCCTCTTCTGGCGACGAACCTCTTGAAACTTCTTAAAAATGCTTCTGTCGACATCTCTTCGACGAGATCTAAGTGAACGGCTCGTGTCACTCCACAAGTATATAGACATATCCACACCTTTCTCGTTTCTACTGTTCCACTATGTTTTCGTATGTACAACGGTCCCGCAAAGTCAATTCCTGTATGCGTGAATGGGTAATCCTCTACGATTCTGTATTTGGGCAATGGTGGTGGGTTTGGTGGATTGTACGCCTTTCCTTCCGACCGAAGACACATAGCGCATTCATAAATCGATTTTCTGATAAACTGTCTCCCTTTGACTAACCAGTACTTTGATCTAAGTTCTGTAAGGGTTTCCTTGACGCCGTTGTGTTGCACGCTTCGGTGACATTTTTCTACAATGAGTACTGTCACTCGGTGGCTTCTTTCGAGAAGTATAGGATGCTTCATCTCGTAGTCGATTTCGGCGTTCGATATACGTCCACCACATCTTACCAGACCCTGGTTGTCGGTAAATAACCCAAATTCGTGAATCCAGCATTCGTACTTCAAATTTCTTTTTAAGGATGTCTGCATTTCTTTCAACCAAATTAGTTCTGCTTCTTTAATGTCGTTGGCACTCAGTTCTCTTGCTTGGTATTTCTTCCTCAAGATCTTGACAAACTTCAAAACACGGGCTGTAACTCTCACAAGTCTCTGGAACGAAATGTACCTTTCACACGTGATGATCTTGGCTATATTGCATTCATTTTCGACTACTAGAAGTGTGTTCAGGGTCGTACCTTCCAAATAATATCTTGGAAAGGTCATCGTTTGAAGTTTTCCAAGTTCTTCAATCAATTTCCGCCAGACTGCTTTCGAGGTTTCATCCAGTAGTGTGTCCCATCCGACTTTGTTTTCGTGAAGACCTTGAAATAATATCTTGAATTCAATGGTGATGGGTGACAGGAAGCCAACAGGATCATATATGCTACTGGCCACTCCAACAACATTTCTCTTGGTTGGCTCACAACTCTTCGCGCTGTCAACGATGTGCTTTAGGTCGAAAACGAAACAGTCTTCCTCAGGGTTCCATCGTAGCCCAAGGACTTTCTTTTCCCTTTGGTCTGTTATCGTTGTGGTATTACCTATGGTACTCTTGGTAAAGGATTCGTCTGCACATTCGACTGCTCGCTCCTGACTCTGTTGGTTAGTCGAGGTCTCGTTATGAAGGTAGTTTTCGCACTGTGGACGGATTTCTTTTGTTTCTGCAGCTGGTATGTTGGACTCGTTGGCGTTGATCTTTCTCATTAGTTTGTTTGAATTGGACATGAATTTCCGTAGGTTACAGCATCCTTCTGCTAGCCTCAATTTCGATTTCAGATATAATCTGTACGTCTCTTGTACGTCGTCGCTCCCGGCGCTGAGGTCATCGACATAGATGTTGTTAAGGAATTTCTCCACGAACTCTGGGTCTGTCGGTTCATACTTGCGGATGTGATGGTCAATCGTCGTGTTGAGCAAAAATGGGCTCGAGGAAACGCCGAAGACCACTCTGGTGAATCGCAAAACGACGATTTTCGGATTCTTGCTTGCAATGTCGTCTACCCAAATCAATCGTAAAGCATCTCTGTCCTCCGGAGCTATCGGCACCATTAGGAAGGCTTTCTCGATGTCACCTATGGGGGCTGTCTTAAAGCTTCTAAATCGCAGGAAGATGTCGAATATATTCTTTGATAACGATGGCCCAGTGTATAAGCAGCTGTTTAGCGAGACTCCGTTAGATTTCGCCGAAGCGTCGTAGACAATTCTCATGCGTGTTGTTCCTTTCTCTCGTCGTATAACAGCGTGGTGGGGCAGATAGTGAACTTTGCCAGTTTCACTTGCTGAAGCTGGATCCACTTGCTCTATGATTCCTTGCTTTAGTTGATCTTTGATAACACTATCGTATTCTTCGAGTATTTGTGGAGTTTGCTTCAGGTGGTTAAATAAAGAGTGGAAACGGTGCAGGCTGGATTCGTAGTTGTCAGGCAACAGTGGGTGAGATGGTTTCCAGGGGAGGTGAACTTCATACCTTCCATTCTTGTGTAAAATCGTGTCCGTAAAGTTCTCATACACAGATGGTTCGTCCGGTTGAATTCCAAGAGACTCTAACTCCCAGAATTTCTTGAGGTCATCGTGAAGTATCTGGTTGGGGTCCACTGGTTCTGTTGCACATCTCAAGACATGGGTACTCGCCAAGTTTACCATGGAAATGCTTTCTCCTGGACTACCTTCGACTGGCCAAGAAAGGACCCATCCTAATTTGGTGTTCATTGCTGTAGGCCCAGATTCTCCTCTAACTACTTCACCAGTAACCAGGTTCCAGTACTGATCTGATCCAACCAGTATATCAACTGGAGCATCCTCTTCTGCACTGTATTCATCTGCTAATTCAAGGGAGGCTAGGTGGCTGTACTTGCTTTGGGAAATTTGTGTCGTCTGGTGGTTGAGTGGCGCACAGGTCATAGGAACACAATAAGCATTGAGGGTGATAGGTTTGTTGACTTTACTACCAAGGCACAGCTGTACAACGTCACAGACTTCAGTTGTTTCATTGTCTGAACCAAAGGTCTTGATCATTAGTGATTCGGATTTCAGTGTGGGAAAATTTAACTTGTTCTTTAATCTTATTGTTATGTACGATCTCTGGCTGCCACTATCCAGAATTACTCTTGCTCTGATGGTGTTACCTGGGGTGTTCGCATTAAACACTTCAGCTTGGGCTGTTTGAAGGAGAATGGATGTCCCTGCATTAATGTAAGCCACATTGGTTTTCTCTTGAGTTGGTAATTCTTGGGTTTCAGACGTCTTGTTTGTTTGCTTCTGGTCTTGTTCCTTTCTTTGGTCTGGTGCCGGCTTGGTTGTTTCATTCTGCCTTTCTTTAATACGACGTTCATCTTTGGAACTGCAAATGCTGGCATGATGTCGTTTCCCACATTGATGACACTTTAAATTCGATGTACATCCTCCGCTGATATGATTCTTACGAAGGCATATATATGTAACATCTGCCTTCCTTCTTTAGGATTTCCATTCTAGCTGCTGTATTTGTTATGATTCTGCAGTTGGCTGATGGATGGGATTGTTTGCAATAGGTGCAAGTAGGTGAAGTTCCATTTCCTGAAAACAATGATGCAGATGTACTATTTCCCTTGAATCGTGGTGTTCTCTCATTTGTCCGTTGGTCTTCTGATAGTTTAGAACTCATAAGGTTTGCTCTTTCTCGAGCATCTAGTTCCTTCTTGAATGTACCCAACATCCTCTCAAGAGTCCATTCATTTCCTAAGGCCTTTGTGATGATAATGCGAAGTTCCTGTGGTAGTTTGTTTATCAGTATTGAGATCATCAAATTACCATATGAGCTTGAATCTATACCAAGAGACTTCAGGCTTCTCAAATGAGACTCCACTTTGTCATTCAGTTAAGCAGGGCCCTGACATTGGTGAGACTGTTAACACTCGGTAAGTTCCACAAAGCTTCCATATGACCATTTATAATAACTTGCTCATTCCCAAATCTTTCTTCAAGGATTTTAATCGCTTCATCATAATTGGCATTTGTCAACTTTAACCCTGCAAGACTTCAGCTGCTGAGTGCTCCAATAGTGATTTTAAATAGTTGAACTTGTCAACTTTGGTAAGACTGATATTATCATGGATTGCTGAGGAAAAACAATCCCAAAATGTAGACCACTTAGTAACATCTCCACTAAATTTTCTTAGATTTAGCTTGGGAAGGTGTACTTTCACATTTATGCTTCCAAATACATTGCTACTAACTGGGGGTGTCTCTGTGGTTGTAGTGTTGTTAGTCTGAACGTTTTGTACAGTTTGTGGAGAAGATTCAACAGCTTGGTTTAATACAGATTCAATGTGAACAATCAATCGTTGCACACCTTCTTTAAAAATGTCTGCTTGCTCGATCTCATACTCGATTTCATCTTCTTTAATCAGGTTGAGTATAGCTTCATCGTGTTCGTTCAATACTTGTAACTTCTCTTTCATGCTAAGGGCTTGTTGTTTTAATTCGGTTACCATGTTTGGGTTCTTTGGGTCGAAAACGTTTAGTCTTTCTTCGGCCAAAATTTTCATTCTCGTAGCAGAAACCCTGTGACCACCACGTACCTTTGTCTTTCTTTTAAGATCTTCCGTCATCGCGTATAAATAAAGACTTCTTCAAGGAGTACAGCTTCGTAAAACAAGGATTGGAGGCTCGATTCTTGATTCGTCAGGGACTGTATTAAATCACTTTGTTTCTCGTTTCATTCGATCTTCTGACAGAGTTTACGGTCTAGATCCGGCTCAAAAGGACCATGTTAGGAACTCAAGGTTCAACTTCGTAGATTTTCCACATTTTTTACTTAACAAAGACGGTTACAAACACATTTACTAATAATACTGTTTTCGACACAAAATCACTCTTCTCTCTCGAACTTCGCTCGTGGTCGAAGGAACTCGTTCCAGGCTCTTCTCCTTCTCACTCTTTCACATCTCTCACAATAGGTGAAGAACATGCTGCCAGTGGCTGATGCTCCTATGGCTGTTAATTTTGTCTTGCTAATTAGGATTTAGCTACTTTATCTACTGCTGTCCGGTATAAAATAGCATTGATGAAGGCCAGTAAATTACAAAAATTGCAAAACCACCTAGCTCGTATCATCACTGTTGCATATTACACTGTCCGTACTAGTGAGCGATACCTTTTCCGAGATTGGGTACGTGCAGGCTCGGACTGGCCTATGGGCCATTGTGCCATGGCACATAGGCCCTTCTGGGACATCAAAATGGGCCCCTGACCAGACACACCCATAAAATATCAAATTGGAAGCATTGAAGCAATTACTTAATTCCGCATTTGTGAAATTAGTGATAAGGAAAATACTCAAAATAGTTTGCAACAGACCAACAGTAACACTTTGGAAGCAGTAATGATTTGTTCTATAGAAGTTGATTTACTGAAGGCTGTTAATAACGAGGCAGTGTATCGAAAACTTGCGTCAAAGTCCTCGGAAATGGAACAGCTTCTTATGTTCTGAAATGTTAAAAATGTTTTGTTCTAAATGTTGAAAAGTCCTGAAATCTGTTGTATTTTGTGTAAATTGTGTGTTTTATATGACGTTTTAAAGTTTTATAATCTCCTGAATTCTATAAGATCTTCCCTCAAAACACAGGAAATGCCATTTCAGAGACTCTAGATTTCAAAATTTGCCGGGGGGCATTTCCCCCGGCCCCCTAGAGGCTTCTCGAATTGTCCCCCTAGGCCTGGGCTCCCTCACAGCTGAAATGGCAAGGCCCCTAAATTGGGCCCAGTCCGAGCCTGAGTACGTGGTAATTATTAACTTGAACCCTAGCCTGAGTTCTAGCACGAGTTCTAGCTAGAGTCCTACCTTGAATTCTAGTTTGAGATCTAGCTTCAGTCTTAGCTGACTTCTAGCTTCTAACTTGAATCCTAGCATAAGTTCTAACTTGAGTTCTAGCTTGAGTTCTAACTTGAGCCTAGCTTGAGACCTATAGCTTGAGTCTTAGCTTGAGTTCTAACTTAATTGAGTCCTAACTTGAGTTCTAGCTTAACGAGTCCTAGCTTGAATCCTAGATTGAGTACTAGTTTGTATACTAGTTTCATGAGTCCTTAGTTTAACTAGTGTTGAGTTATGACCTAAATTTCAGCTCAGATCCTCGCTTGATAATTATAGGTACCCCCAAGAAACATTGTTTTCACTGTAGAGAGAAAATAGGCCTTTAAAATGTCCTGCCATTGTTTATAACTTCCAACATCTAGTGTATGTTATTTTTTTTTGTATTTAGTGTCAAACAGTATGGAATCGCTACGAGGTAAATTTGAAGAACACTTGACTTGTGCCATTTGTTTGGAGCAATTTAAAGATCCTAAAGTTTTACCATGTCTACATTCTTACTGCCATGAGTGTATTCTAAAACTTGACAAGACTGGAGATAAAATAACTTGTCCTGAATGTCGCATGACACTTGAGGTAATTAGAGAAGTGATCGTATATATACGGTTTTTAAAATGCGTATTTGACCATGAATGATATATACAGTATAGGTTTACTACTTAAATTTAATATGAGGTAGAGATTACTATATCTCCGCTGAACAACTCTGTATTTTTGTGCCTAATCACCGTTCAAATATATAGGGGCCATGCTTGTAAAAAAAAATATAAAAATAATAGGGAAGGTGTGAATAGGTTTACAGATTGCCAGATTTGGCCCTAAAATCGGTTCTGATCGAAAGTTCTGTCGGATTTGTAGATTCTGTAAAATTTAGGGATTGCGGATTTTCCCAATAATTAACTTCGCAGATTATGGATTTTTCTTGTTATTTTCCACAGAACCTGGATTTTATTCCTATCTCCGATTGCGGATTTTTCCTGTTATAGGTCAGATTGTATTTTTCGTCATTTTTCATAAGGGAAAGTAATCTGATAGGCGAGTCAACACTAGTTCATGTAGTTGTAGCGTGTTGAAATGAAATTTGCGTTAATCGTATGAATTTGGAAAGTTTAACAAAACTGATAACTGCGGATTTTGACTCAACAAAAAAAATAGTGCGGATTAGTGGATCTGACGAAAAAGATAGCAGATTGTGGGATTTTTGAACCCCTATTAACCACCCCTATGTATTATGTAGCTAGCTGAAGCATTCTATTATCCGTAAGGGCCATTAGAAATGTTTTAACTTTCAATAATATGTTTGGACTGTCTATTGTGCTATTTTGCTATAAAACAATATCTGAGAGTATTGTAGAACAACGCTACACATTGTTCCGGTGCAAAATAGGACAATGGCCAGACTAAGCCGGCCTAATAAACACAGAAGAATTTCTATTACTGATGACACGCAAATAGACACAGATAGATATACAGGCAGACACATACAAAAAGACAGACAGACAGACAGACAGACAGACAGACAGACAGACAGACAGACCGACAGACAGACAGTGAAACATAACGTCCTGGCGTAAGTACTGTATAAACGTCGCATAATGAATAATATTAAAACTTTGTTATTACAGGTTGGAAATCCGCCTGATATACCTACCATCAATTTTTTTCTTCCAAAAATCGTCTTGCCACTCTGTCACTAGCAAGCGATTCAGACTCGGGAGGTATCGTTTGCGAGAACTGTGACAGTGCGGACCCTGCCGAAACTCGTTGTGAGCAATGTAATCGTTATCTCTGTTCATTTTGTACAAACGCACATCGACGATTTAGAGATATAAGTAATCATAATCCTAAATCGATAGACGAGTTGAAAGCAAGTAATTCACCTGTGATTGTGGAGACAGTGCGCTGTGCCAAGCATAAAGATGAAGTAATCAAGCTTTATTGCACAACATGCCAGGAAACCATTTGTAGGGACTGTACTATAGTTGACCATCGACAACACGACTACTCCTTTGTAGAGGACGTCGCACAAGGAAAAAAAGACGAATTACTTAAACTGCTTGAAGAAGTAAAATAAAATAAAATTGAGGTTTCCACAGGACTGGCAAATGTCAGAAGGAATGAGAAAGGTGTCAACGCCAGAAATGATAAAGCTATTGCAGAAATTAACGAGTATCTTAAAAACATGGCTAAAGTTCTAGAGAATAAAAATAATGGGTTGGTTGAAGAGGCGACAGTTCTTAAGAATTCGAAACTCAAGCAGCTTCATGCACAACGAGAGCAGTTAGAAATTACGTTGGAAAGTTGTGAAACCAACATCGTGTTTACAGACCAAGCCTTCGAGAATGGCAACAATGTACAAATATTAAACATGAAAAAGTACATTTCAGAATCTTTAGAAAGTTTGAAAAACAAGAGCGAAATTCAGTCTTGAATTGACGATTACGTCGAATTTGTAACGGAATTGACGGAAAATGAACTTCAGTCTTGCTTTGTAGTATGTGAAAAGGAGAGTTTTGGAAATTACAAAGCTTGCTTTGCGGATCAATCTAAAACATGGTTAGAAATGGGAACCAAATCTGAGATAACCATTAACCCCGGAGGTAAATCCAAGTCAAAAGCCAAAACAATAAAGCCCGTCTTTACAGGAGTGGCAGTAAAAGATGTAACCACTTCAAAAAATCCAGATGGTTCACATAACGTTAGTTTTGTTGCTCTTGAAGTCGGAGAGTTGAAATTCCAAGTGTATATGGATGGTCGTCCTTCTCCACAATGTATGTTAAGCAGAAGTGTAAAAGCGAAATTACCTTTGAGTTATGTAGTTGGCGACTGCATTTTCGAATCTGGTATTCATACTTGGAAGATTACAGTAAACCACACAAATTGTTTCGTTACCTGGGGTTCAAATATTAAATTTGCGGTTGGAGTTATTGATTACGACAACAACCAGACTGTGTATGGCGTTAACGGTTGCATAAAAAAATTGTCAACAGTGGTAGTTTTGTTGGAACTTGACATGTCAAAAAAGCAATTAACCATCACATCGTCCTGGGGAAAACGAGATTCACAAGTGTACGAAGTAACGTCTCGCAGAGTATCACCTTTTTATACAATAGATTGTAAACAATGTGATGTAAAAGTAACTGACATAAAAGTTTTTTCATTTTAAGATACCTAATCAACGTTTCATTTAACCTCAATTATCAGAAGCCAAGTTTGTGCCCCATCATTTGTTATTGAATTTTATCGACGATGTTTTTAAAAAAGAGAGACCTTGCACGGACCATACAATCTTAATCACCCGCCCTATTTAACATGCTGGTGTTTAGGTGTTTTTGACGATTATTTTATCCTTCTTGCAAGATTTTCTGAATTTATTGGAATAAGTACCGTGTTTCTTTGTTTAACTCCAAGTATAGGTGAAACTTTGACTGTATACTGCAGTTTCCGCATGTTCAGATTTTATTCCAAAATAAGATATTAGAATATTTTTCCACTTCAAACTTTAATACGCAGCATTACGTCATGAATAAATAGATATAACTATTTTGAAATTTGCTTTTAAAATTTAAATCAAAAAGCAAACCGAGAAATGAAAACTGATTTCTGTCATAATTTGAAACGCAAATACCTAAAATTCTATAGCATTTGTACAGGCTTTATTTCTCTTGTCTGCATTATACTCCTCTCTCCCTTCACAAGAGCCTACTCACAGGCTACATAGTGTGAACCGATGTAACTGCAGCGCTATCCGAGTGAGATCAACGAGTAGATTCCATTTTGTGTACGGACGACGCCACTTATGTTTCTTACTTAATTGTGACGTATGCTGTTATTTCTTTACCTCTATTTCACAAATGCATTCTTTTTGCCGTGATCTGTTCAGTCATAGTTGTACAGATAATGTTACTGATGTTCTTACTCTGTTGTAATGTATTCTGTACGTCCATTTAACAAATACATTCAATTTTTCCAAAATTATGTTGTTGTAGTGTGCTGTATAAGCAAGAGAAAAAAGAAAAGAAAATTTGAAAGATATAGTCCCAACGTGTCTTAAATCGACAAGCCAGCAAAAGCGCAATTTTCGAACGAAACGTTGTAATGTCTTCTGTAAATTTATTTAGCAAATACGTTTTATTTTTTCGTAATCTGTTCAATTATCAGACATGGTTTAACGCTACGCTGGCTTAAACGTTTTTTGAACGTAGCTTAAAAAGTTACTGTTCATGACCCAACGTTTCGACACTCCGATCTAGTGTCTTCATCATGGCTGATCGTTGTGAAGACATATATGTTATTTACGGGCTGGGAGGTCCGTATAGAAAAATGTTTGTCCGAGGTCTTAAAAAAGGCCCGAGGCCGCAGGCCGAGGGACATTTTTGAGACCGAGGGCAAATATTTTTCTGTACGGACCGACCAAAACGGTAAATAACTTATTTATTTTTTTGTTACATAATCAGATAAATTAACATAATTGAATTAAGTTGCGTAATCGAGAAGACGTTCACGTGATATTCAAAAGTCCAAAGTTTATCGTTCGATAGTAAACAACTGCCGACATGCAGTCTGACAGGGAAGCTTGGAACCTTTTTTTGTGATAAAAAAAAACATTCAAAACTTGAAGATCTAGTTACGAAGGGAAGTCAAAATGCAATCCAAGTGTTTTTAAAGTTTAGTTGATAAAGATTCTTCGTCGTTCTTCTTCATCGCTTACTCGTTTTTGGCTGTTCGCTTGGAAAGTCGCTTTCAATATTTGGCTGACTGCATGAAAATTGAATGTGTGGTCCTCGAGTTTGAAGGCGAAAATGCTTGTAGTAAGCCATTTGTAATTTCAAGTTTCAAGGACATGAGACAATAACGTTGGCATGTGGTAAATATTTGATTAAAAGGTAAAGACTGCAGCGGTTTTGTTGAGTATAGCGGTTGGATAACAGAAGAAAGACAGTTTAGTGTCAAAAGGTTTCAGCTTTTCTATCTTCTCGTGGTATGATTTTTTATATATACTTCTATATAGTTTCATTTAGTGATTCAAAATACTGTCTTCACAAGTTTATGTATATTTTTCCTACCGTTTTAAACTGTTTTCTTTATAAATATCGCTCGTAAATTTTGCTTTGTCACAGTTTTCCCAGCGTTTCTTTTAAAATTCGCTGTTTACACATGAAGTTGTCAAAACCATTTGGATAATAAAACTCATTTGCATCCCCTTAGCTCTCTGTTGAATTTATTTTTTCTGTGGCAAGCGAAATAGTTATGAAAATCGATCAATTTTAACGACAGAATGTAAAAATATAACTTTTTGGACCGCGGTCCAAGATATCGTAAAAAACCGCCCGCTCACGTAGCCAATCAAATTGCAGGAAAGCCTAGGATTCCGCCCGCTCACGACTATTAAAAAAATTAATATATGTTATTTACCGGCTGGGAGGTCCGTATAGAGAAATATTTCCCGAGGTCTCAAAAGCTGCCCGAGGCCGTAGGCCGAGTGTCGTATTTCTCTATACGGACCGACCAAAACGGTAAATAACATATTTATTTTTTTTATTAATCGTACGATTAATAATATACACGTGATATTCAAAAGTCCAAAGTTTATCGTTCGACAGTAAACAATTACCGACATCCAGTCTGACAGGGAAGTTTGGAACCTATTTTGTGATAAAAAAAACAAACAGTCAAAACCTGAAGATCTAGTTACGAAGGGAAGTCAGAATGCAGTCCTAGTGTTTCTAAAGTTTAGTTGATAAAGATTCTTCGTTGTTTTTCTTCGTCGCTTGCTCGTTTTTGGTTGTTCCCTTGGGGAATCGCTTTCAATACTCGGCTGACTGCATGGAAATTGAAAGTGGGTCGTTCGAGTTTGAAGACGAAAATGCTTGTAGTAAGCGATTTGTAACTTTTTTCAAAGACATGATACGATGAGGTTGGCATGTGGAAAATATTTGACTAAAGGGTAAAGACTTGTATAGCGGTTTTGTTGAGTACAGTTGGACAACAGAAGAATGATAGTTTAGTATCAAAAGGTTTCAGCTTTTCTGTCTTCTCGTGGTATGTTTTTTTTTATATATACTTCTATATAGTTTCATTTAGTGATTCAAAATACTGTGTTCACAAGTTTAGGTATGTTTTGTCTACCGTTTTAAACTGTTTTCATACGTCATTGAGCAATACTACTTTAAAACTTTATAAAGGACGCTCGTAAATTTTGCTTTGTCGTAGTTTTCCCAGCGTTTCTTTTAAAATTCGATGTTTTCACATGCAGTTGTCAAAACCTATTTGGATAATAAAACTCATTTGCATCCCCGTAGCTCTCTGCTAAATATATTTGTTCTGTGGCAAGCGAAATAGTTATAAAAATCGATCAATTTTAAATGACAGAGTGTAAAACGTTTTTGTTTTTGTTTTTAAATCCACAGCGGTCCGTATCGTAGGATACGGACCGCTCGCTAGCCAATCAGAGCGCGTGAATCAGATGGATACCGGACCGCAAAAAAATAAAGGTCCCATATTTATACTCTCATAGAATTCTATATTTATTAATCTTTTCGTATAACATTTGGCTATGTTTGTTAGTATTCCCTAAACGAGGAGCAAAAGTAAAATAGTAAAATAGACGTTTTCTGACCAAAATATTTGTTTATTAACGAGCTTTCGGCTGCCAGACTGCATCCCTCAACAGGAAGGTAGTAATGAAATAGAAAACCACAAATTAAGATATTTAACTATAATATACAATGTAAACAGTAATATGATATAAATTAAAAGAGAAGCGAAAATAACAATAAAATGAAGTTAGTTTTTAAGTATAATAGAGTATTGTTCTGGTAACGGCTTAGAGTTGTTGTCAGCTTGTGTGGTTAATGCAGTGTGCCATGATTCTAAAGTTTTTCTTGTGCGATAACTCCCTGTGTTGATTACTTGACCTTCAGCAAAGTTGATCCTGTGGTCATTAGCCCAGGCATGGCTTGCGATATTAGAGCCAGCTTTATGTGTTTTAACGTTTCTAACGTGTTCTTATTTCCATGTTTCAAAACATCTCCCAGTTTCACCGAAGTAACTCCAAGAGCAATCTTCACAATCAATTTTATAAACCACGTTTGTTTGTTTGTTTGTTTGTTTGTTTGTTTGTTTGTTTGTTTGTTTGTTTGTTTGTTTGTTTGTTTGTTTGTTTGTTTGTTTGTTTGTTTGTTTGTTTGTTTGTTTGTTTGTAGTGGGCCTGTCTTTAGGGCTAGGAAATTTTTGTTGAAGAGTTTTTAATGGTTTATTAAAAACTTTAATGTCATGTTTTCTTAAAGCCCTTGTAATCGGCTCCGTTATGCCTTTTATGTATGGCAAAACAGCGTAGCCATTCCTTGTCGTGGATGGGTCTACCGTAGCAAAAAATTTGACCGACTAATTCTTCTGGCGTGGTAGGTACGACAACTTTTTTCTTTGTCAACCGTTTCATTACATTCGAAATAAACTTCGTTGGGTATCCGTTAGATTTTAGTGCTTCGGTGACATGACTGGTTTCATGGGATTTTCCTTCGTCTGTATTGGGTAATTGAGATGCGCGATGTAGCAGTGTGGCGGCTGTGCTTATTTTGTGTTTCTTGTCGTGATGCGAGTCAAAGTGTAGATATATGTCAGTGTGTGTTAGTTTACGTTAAACTTTCGTGGTGATGGTGCCGTTGTTGTGTGAAATAAGTGTGTCTAAAAAGGCTATTTGTCTGTCTCGTTCGTGTTCAATAGTAAAATAAATATGTGGGTCAATTGAGTTAATTTGATCATGAAAGGTCGAAACTGCTAGTTTCTTCATAATAGCAAATACATCGTCAACGCAACGTTCCCATGTTTTCGATGGTGTCTGTGTCAGACTTATGGAGCTTGTTCTTCAATCTCCTCCATGTGAAGGTTTGCTACTATGGGACTGACAGGACTTCCCATCGGGCAGCCATGAATTTGTTTGTATGTGATATCCTTATGTGTAAAGTAGCTGTTAGAGAGAATGAAACGTAATAATAGTATAATGTCGTCACTAGTAAGTTTAGTTCTAAGTTGTAAAGTATTGTCTGTTTCTAGTTTCGTTCGTATGCGTTCACATGCTTTCTCAACAGGGATTGCCGTGAATAAAGAAACAACATCAAATGACACCATGGTTTCATCATGTTGGCAATTTTGTTGATAAATTGTGTTGAGTTGGATACAGAGTAGTTGTTACTAACTTCATGTTATTATTATTTTCACTTCTCTTTTAATTTATATCATATTACTGTTTACATTGTATATTATATAGTTAAATATCTTAATTTGTGGTTTTATATTTCATTACTACCTTCCTGTTGAAGACTGCAGTCTGGCAGTCAAAGCTCGTTAATAAACAAATATTTTGGTCAGAGAACATCTATTTTACTCATTTCAGAATGTTACAATATTGACAAAGACGCCATGCACAAACTACCTACGTTATCTTTTTTGTAGTATGCTTATAATTTTAAATTTTGTGTCGGACTCTCGGACCAGTCCAAATATTTCAGTGTTTTCCCGCTCTTTTTTTGAGGTGTGAGCTCGGACGTCACGCATGCGCAAAACGTTTACCAGCCGTGTCCTCAGAACCAGTTTATTTTAGCTTTATTGTCGAACTTAGGCACGTTTCAAACGTCGCTCTTCTCATGCGCGAACCTAATGGCCAATATAAATAGATTCGACGTTGGAGCGGCTTCGATTCAAACATCGAACTTAATTCGTCGAACCTAATTCCTCAAACTATTAAAAAGCAGCAAAAACCTTGCGCGTGATCAGTGGCAGCGATAATACATTAAAATTATTTACGCATTAGGTTCGGCACATGGGAAGTTAGACGTTTGAATCAGAGTCGCTCCAACGTCGCAATTAATTGGATTCAAACGTCGCTGTTCTGCCGCACTTTATGCTTGTATTAGGTTCGGCGCATGAGAAGTGCGACGTTTGAAAAAGGTTATTCAACCAACATAGTTCAATTTAACTGCATTTGGGGATTGAGAAACAAATTCAAAGATACATGTGTATTTATTAAATGTAGGTATGATACAAAAATGTTGAATTTTCAATATTTACAGAGCAAAATTGTCTCAAGTTCAAACAACATTTTCGTTTTGGTTTCCCACTTAAAAGTAATTATAACTACTTAATCTATTTTATCAGTTTTGTCTATAGTTTGTACATGCAACATATACCTTTTCAAATGCATTTGGAAGTTAAGAGATATATCGAAAGATGTGTATTTCCCATAGTTTTGAATTAATGTACATACGATTACTTGACATCAGTTTTGATCGTATATATATATATATA
This sequence comes from Paragorgia papillata, assembly GCA_035771165.1. NCBI lineage: Eukaryota > Metazoa > Cnidaria > Anthozoa > Scleralcyonacea > Coralliidae > Paragorgia > Paragorgia papillata. The sequence continues at coordinate 2,797,651 of JAWNZC010000003.1, forward strand.
TATATATATATTATGCGACATAGAAAAAAAATTCTCCTCTAAAAAAGCTGATAGAAAATGCCGTAAATAGAATCAAACCAAACATGATTACACATAGACTTGATCCAAGTCCGCCCCTCTTTTTAGATTACACACAATATAGAAATAATTATAAGTGAAATTTTATAGTATGTAGTTCTTCACTGTTATCGCGTTTGATTAATAAACCAAGGTTGAAAATATGTGTAAACAATTTGAAAGTATTAGTCAAGAAACATATATCTTGCTCAGATCTATTCATCCATATAAATTATTGGGGATTTCTTCTTCTTAGTATTGTCTGAGTTAAGGGCATTGAACTCTAAGGAGACTGGAACGATAACTCGCTTGCACGTTTTGATGCAAAAAATGGCGGTCATGGGGGCCACCATGCACGTCACCCCCAGTCCCTTTTACTTAAATAACCGAGAAAAAATGAAGCTGAATTTGGTGAAATGGGTTGCAGAAACAGTTTGAAATCAAAGAAAAACTAAACTTGTTAACCACTTTTACGCTTAGATCAAATTCCAATTACCGTAGAGTAGGTGAACACTGACACGATGAGTAAAAACAAGAAAAACAATAAAAATATAAGCTCTCAAATGAAAGTCAACAATACGCCACCAAAATTGCCATGGTTTGGACAAATATAATAAAATACATAAGAATCCCAGGTTTAAAATGAAGAGTTTGTTTATAAAAACAGTTGGGTTTTAAATTTCTCAATTTTCAGTAGGAAAAACCCAACAAAATGCACTTTACCGGGTGTTATTACAGCTCTGGAGTTACTCTTCGTATCGAAAAATGTCAGATTTAGTATTTCCACAAATGAAACTTGAGTTAAAGCTATAATTTAGCATTATCTTATTACTAATTCTTGGCATGAGGTCGGCAGAGATTTCGTCGTTCAATCCATTTTCGAGGGTAGAAATTGTTCAGGTACAAGCCCAATACGTACTAGCTTCTTCGTTATCATCTATAAAAAAACTTAGGTCTAATTGTAAATTTTCTAGTTGTTTTTTGCAGCGAGTTTTCAGTTTTTCATTGTACACTTCATATGTTCTATTGACGTGCATGTCTACCCCCAGCGGCCGGAAAATTGACTTCACCCAATCATAGGGCCTGTCGTATGGAGTTAGCGTTCCAGTTTAGAGTTCAATGGTCAAGGGTGTTTCAAGTTTGCCGTGTTACAACGGCAAAATCGTTTTGATACTTATACCTCTGAAGGTAAGTTTACTAGCTGACGATAGATATTAAGCTATAAGTAGTAATAATAAGTTATACATTTCTGATTTTATTATAGTGAAGTTATTTCTTCTGGTCTATTTATTGATTTGATCCATTCAGTGCCTATAAGAAGAATTAAATTTTATGATTATATTAAACTGGGAAAGTCAATTTCAATATTTCGGATACATGTATATTATAATCAAAACGGTGTGAGCTTGACTTTTTGTGCCTTTTTAATGGATAAATCTAAGATAGGCCTTTGTTTACTTTGACGGTTCACTTGTCTAAAGCGAAACAAATGCAAGAGTTAAGTGTTTTGAAGGCTAAGTCGACAAATTTTGAACTGAATTTAAATTCATGTCATTTTAAAGACGATCCTGAAATTATTTAACGTTAGTTTATATCGAAGTTGTGTATATAACATATGAGAAAACAAAGAAATAAAAAATATACTAGAAAGTGAATGTCAGAACGTTCAACCAGTTAGCAACATGCAGGCTGCATGCCTTTGAATATATCTTGAGTCTGATCTGAATTATGCCTTGTACATCAATGCTGTACTTCATTTAATATGGTATGTCTACCAATAGACTTAATCAATATTTCTATATTCTTCTCAAACTCATGAATAATTCATGAGGAAAACATAATGAATGGATCAGTTACCGAGACGTTGTTGTGAAATGTGGTAACAAACGCCCATAAATTAAGACAAGTTTAATCTCAAATTCCTCTTTAAATACTGATTTGTTAGAGAAGCTATACTTTACACTCGAAAGCCGTTTATTATCTGATTTAAAAACACCTCGAAGTGAGTTAAAAATCTCGGTTATCGCCTCGGTTTTCAACACACTTCTCGGTGTTTTCAAATCAGATAATAAACGGCTTCTCGTGTATAATATATAACTTCAATAATTCATGAGGAAAATTCAAAAGAAATTAAAGTTTAATCAGTGTCTTTATATGTAATAAAGATACGTCCTGATTTACATAAACTTTAGCTTTGATTTTCTTGGGTTAGACAAGGTTATTTTTTAAACTTACTACGCCAATGAACTTATCAAGTGGTTCGATTTTGAAGCCGGTCAATAAACTCGCAGTTTGTGTTTTATCAGATATAAAAACACTCGGCTTCGCCTCGTGTCTTTATATCTGATAGAACACTCCTGCTCGTTTATTAAACAGTACATTAAGAATTAAAACCAGTTTGAAATAAAACTTGTTTTTTAGAACAGACGTTGGCATCAAAGACCAGTCTTACCAATCAGTGTCGCATTTATTAACTCAAAAGACCCCTGCCGAGTCAAATTGATTAAAATAGAACCTCAAGGGATTACCTCTCTGATCAAATCACTTATTTATAAACGTTATACTTGTTAGTAGAGGGTAGCTATATAGGACGTTGTTATTAAGCATTAAGTAAGTCGTGTAATTATACGTTTCCAACCAACCCAAGCTATGCTATCTCTGTTACATCTCAGAGCCAAAAATTTACCGCAACTATAGTATAACATACCGTTTATGAAGCTGTTCAAAACACTCACAACACGTATTTTATCAAATCTAAAACACAGCTGTTCTTTAATTGTGTTTTAAACATTTCTTTAAATTCTAAGACTTAGAAAGTCCAGAGAATTATAGTTAATAAAACATAATAAAAAGTAAAATAGAACGAAACAAAGTAGATAAAACATGCATGCAGAAATAATGCAAATTTCATCATATGCATGTTAACTGTTTTTCTAACTGTTACCGTGTTAATAATATACATGAAAAAATATCTCGACTGTGATTGGCTGATTCCAGTGCAGTTAATCCCAAACAACAGTGCAAAAATCTGTAATCACAGTGCAAAAATCTGTAATACAGTGCAAAAATCTGTAATCACTAAGAACCAATCAAATTGATTGTACAGCGGATTTTTCTCGACTCAAAACAAACAAAGATGGCGGCCACGATTCGGCGGTTTTGGGGATAATTTGTTCAAATTTGAAGCTAGTTATGCTTTAATATTGCCAAGTGAAGTACCTACAAGAAGACCAGAAGCTTCTTTATGCCTCGAGTAAACTTTTTCAAGTAGTAAAGGAAGCGAAGCGTTTTTTAACAAATAAATATGCGAGGAGTGGACGGCTAAACACGTACGTTAAAATGTTAGTACAGTTGTTTTGAACATTTTTTCATGTATATTATTAATAAGTAATAGCATGGTTTCTCGTGCAATTTGGAAAAACATGCACTCGAAACCATGCTATTACCTATACTTAGTTAAACAGATATTATGAATCCGTGCGCTCAGCAATTTGAAGGATTTCGTCTGCAAGAAATCTTGCTAGGATCTATTCTTTCATATAAATGTTTGAGGAATTTTCCTTCTTAATTTACATAGCTACGCAAGTAATTGTCAAGTTTAATTTGGTGTGTCTATAATATCTGTCGAGATATTGCTACTTCAGACATACTTAGCTCTGAAGGTCAGCTATAATACGATAGATATTAAGCTATGCGCAATAATAAGTAATACATTTGTGAGTTAGTTAAGTTTTTAGTACTTCTGCGCTAGGGCAAATCGGTTTTAACGAAGAACGAAATGGCGGCGTGAAGCAGGTCCATTTACTTTTCTATAAACCTTTCCATGTCAATATAGAAGAAAATTGTGTATTTACATTGCACTCGAAAAAGTTAAGTTCAAATATTTCGTTTACACGCGTAAAAATCTCGCAGGTTGTTACAGCATTGTTGCTTGAACAATGCTGTAACAACTTGTTGACATATGTGAACAACATTGATAAATGAACAACATTGTTCATCATTGTTTCAACAAGTTGTTACAGCTTGATGAAACCGAACAACCGTTGTTCACGCATGTTGTAACAACCGAAGAACGTGTTGATACATCAACCATGTTCACCATTGTTGTAACATTGTTGTTCATCGTTGTTATTTCGTCATGCTGTTACAACATGTTGTATCATGTGGAAACAACGTTGTTGGCTATAAACATGTGCTGTTGGAACAACTTGTTCATGACTGTTGATTTATCCGTGAACAAATTGTTCGAACCATAAGTGAACAACTTGTTGACAACTTGTTCACGGCGAGCAGCACAACATTGTTCACGGCGAGCAGCACAACATTGTTCACGCCTGTTGACAACCGTGAACAAGTTATGCATTTTTACGCGTGTATTTGACGAAGATTTGGACCGCTATTTCAGTTATACTTTATAACGTCCAAGCCAAAATTACGACGGAAATTTAAGGAAATATTTTAAAGGCTTGTTTTTAAGAACCAAGTATGCCGATATGTTCCCGGTGGAAAGATCTCTGCTTATAAGTAATTTGCTGGTGTTTTTCAAGTTAGAGGGTGTTTACACGAGGCCAGTCCGAACTCAGGCCGGATTGACTTTTTGACAAGTCGATTGTAGTGTTTTTACTAGAGTCCGGTCCGAGATTCAGTTCACGCCGGCCTAATCTCAGATGGCCTGCTAGACCGAACTGAAATTTTGAGGCAGGCCTAGCTCCAGGCCGACTTTCCTTGTAAACATAATCTAAGTCTAATTCCTAACGATTGAAGCCACGAAAAGCAGCTTTTTTTACATTAAAGAGAAGCGTGAAACCGGCATTACCCGATGATTACAGAGTTGGCGATGTAATTTTTAGAATCTAGAATTCATTCTTGGGAGATCACAGTAGACCACGATTTTTGCAGCTGGGACGAGAGGGCTGAATTTATTAATTACGACGACAACAACACTGTGTACGGCTTCATCAATTTCACCAGAACAGGATCAACTTCAAACCTTTCATTGAAGACATTGAAACTTGATATGTCAAGAAAAGAATTAACCGTCAGACCGCACAAGAGAAGAATCTACGTGTACAAAATATCGTGTCCCAGAGTTTCACCTTTTTGTATCTACTGCGCATGCGCTGGTAGTTACTATGCTATCGACGGGTTGAGTAAGTTTATTAAGTTAAGTTAACAATTGAATAACTTCGGAGCCAATGAAAATGCAGGGTTAAACGATAATTTACCAAATGTTAGCGGATGATACCTTTGGCGCCAATGAAAATGCAGGGTGGCACAACAAAACGAGCCGAATATTGTAGATCTGGTCGTTTTCCGAAGTGATTTTAAATTATAGCATACTTTGCCACGAATCTAATAGTTCGCGCTGAGTTGAGCACTGAATTGGCGCATAGAAATACGATGAAAACGACAAGTTGTGTCACTATATTTTTGTGTCTATATAGTGGGTTCGCCGTATGTGTTCGCGCTGAATGTTGATCTAAAATGCGATCAGGGTGTTAACTAATTAATAGTGCGTTGTGAATATGTCCTCGTCGCTTTGTGAAGTGATTTTAAACTAAAGCATAGTTGATGAATTAAATGAACTTGTTTTGCTAGTGTTCGCGCTGATTGATGTAAAATCCGATCTGAGCGACATGCTGTGTTTTAATATAGTGTGTTGATTTCCGCGTATAAACTTATAACTAACATGTCAACTGTACACTTGAAACATTAGTTAAAATTAAAAGGCTATTCAGATTTCAGAAAGTTCTTGATTCGAAGCCAAACGAGCACTCGCTCAGGAAACGCGATCGCTAATCGCATTGTTAAAAGAATGTCACGCTATATCGCTTTCGTTCTATAATATTTACTATGTTAATTTCAACTCTGGTAACACATTGATTAATTTATTTGTCTGAATAATGATCAACGCGCTTTCGCAGTAGATACATGCACGCCTGAGCGTGCCTATTTTGTCACAATAGATTGTAAAGAATGTGATGTAACAGTAACTGACATGAAACTTTTTTCTTTTAATTGATATCCTAATCTATGCAAGCTTTGACATATATTTTACCTACAATTTTAATATAATAATAATAATAATAATAATAATAATAATAATAATAATAATAATAATAATAATAATAATAATAATAGTAATAATAATAGTAATAATAATAATAATAATAATAATAATAATAATAATAATAATAATAATAATATTAATAATACTTTATTCACTAAAAAACTCAGATACATCTGCAAAGTAATATAAATAGTAAATAGCACTATAATTTACAAATAATTATACTAAAGACACATCTAAAAAATTAAAAAGGAAATTCTATTAACAAAATTTCCGCATAAAAATTACAATTTTGCTAATCGATCTTCTATAAAACCTAGTTCAATGTTGGCATCTGGCATGCGATGTGGCGTGGAGCGTCTACTACCCCTTATCGCCTTCACCGCACATCTAATTAAGGAAAATGACAATATGCATCGCATCCATGTTAAGGTAGTATTGTATTTTGATTTGCGCTCTAGTGCTAGCATTTCCGCTATACGTTTATATGCTACTGTGGTTTCTTTCGCAAGTCCACCAGTAGTTGAATATACTAAAGGCGTAAATGACGCGTGTTCGACCTCTCTAATTCGGTCTCCATACTCTCTCTTCTTTCCTAATTAATGTTGTCTGTACAGTGCTGGAATACTTGTGTTTCGGTAGCTAGATGCGTTGGGATGGAACACCCTTACATAAAAAAATGCATCCTGCTGCTTACTCCAAAAACTTTAGCACGTATATCTGCTCTAGCATCATCTCTCTTATTGGCTGTCCTCGGTAGAATGGTCTCGCCGGTAAGTGGTTGAAGTTGTGGCTGTTTTTCCACGTCGGAACAAATTTCATTAAGCCAGTCAGTCGTTATATCTCTTATATCATTATGCCTAACGATTGGTAATCCTCCAATAGGGCATATCATAGCATGATCAGCTGAAAAACTTCCCCCACATTTACAATGAAGAGGTACATTTTTCAGTTGCCAACCATATCTAATATTAACTCTCCTTTATTCAGGTCGTATCCTTGATCTTGCAGTGGCAAGGCTGACAACCATAAAGAGGGTCCTTTTTCACAGGCTAGATCCATCATTCTTTGCTTAGATTGCGGCAAACTCTCTCTGACTTGCATAGCGCTGAATTCTCGATTTCTTGCAGTTTTTGTTTACGCAGATCGTTTTTAATGGGTTGAAGTTGTGGTTTCGTGAACGATTCCCGTTGGTCTACAATCATCTCTTTTAAGGGCTCGCTGATATTTTGTGAGGAGTTGAGTTCAGCATTTGCCATGGTGGTTGTGTTGATTATATTGAGACCCCCATATCGAAGCGGTAAGGCGAGAAGAGTTCTTTCTAATTCTTCTGAGCATTGTCCTCTGCCTGTTAGTGCAGGAATAAAAGTTTGATTGATTACATCTTCCAGAGGTTGAAATAAAGCGTTTATATCCCTATTTGTCCGCATTATATATCTCCCCTTTCCAACAATCCCGTGAGAAAAAGCTGCATACGCTGCTTGAGGGTATATTTCAGCAATTTTGGAAAGTATGTCAATCTCTTCTACGAAGCTCTCCACTTTATCAGCTACAAACTCTTTACCAAACTTGGTTGTACCAACAGTGGAACCAAGGAGGCCATGACCTTCTGTCGTTAACACGATTCCTGTTCTTTCAAATATGTTTCTGGCTTCGTCTAGAAACTCTGGTTTCACGACTAAGTGCGTTTTACTTGGGTTGGGAAAGTAGCCTATTTGCGGTCCTACGGTTGTTAGACACGACAACCATCTCCTTACCGCCTTGACTTTTCCTGCCGCTGTGGAGTCATCGGCGAACCATACTTGTTTTACGTTAGGCTCATTTAATCTTAGCTTCTGAATTAAGGGTGAGATGGTTAGTGCGTACATAGCCATCGCAAGTGGATCGCCCTGGGTAATTCCTTCCGTTGATTGTATCTCTCCTCCTCCTGTAACAAATAGTCTAATTGGTTTCTGATAGGTATTACTTAGCACTGTTGATATCGCAGGACATATGACTTTAATACTGTGCAAAGCCGCTTGTCTATTGATGGTGTTAAAGGTATTTTTGGCATCAACCAACATAATTACTTCTGTTTCTTGTAATGATTGAATCTCTTTCATAGCATGAATTGCTGCTTCACATCCAGCCTCATGTCCTGCACATGCCTGAAGTGGTCCCACTGCCGCCTGTATGTCATTTCCTATTACGCCAAGAATCGATTTTGCAACTATACGCCTTGGGACATCACCAATCCCAATCGGACGTATTCCAGGGTTCTTATCCAGCGGAATTAAACGACACGCCACAAAGGCCGATATACCTTCAGGATGAACAACCGAAGTGCACAAGCGTCGTGCAACCCCAGCCAGGGCATTACAAAGATCCACCGATGCCCCCTTGAATGAAGAGCAGAATCTTCTCCATGCATAAGCATCTATACCAGAAGGACCAGCAGCACCTTGGGTCTTGATTGCTGCTTGTTGAATTAATTCGCCAGTAATTCTTTAAAATATGATCGGATCATGAAGAAGCTCGTCCGTGTTCGAATCTGTTAGAAGTATTTTCGGATCTGGAGTTTTTCCTTCTGGGTGCTTCTCTTTCAGAATATCGCGTGTTGTTTTCATCTGAATATTCCCATCTTCATCCACTCCCGCGGGTATCAATTGATCTAGAGATAAAATACCTCCTTTGTTGGCATTGGATATTAAACGCAATGCCTGGCGGACTCTTCCTTGTAGCATTAGGCGGTTAAACCCCCTATAGCAATCTTATCCATTTCCATGTTGGCTCTTGTATATTCGAACAAAGATGGTTTTGGATGCATTTCGCTTCAGAAAGTAATGAGTCGATATTTCCTTCTGACCACAAATTCATTCTTCGTTCTAAATGAGCTATATGTTCTTTTGTTTTACTATTGGCATGGGGCTTCTGTAGTATCAAGCATTGCATGACTGCACATGCTTTCAAAGCACTACATTCGAGGGGTGACGCATCAGCATAAGCTTGATATAATCTGGCTAGTTCATGAATAAATGATTTGCCCACTTTTCCTGACCGTACTAGAAAGATATTTCGTTTCCATTTCACTATTTCTTCATAAGCTCTTGTTATATGATCACAAACTGACGCCTCTCCGCTTATTCTTCCCCATTGGAAATTACACGGTATCACATCTTCGATGGAAGAGCGAGGATTTCCATTATTCTCATCTTCATTAATGCAAATACTTTCACCAGCATTGATGTCTTCTTGTCGTTGACCCCGATCGTGAGTTTCAGTTGCCTCATTCATTTCTTGAACGGTTTTATTGAAAGATTTAATTATATTCACTCACAATCACAATCACAATCACAATCACAATCACAATCACAATCACAATCACAATCACAATCACAATCACAATCACAATCGCAATCACAATCACAATCACAATCACAATCACAATCACAATCACAATCACAATCACAATCACATCACAATCACAATATACGATGTTCACTTCACGGTATCTAGTGTGTCTCCTTTTGCTCTGATCGCATGCATGTCTCTTATTCAATCAAATCATGACGTTCTATCAATGTAATTCTAAACTAATCTTAATAAATCCAATATAACAACATAACAACGCTAGTCTACGACACACTCCCCCATATAGCTCACCCTTGAGATATATGTCCCATAGAGACTGGATTTACAAACGTTTATATAGACTATAGTGTAATGGTCGTTCGATAAAGTTCTTTCCCGCACCTAGCTTTGCTGCTCTAACTACACCGTCCCTTCCTTCGTACAACTCCGCGACAATACCTATAGGGGCCATTCACCCCTATTTCTTTCATCAGACTTTATAATTACTATGTCACCTACCGCTAAGGTGAGTGGTTTCTCGTAGTACTGCATGTACCTTTCCCGTAGACCTCGCGCGTGTTCCTTTGTCCATCGCCTCCAGACGACGTCTTTGTACCTTTTCAAGAACTTCAATTCGCTCGTTTGCGGAGGTCCTTGTCTTCGACATGAAGTGCTGCCATTTCTGGAAGATTGTTGGCGGACGTAAACATCAATGAGTTTCGTGTCAGGATTGGAGACTCTGGATCATCCTCAACGTACCCCAGAGAGTAACTTCAACGTCTAATAGGACATCCGACAATTCTGTCCAAGTTAGACATGCCTTACCGATAGCTTTGTTCAAGGACGTTTTCACCAACCCCACCATGCATACGTTCAAATTGACCGCCCCACCACTGGGCGCGGCTCAGGTTGAACTGCCATTTTATGTTCTTGGACGCTAGGAAGTGTTGTAGTTTTTCATCTCCCATTGCTGTGCGAACCCATCGCGCTGCTCCAACGAATGTACGCCCGTTGTCAGAGTAGATCTTGTCAGGTCTCCCCCCACGTGCTATTAACCGCTTGAGCGTGCCAAGAAACTCTTTTGTTTCCATGGTAGTTGTCAGTAGATGAAGTGCTCTCATGAGGCTGCAAACATATAAGACAATGTATGCTCTGGCTTGTTTTCCAGTCTTCGTGCCATACGCCAGTGGTCCAATCTCGGGACGCCAGTGGTGCGATCTCGCGGTAGTTTTCCAGGGGGCGGTCTGGTCAAGGCGGTTGCCTGAAATTTACGACAACCAAAGCAAGACTTGATTTCTCGCCTGAACATGCTTCTTCTACTAACTTATCTGTGAAAGTATGAGTGTCTGGCAGGTAGACTGGATACTCCCCCTGTATTCGACCACGACACTCGTGTATTCCTTGGGCATTCTCTTGAAGGTTGAGTCGTTCTCGATTCTTGACGATGTCACAACTGCGTTGAACTCTCTTGATCCACCATAAGCGGGAGCTGTTGATCTCTTCTGTGGTCAGTGGGCCACTTCGTTTTTCGGTGCTCTTGTAATTGTGCGTGAATCTTGCGATCCAAGCGCACGTTCGTAGTGTGCGATGAAGGTTATGCTTCTCTAATAATTTGTCGTAGTAATCGGGCAAGTTCTCTGCGTGTGCTGCGCATAGGACCTCTCGTATTGCCTTAGCTCAGTTCTGCTTCTGATGTTGTGTCAGGTTGTGTCAGAGGGTTATCTGGCCATTGATCTGGATCTTTGAGCCATTCTGGGCCGTCCCACCAGGGTGTTTTCTTGTTCAAAGATCCTCCACGGCTGGCTAGGTCGACTGGGTTTTCTTCCGAAGGAACGTGTCTCCACTCTATCTCTGCATGGTGTTGCTTTATTTTCGAAACCCGGTTCGCCACAAATTGCTTATATTACCCATCACCGCGTATCCAGTGGAGTGCAAGGCGTTTCGCACATTCGTCACCAAGTTGGCTGCCATGGTCCACCAACTCTAGTCGGGGAACTGTTGGACTTTTTTTAGCCAATCGTGTTTTGGCTGTTACAACTCGTCGTGTTTTCCCACCACTTTATTGGACCACCGTGTAGACTACTGCTCCAATTCCACGAGTAGACTCATCGCCAAACTCAGCACAGTTCCAGACTCAGCACAGGCTCTTTGTGTCCCACAATGGGGCGTGGCACCGTCTCTCCTTTAGGCAACGTCTTTCCCATGCTATCCAGCGACATCTTAAAGGTCCTTGGATCTTTGTATCCCACGGTATCTGGCTCTTGCACACCTCAACGTAAATCACCTTTCCCTCTAAGGTAACCGGAGAAACTAGGCCCAGGGGGTCGTATATACCTTGGCGAATTTGCTCAGAATCCTACGTTTGGTTATAGGACCACTGTTGTCGGCAGTTGGAAAGGTGACGGCCAGGGTGTCGTTTGTCTTGTTCCATTTCAACCCGAGCATCTTGGTTTCGGTTAATTCTCCTCCCATCTGCTGTTTCGCGTACGATTGTTCGTCATCCTCTCCCGATGGCTCACTGTTCACCTCTAGCTCACTGACGTTAAAGTTCCACTTGTGGAGTTTGAATTTGGCAACTTCGAATATTTCTGTCGCTCTCTCTTTGTGTTGTTGTGCTAGTGCAATGGTTTGCCCACCATTGAGCAAATCATCCACGTAGAGACTTTTAGTGCGTATCTCGGCAACAGTCTCAGGATATTTCTCTTTCCAATACTCCAGATGGTGTTCAATCACTCCAGCGAGAAGAAAAGGCGAAGCAGCTAATCCAAAGAGCGCCCTCGTGAATCTTAGCGTCTCTAACTTCGCATGTTCTCCACACCGCCAATGGAACCTCAGGGCGTCGCGCTCGCTCTCCCTGATTCGAACTTGCAAGAATGCCTTCTGGATGTCGCCGGTTACCACAACTGGATGAGTTCGCTGATGGACGAGTACATCCCACAGTTTATTTTGGAGCGACGGGCCGGGGTACAAGCAGTCATTTAACGATGGGGCATCAGGATTTTCTTTCGCTGACACGTCCTATACGATTCGCAATTTCGTGGTCTCCGCTGTCTCCCGTATCACTGCTTAATAAGGTATGTAGAATTCGACTCCCTTCGCTGGATTATTCGCTGGCTCTACTACTCCACTTTCTTTCTGTTCCTGGATGATGGCATCGTACTCAGCAGTGAGACCGTTATGCTGTAACTTGCTTGTGAGGCTGTTGAGGCGACGTTGGCTTTCTGGCTCGTTTGTGGGTAGACGTAAAGGCTTTCCTGTCCACGGTAATCCCGTCTCGTACCAACCTTCTGGGTCTCTTGTTAACTGCTCCTTAAATTCATTATAAACCACTCCCTGCATGATCGTGCTCCGGTGTGTCTTCGACTCCGAGTACATCTTAGACTGTACCACAGTCCCTTATAGTGGCTGGGGAGAAGGGGACGAGTAGCGGGAGGCGAGCGGCGAAGCCGCCAGTCGACCTGTGTGCGGGCGCGGGAGGGAGAAGGGAATAAGCGACTGTGGACATTCTATTCATAAAATTGGGCAGCGTTATTCAGATAACGCACAATTCTCATTGGCTGAAACTTTATTTGATTAACACCTAAAATTCGATTGATGACGCGTGTGAAACTATAACATTTATACATGTAGCTTGCTTCCATCTCGACCGAATCAAACACTCAATAAGCGCAGCAAGTTCTTTATCTCTTGGTGTTCTTACAAATAAAGAACTGTCTTTCTTGATAAGGAGTACTTTCAATCTTTTCTCATATGGCTTTACCAGTCGCCGTTCGACTTCGATTACGGACATGCGGCTTGTTTCTTTTTCAAATAGATTGTCCTCGTTACCGAATACCAGGTGTTGGAAATTTTGCCACCGTTTGATTTATCCCCGAGCCCGGGCGTAGGGCCGAAGGCCCGGAGCCCGGTGAGGGTGCTACATGCGCGGAGTCCACTTTACACGCGAGATGAAAAGCTGAAAGTAATTCTGAAACCTGTTTATATATATATGTATATATATTTATAAAATAGGTTGCGTCTTACGCACGCTGTGATTGGTCAATTACCGTGTTTATATCAGGCTATGTAAACACGGTTGTGATGTCACGGCACATTTTTTAGCCTTATTTCATAAAAGAAATAGAAAATGGATGCCCTGTGTTTATATAAGCAGATGCAAACACTCGAATGAGTTGGGAGAATTCGAAAGTACTTATGTAAACCCTCGCCTACGGCTCGGGTTCACATAAACTTTCGAATTCTCCCAACTCACTCTCGTGTTTGCATCAGGCTATATAAACACGGGCGGCCATTTTCTATTTCTTAAATATATATATATATATCCACAACTTGCGCAGTTCGGATAGCAGTGTACTGGTACCTGTTAAATTATTCAAGTTCTACTTAAAACTTAAAAGAGAACAACGAAGAAAAGAATAGTGAAAGAGTCAATTGAGATGGGCTAAGAAACAAACAGCCGATTTAATATATCTTGAAGTGAAACCAGAGAACCTGAAGAAACCAAACGCCGTATGGTAAACAAAATCTCGTCACTCAGTGGTCTCAAAATCATTTTAAAGTTAATGGTAGGGGATTTGCATTTATTTAGTATTATAAATAATTATATTTATTTAGTATTTATATATTGTGTAAACGCCAAGAACGGTATACAGCTTCCGTATACCTTGACCTTATGTTATACCTTGTCGTTATGTTGTTTTGAAGTTTTCGCTTACCTAAAACAATATACAGCTTCACCTTTTCGTGCTTTCCCTTTGCTCGTTCACACCATAAGTCAGCTTAACTAAAGCTAACTTAAAACACTACCTTAGGCTTATGTAGACGTGATGTTTTTCATTGACTTTGCATGCCCTTTTTATTATTAAAAATACTCATGGGCTTTGTCGATTTTCTTGGCTATATTTCCAAATTTTCGACTGAAACGTGGTCTGTTTAATACTTCTTTCAGGAATCCGATTCTACTGAATTGTTTTATCTCAGACTCTATTATAAATGAAATTTTTTAATTCTGCCTTTGCAAAACATGTATGCATAGGGAAGCCATTTAAAGGCTTGCTAAAAATAATCCCTTTTGAAACCTCCTAAAAACAATATATTTTTTACAACCAGAATTTAATAATGAAATTGGTATGTTCGACTTCATTAAATCAGTTTTATTAGTCATCTTATCCATAAATTATATAATTAACTTGAGGATTATCATTTGTTTTTGTATCTGTTTGTTTTTATATTGGCTGTATATAATCAGGAATGCTTATTTTAATTAGGGGGTGGGTGGGTGGGTGTTTGGGTGGGTGGGGTGTTTCAAAAAAGCATGTAAAAGCGGGTGAGGGGTTGTTGCGTTTATGTATTTCTAGTATAAAGATTTCATTTACTCACAATCACAATCAAAATCACATGCAATATACGATGTTCACTTCACGGTCTCTAGTGTGTCTCCTTTTGCTCTGATCGCATGGATGTCTCTTATCCAATTAAATATTGACGTTCTATCAATGTAATTCTAAACTAATCTTAATTATTCCAATATAACAACAACATAACAAAGCCAGGCTCCGACACCAGACCATATTTTCCGACCTTCTAATCTGTCGGCGAAATGCCTTGGGTAGATGCCTATAAAAGTTTCCTTTGCACTTTTTTCGGGTTTTTTTTGTAAACAAAATCGCAAACAAACCCGTAATTCGGACTGCTCCATTACCGGGGAAAAATAGAGTAAGACTGATACATGACGCTTGTCTGCCAACCAGAGCACGCAACCGTACCGTATATATAATAAGATAACCTTAATTTTTCCTTTTTGTACACTTCAAGGTGACCATCGGAGTAACGTTTGGGAAAAATTTTTTTTTCGTAAATTGTCCACTAGATGTAAGAGTGCCAGAAAAAGTTTTAATATCTCACAGCGGGAAACTGGAGAGATAACTTGATCCTTTGTTGTCGGTGTAAATTTACACTAAACATGTAAAATTATTTCCGCTTGTCTGAGCCTCTCAATATCTGACACGTATGTCCATAATTTTGCATTCAGCGATATTAATATTCGAGAAGCTATAATCTTCGTTTGCCAGACGACCAACCTACGTTTTGGCAGTGCGTTGGCAGAAAGCGTTTCAAGTCATGTTTCCTCAGTCAACTGAATTTTTGTTGCTAGCTGGTTTTTGTAGCTAGTAAGAAGACTGTAGTTAGCCAGTCAACAAGTTTACCACCGACGTAAATAAACAAGCCAGATCCTTCATACTATTTCGCTCAGCCCAGTTGAAGGTATGTAACCATTGTAATAGCGAGCGTTCGTTTTAGTCAATGCTACGAACTTTCATTTAGGGATACGAACTTAGGATTATACGAAATACTGAGTATGAAATAAAGGGACTCGATAAGAGATATTCTGACAATTTACTATATATATATAGTTGTAATATATTAGACATTTGAGAAGATGAAGAAAGTATTCTAATTATTATATATGATAATATTATACTGCTATTTAAAGTCAACACGACGACAAAAGTCAAAAAGATTCTATAGTCGTCTGTGAACCGTATGCTTGTTAAATCCAATTCTATAAATGTACGTGAGGTATCTTGAATGCTCATGCGATGTGTATTCAGTTCAAACAATCGTGTGCTTTTATGTATTCCACAATTTCAACAATCAACAGTAAGTTATAATGTAGTGCGTTGTCAGGGGTGAATTGTGATTGCTCACTCATGCATTTCTCAGAGTAGTATGACAAAAATACGAAATGCCATTCTGTCTATTCCAAAACCGGAATAGATTCGAAAAGAACACTATCTGTTTAATACTGGTAATTCGGTTACTGTCTACATCTAATCTGGAATATAGGTTCAAACAACGCACACCCTTTTCTGTACTCAGTAATCACAAGTGGAAACAGCCGTTAACCCTGCATCATACTGCGTAATACGACACATGCTCCTCAATAGGTTAATGAACACACCGCCTGCGATTGATGTTATTTTTATTTTTATTTCAATTTCTTCCTATTTGTCAGTTAGCGAACACATGCAACTCGTTGGAACACTGTAGGATATTACACTGTCCGTGCTAGCAATGTCTTTCCAAGCTTAGCTTGAATCCTAACTTGAATTCTAGCTTCAATCCTAGCTTGAGTCCCAGCTTGAGTCTTAGCTTGAGTCCTAGCTTGAATCCCAGCCTGAGTCTTAGAGTCTTATAGATTGTCAGATTGAGTCCTAGCTTGAGTCTTATCTTGAGTCCTAACTTGAGTCCTAGGTTGAGCCTTATCTTGAGTCCTAACTTGAATCTTGGGTTGACTTTGAGACTTATATTTTGTTCTAGATTGAGTCCTAGATTGAGTTATAACTACAATCCTGGACAAAATTGTTGGGACACTTTGCCGATTTTGCCGATTTTCGCATAGTGTCCCAAGCACTTTTGTCCAGGATTGTCTGAAAATGATGAATTAAACAAAATCGAAGAAAAAAACAATTTCGGGGCGGCGATTCTGCGCAGTTTGCTCGAAAATGACATAAATACGCTCCCACATGCATGAACAACAAATTGGTTCTGGGGTATAGAAGGTTTGATGAATATGTAAATTAAATAGAGCTCTCGTGCGGGTGGTACCGGTGCGGGTGGGAACTCTGCAGAGACTCTGCTCCAGTGATCCCTTCCCCATTGAGGGGGTAAGGGGGAGCAGAGATGGGGGCTCTTTTATTAAACTGTATATATTTTGCAATGTTACAAAGTTAAAAAGCTGTGTTTTATTAAAAAATCATAAACTCGTCATTTTCAGACAATCCTGGACAAAATTGTTGGGACACTTTGCCGATTTTGCCGATTTTCGCATAGTGTCCCAAGCACTTTTGTCCAGGATTGTCTGAAAATGATGAATTAAACAAAATCGAAGAAAAAAACAATTTCGGGGCGGCGATTCTGCGCAGTTTGCTCGAAAATGACATAAATACGCTCCCACATGCATGAACAACAAATTGGTTCTGGGGTATAGAAGGTTTGATGAATATGTAAATTAAATAGAGCTCTCGTGCGGGTGGTACCGGTGCGGGTGGGAACTCTGCAGAGACTCTGCTCCAGTGATCCCTTCCCCATTGAGGGGGTAAGGGGGAGCAGAGATGGGGGCTCTTTTATTAAACTGTATATATTTTGGCAATGTTACAAAGTTAAAAAGCTGTGTTTTATTAAAAAATCATAAAGTCGTCATTTTCAGACAATCCTGGACAAAATTGTTGGGACACTTTGCCGATTTTGCCGATTTTCGCATAGTGTCCCAAGCACTTTTGTCCAGGATTGTCTGAAAATGATGAATTAAACAAAATCGAAGAAAAAAAACAATTTCGGGGCGGCGATTCTGCGCAGTTTGCTCGAAAATGACATAAATACGCTCCCACATGCATGAACAACAAATTGGTTCTGGGGTATAGAAGGTTTGATGAATATGTAAATTAAATAGAGCTCTCGTGCGGGTGGTACCGGTGCGGGTGGGAACTCTGCAGAGACTCTGCTCCAGTGATCCCTTCCCCATTGAGGGGGTAAGGGGGAGCAGAGATGGGGGCTCTTTTATTAAACTGTATATATTTTGCAATGTTACAAAGTTAAAAAGCTGTGTTTTATTAAAAAATCATAAAGTCGTCATTTTCAGACAATCCTGGACAAAATTGTTGGGACACTTTGCCGATTTTGCCGATTTTCGCATAGTGTCCCAAGCACTTTTGTCCAGGATTGTCTGAAAATGATGAATTAAACAAAATCGAAGAAAAAAACAATTTCGGGGCGGCGATTCTGCGCAGTTTGCTCGAAAATGACATAAATACGCTCCCACATGCATGAACAACAAATTGGTTCTGGGGTATAGAAGGTTTGATGAATATGTAAATTAAATAGAGCTCTCGTGCGGGTGGTACCGGTGCGGGTGGGAACTCTGCAGAGACTCTGCTCCAGTGATCCCTTCCCCATTGAGGGGGTAAGGGGGAGCAGAGATGGGGGCTCTTTTATTAAACTGTATATATTTTGCAATGTTACAAAGTTAAAAAGCTGTGTTTTATTAAAAAATCATAAACTCGTCATTTTCAGACAATCCTGGACAAAATTGTTGGGACACTTTGCCGATTTTGCCGATTTTCGCATAGTGTCCCAAGCACTTTTGTCCAGGATTGTCTGAAAATGATGAATTAAACAAAATCGAAGAAAAAAAACAATTTCGGGGCGGCGATTCTGCGCAGTTTGCTCGAAAATGACATAAATACGCTCCCACATGCATGAACAACAAATTGGTTCTGGGGTATAGAAGGTTTGATGAATATGTAAATTAAATAGAGCTCTCGTGCGGGTGGTACCGGTGCGGGTGGGAACTCTGCAGAGACTCTGCTCCAGTGATCCCTTCCCCATTGAGGGGGTAAGGGGGAGCAGAGATGGGGGCTCTTTTATTAAACTGTATATATTTTGCAATGTTACAAAGTTAAAAAGCTGTGTTTTATTAAAAAATCATAAACTCGTCATTTTCAGACAATCCTGGACAAAATTGTTGGGACACTTTGCCGATTTTGCCGATTTTCGCATAGTGTCCCAAGCACTTTTGTCCAGGATTGTCTGAAAATGATGAATTAAAACAAAATCGAAGAAAAAAACAATTTCGGGGCGGCGATTCTGCGCAGTTTGCTCGAAAATGACATAAATACGCTCCCACATGCATGAACAACAAATTGGTTCTGGGGTATAGAAGGTTTGATGAATATGTAAATTAAATAGAGCTCTCGTGCGGGTGGTACCGGTGTGCGGGTGGGAACTCTGCAGAGACTCTGCTCCAGTGATCCCTTCCCCATTGAGGGGGTAAGGGGGAGCAGAGATGGGGGCTCTTTTATTAAACTGTATATATTTTGCAATGTTACAAAGTTAAAAAGCTGTGTTTTATTAAAAAATCATAAAGTCGTCATTTTCAGACAATCCTGGACAAAATTGTTGGGACACTTTGCCGATTTTGCCGATTTTCGCATAGTGTCCCAAGCACTTTTGTCCAGGATTGTCTGAAAATGATGAATTAAAACAAAATCGAAGAAAAAAACAATTTCGGGGCGGCGATTCTGCGCAGTTTGCTCGAAAATGACATAAATACGCTCCCACATGCATGAACAACAAATTGGTTCTGGGGTATAGAAGGTTTGATGAATATGTAAATTAAATAGAGCTCTCGTGCGGGTGGTACCGGTGCGGGTGGGAACTCTGCAGAGACTCTGCTCCAGTGATCCCTTCCCCATTGAGGGGGTAAGGGGGAGCAGAGATGGGGGCTCTTTTATTAAACTGTATATATTTTGCAATGTTACAAAGTTAAAAAGCTGTGTTTTATTAAAAAAATCATAAACTCGTCATTTTCAGACAATCCTGGACAAAATTGTTGGGACACTTTGCCGATTTTGCCGATTTTCGCATAGTGTCCCAAGCACTTTTGTCCAGGATTGTCTGAAAATGATGAATTAAACAAAATCGAAGAAAAAAACAATTTCGGGGCGGCGATTCTGCGCAGTTTGCTCGAAAATGACATAAATACGCTCCCACATGCATGAACAACAAATTGGTTCTGGGGTATAGAAGGTTTGATGAATATGTAAATTAAATAGAGCTCTCGTGCGGGTGGTACCGGTGCGGGTGGGAACTCTGCAGAGACTCTGCTCCAGTGATCCCTTCCCCATTGAGGGGGTAAGGGGGAGCAGAGATGGGGGCTCTTTTATTAAACTGTATATATTTTGCAATGTTACAAAGTTAAAAAGCTGTGTTTTATTAAAAAAATCATAAACTCGTCATTTTTCAGACAATCCTGGACAAAATTGTTGGGACACTTTGCCGATTTTGCCGATTTTCGCATAGTGTCCCAAGCACTTTTGTCCAGGATTGTCTGAAAATGATGAATTAAACAAAATCGAAGAAAAAAAACAATTTCGGGGCGGCGATTCTGCGCAGTTTGCTCGAAAATGACATAAATACGCTCCCACATGCATGAACAACAAATTGGTTCTGGGGTATAGAAGGTTTGATGAATATGTAAATTAAATAGAGCTCTCGTGCGGGTGGTACCGGTGCGGGTGGGAACTCTGCAGAGACTCTGCTCCAGTGATCCCTTCCCCATTGAGGGGGTAAGGGGGAGCAGAGATGGGGGCTCTTTTATTAAACTGTATATATTTTGCAATGTTACAAAGTTAAAAAGCTGTGTTTTATTAAAAAATCATAAACTCGTCATTTTCAGACAATCCTGGACAAAATTGTTGGGACACTTTGCCGATTTTGCCGATTTTCGCATAGTGTCCCAAGCACTTTTGTCCAGGATTGTAGGGTCCAGATCCTAGCTTGGGTTCTAGATTGAGTCCTAACTTGAGTCTAGGTTGAGTCTTAGACTGAGTTCCAGATTGAGTTCTAGATTGAATCCTAGATTGAGTTCTAGATTGAGCCCTAGATTGGGTTCTTATGATTGAGCTCTAAATTGAGTTGTTGATTGATTTCTATAGAATGAGTCCTAGCTTGAGTCCTAGATTGAGTATTAGTGTGAGTACTAGCTTGAGTCCTAGACTAAGGGGGCTTTCCATTTACACGGTTAGACCCGTCAGTCCGGTTAAAAGAACACGATTCGTTTGAGGCCTGGGATGGTCTGACCGGAAAATTTAGTCCTAATCGAAATCAAGTCCATTCTGGCCGGACTGACCGGTCTAACCTTGTCAATTCGAAAGCGCCCTAAGTTCTAAATTGAGTCCTAGATTGAGTTCTAGATTGAGTACTAGCTTGTGTTCTAGATTAATTCCTAAATTGAGTTCTAGATTGAGTTCTAGAACGAGTCCTAGCTTGAGGCCTAGCTTGATTCCTAGATTGAGCCCTAGATTGAGTTCTAGAATGAGGACAAAAGATGAGTCCTAGATTTAGTCCTAGCTTGAGTCCTAGATTGAGTTCTAGATTGAATCCTAGATTGAGTCCTAACTTGAGTCCTATAGGCTAGATTGAGTCCTAGCTTGAATCATATATTGAATTCTAGATTGAGGCCTACCTTGAGTCCTAACTTGAGTCTTAGCTTGAGTCCTAGCTTGACTAGATTGAACCCCAAATGAGTCCTACTGTAGATTGAGTCCTAACTTGAGGTCTAGCTTGAGTTCTAGATTGAGTCTTAGCTTGAGTCTTAGCTTGAGTCCTAACTTGATTCCTAACATGAGTTCTAACTTGAATGAGTCCTAGTTTGAGTTGTAACTTATTGAGCTTGAATCCTAGCTTGAGTTCTAACTTGAGTCCTAGTTTCAGTCCAACCTTGAGTCTTAGCTTGACTTATAACTGACCTTTATGCCAGCTCAGGTCCTTACTTTCATGATAAATAGAGATACATGAACGCAACAACCCCTCGACCGCTTTTACATACATTTTTTTAACACCCCCCTTTTTCCTCAAATAAGCATCCGATTAGATTTTGTTAAAATATTATAACTCTCCCTGTCTCATGCAGTTCTTGCGAATACCTCTGTGATCGAACCGAAGTAAATATAGTACAGTAAAGTCGGACTGTCAAGATGAAGCAAAAAAAACAACAACAAATTTTTATTCAAAATATACAACATGAGTAGTGGTCGACTAAACGATAAACTTGTGTCAAGTTCTAGTCGTCCGACATTATGTGGCAATGCATTTTCAGTGAGACTGATACGGCAAAGAGAAACGATAATCACAAAGACTGAAGTGACTTTTCAAAGTTGAACAAAAAGGAAAACTTAGCCGTTTGCGCTGTGTGTATATGACTGTAAAATAATATTCTGTTTACATGCATGACGTTGCTAAAGTGATCCCCTTTTAGATTTTGCAAGCGTTTAAATAGCTTCCTAGTCTGTTTCAACGTATTAAAATTAATAGCTAGAAAACTATACGTATAATAGAACTAAAAACAAACCAGTATAGTACAATCAGATTGCCATGAATAAAAGACTACTGAAAAGCACCCCGAAAAACACCACAGAAAACAATTTAGCGAATCTATTTATAAGAGCTTGAATACCAGAAATGAAAGAAAAACAAAACTAACAATGTTTATTGTAAACGGACTGTTTTGATGTGTCAAACGGCAGATTTTCATTAAAAAATAGATAACAGTGAAAGTGGAGGTCAAGAAAATAGGAAAACATATATACCACGTCCTAAAATATATCTTTAGCAAAACACAGCAACAACCCTAAACGTCATAAAATTTATATCTTTAAAACCAGATATAAAAAATGAAGCAGTATAAACGGACTGTCAAGATGAAACAACGGGAAAATTTCATTCGACTGAAATAATTGATCTGGAACATTAACTGGAAAAACTGATCCAAAAAGCGACTTTCTTTGTTCTCGTTAACAATAATAAGATTTCGCAATATTAAACGACGGTTTATTTTGCCATCGTGATCACTAAATGGTTTTAAATGTTGACGTCAGCCAATCAATTATGTTCCTCCATTACATTCTTACCAGTGCCCAAATTTCGTAACCGCGCAATTGCACCGTACACTATATATACAAATATTTAAATCACTCAAATATATCCCCTCGCTTTTTCTACACGAGTGGAAAATAGACTCCACGCGTGTCGAGATTAGTATAGATTGATTAAGCACTCCCCAAAAGCATTCTTTTAACTATAGAAAAAAAATTGGCTTAAAATGCCCGTGTGTATGATTTCCAAAATCTAATGTGTGTTTTTCCTTGTCTTAATAGTGTCATAACAGTATGGAATCGCTACGAGCTAAATTTGAAGAACACTTGAGCTGTGCCATTTGTTTGGAACAATTTAAAGATCCTAAAGTTTTACCATGTCTACATTCCTACTGCCATGAGTGTATTGTAAAACTTGACAAGACTGGAGATCAAATAACTTGTCCTGAATGTCGTATCACAGTTGAGGTAAGAAAACTGATCTTCTAAGTTTTTTTAAATGCATGTAATTAGTATAAGTAATCATATGATTTTGCTTGTGCAATTAAGGATTTTTCACTACGTCGGAGTGATATTTGAAAATTGAAAAATAATTGCAATAGGCCAGGAGGAGCTCTTGGATAGTAGGAACAGTCTGGGACCGAGTAGTTTTACATCCAGATTTGCAATTTTGCCCCCAAACTGACCCAAGATAGCAGCTTTCAATTGGTTACCCGATTTTCCCCCTCCAGTTTTATTTATGATATATATGGGTTTTACCGGTATGACGTCAATGACAATGGATTACCCAGTCTCTTAGAAACGCGGTCATGCTACAAAAGGACCTGATAAATTCTTTGCTTTACATCAAAATTCATATTTTTCTTTACTTTTGGTAAGTTAGATGATAACCCTTTCAGAAGAAAATATATACTCAAAAGGTTTAGTTGACCACAAGCAAAATCATATGATTATTTTTTTATAAGTAATCAGTTTACACTTGTTGACTGGCGCCGAGAGAAACATCGAGTTTTATGGACCCGAAGGCTTCAATGTGACCCGAGGGTGACATTAAAGCGGGTTGTATTGAAGCCTGAGGGACCGTGAGACAAAAGTCAACAAGCGTTTTGTTATATAACAAAGACTTTTAAAATACGAAATACCAAGTTCACTGCAATTGAAACTTGCAAAAGGCAAAAATACTTACCAAAACACTTTGACTTTGTCCTCGTAGTTTCAATTCATCAACTAGACAAATATACCAGACCGCTCAACAAGTACAAAGGGCAGCTTTAAATTTCTCCAAGTTTTCTGCAAACCTTCTTTGATGACACGTATATATAATCTTTCCTTTGGAAAAGTGGCTATCTCGTACCAAACAAGCTCGAAACTTGCCGAAGTGCCGAAGAGTCCAAATTAAGTTCTTGATCTGATGCAATAATCATTGTGTATTCACGTGAGCAGCGCATGATTAAAGCTGACGTCAGAGGGAAACATTAATTGCACTGTTCCCTTCTTCATTGTTGAAGTCAGAGGGAAATAGTCCAATGTTTCCCTCGGTAGAAAGAAACATTGAGTTTGTTGAACAACACGTGACCATGATTTGACCAATAGGATGTCAGATTTGGCAAACAAAAGTCTTTGGTATATAACAATACAAGTTACTTAGTTGATAGTTAGTTGATTGGACTCGTACCGTTATGCAAAAAAAGGATGGCATATCCATGATGGCTCTATTCTATAACCACGCAACTGTCAGACTTGTTAATTCAGCCACTAGTTTGTCATATTAAATATTTGTATGACATATGGTTAATGAGCTTAACCAAGCATTTTTTCATCCATTTTGTCTAAATGAAAAAGATTACAGGAAGGTTCATATTTTCATACAATTTTCAACCACTCTTGGTCCTTAGTCCTTACCGCATTATATAAGGTTCATGGATCCTATAAGGTTCATGAACTCTCTGTGCGCAACATTACACGAGTATCGGTTAAATACTTTTTAAAATATACAGGTGACAAACAAACAAACAAACAAACAAACAAACAAACAAACAAACAAACAAACAAACAAACAAACAAACAAACAAACAAACAAACAAACAAACAAACAAACAAACAAACAAACAGGCAGGCAGGCAGGTAGGCAGACAGGTAGGTAGACAGACAGACGGACAGGCAGAAGACAGACAGACGGACGGACGGACGGACGGACCGACGGACGGACGGACGGACAGAGAGAGAGAGAGAGAGAGAGAGAGAGAGAGAGAGAGAGAGAGAGAGAGAGAGAGAGAGGGGGAGAGGGAGAGGGAGAGGGAGAGGGAGAGGGAGAGGGAGAGGGAGAGGGAGAGGGAGAGGGAGAGGGAGAGGGAGAGGGAGAGGGAGAGGGGAGAGGGAGAGGGAGAGGGAGAGGGAGAGGGAGAGGGAGAGGGAGAGGGAGAGGGAGAGGGAGAGGGAGAGGGAGAGGGAGAGGGAGAGGGAGAGGGAGAGGGAGAGGGAGAGGGAGAGGGAGAGGGAGAGGGAGAGGGAGAGGGAGAGGGAGAGGGAGAGGGAGAGGGAGAGGGAGAGGGAGATGGAGAGGGAGAGGGAGAGGGAGAGGGAGAGGGAGAGGGAGAATTTATTTAAATTCGGAATTTCATCAATTTTAACAAATTGCTTATGAAAGCCAAGAGTATGATAAAAAAAGATAAAATTATATCTACATATATTCAATATTAAAAGTACGTAATTAGACTTTGTCACTGTGGAGAACTGAAAGATGACGTAAGAGTTTTTAAAGATAATAGAGTACGAGATAGCTTTACATCACTTGGTAAACTATGCCACAATTTTGCACCATTGTAAGCAAAACTATTCTTCAAATACTTTGTAGTAGGTTTTATTAGTGATAAGTTCATCACTTGATCTCTTAGATTATAATAATTTGATCTTTCAGAATATTGAAATAATCAGCAAGATATTGTGGTACAAGCATGTTGAGAATTTTATATATTAGAATTATGTGATGCTTATTTGTTGACTCCTGCAAAGTATCCCATCCAAGCTCTTCTCTAATCACATGTGATCGGGTTTCATAACCTTTTTGTGTAATTACTTGTCCGGCCCGATTTTTCAACTTTGTAGCCTAGCGGCTTGGGTAACCGACAGATTATCCGATACCACATCACAGTAGTCAAATATAGGTTGGACCAAAGAGTTAAAAATTTTGACTGCAATATTTTCTGAAGTAAATGGTCTTACTTATTTAAGTCCAGCAATTTCCTGTGAAGCTTTCTTATAGACATTGTCTGTATGTTCATCCCAAGTAAGCCTTTGATCAATTTTTACACCTAGACATTTTGTAGAACTAACTTTTCTAATTGCTACACCGTCCGTATAAATAAGTGAAACATCTATAGTTTACAGACACATCTACAGACAGACAGACAGACAGACAGACAGACAGACAGACAGACAGACAGACAGACAGACAGACAGACAGACAGGCAGGCAGACAGACAGACAGACAGACAGACAGACAGACAGACAGACAGACTACAGACAGACAGACAAGCAAGCAAGCAAGCAAGCAAACAAGCAAACAAACAAACAAACAAACAAACAAACAATCCAAACAAACAACCAACCAACCAAACAAAGAAACAAACAAACAAACAAACAAAACAAACAAACAATTACGACATAACGTCCTGGCACAGGTAATTGCATTGTATAAACGTCGCATAATGAGTAATATAAAACTTTCTCATTTCAGGTTGGAAATCCGCCTGATATATCCTTTTTGCCATCAAATTTTTTTGCCAAAAATCTTCTTGCCACTCTGTCTTTAGCTAGCGAGTCAGACTCGGGAGGTATCGTTTGCGAGAACTGTAACAGCGCAGACCTTGCTGAAACTCGCTGTGATCAATGTAGCCGTTATCTCTGTTCATTTTGTACAAACGCTCATCGACGATTTCGAGATACGAATAATCATGACCTTAAATCCATAAAAGAACTGAAAGCAACTAATTCACCAGTGTTTGCAGAGATGGTGCGCTGTGCTAAGCACAAAGATGAAGTCATCAAGCTATATTGTACTACATGCCAAGAAACCATTTGTAGAGACTGTGCTATCGTTTCCCATCGACAACACGAATTCTCTTTTGTAGAGGACGTCGCGCACGAAAAAAAAGATGAATTACTGAAACTGCTCGAAGAAGTGAAAGAAAGACAAACGGAGTTATCAGCAGGAGTATCAAATGTTACCGCAAGAGAAGAAAGTGTCAAAGCCGAAAACAATGAAGCTGTTGCTGAAATTAACAAGTATTTTAAAAACCTGGCTAAAGTTCTTGAGGTTAAAAGGAACGAGTTAGTTGAAGAGGCGACAGTTCTTAAGAATTCGAAACTCAAGCAGCTTCATGCACAACGAGAGCAGTTAGAAATTACTTTGGCAAGTTGTGAAAGCAACATCGAGTTTACAGAGCAAGCTTTTGAGAATGGCAACGATGTTCAATTATTAAACATGAAAAAGTTCATTTCACAATCTTTAGAAAGTTTGAAAAACAAGAAAAATGAAATTCAGCCTTGCGTTGACGATTACGTCGAGTTTGTAAAGGAATTTTCGGAGAATGACCTTGTGGATAAACTTCAAACTTGCTTTGCAGTAAGTGAAAAAGGGTGTCTTGAAAATTACACGACTACCTTTGATGATCAATCTAAAACGTGGTTAGAAGTTGGAACCAAATCTGAGATGACCATTAACCCTGAAAGTGAATCCAAGCATGGAGCTAAAACGATAAAACCCGTCTTTACAGGAGTATCAGTAAAAGATTTAACCATTTCAGAAAATTCGGACGGTTCACATAATGTTAGTTTTGTTCCTCTTGATGTAGGAGAGTTGAAATTCCAACTGTATATAAATGGTCGTTCTTCTCCACGATGCATATTAAGCAGAGATGTGAAGCCGGCTATTCCTTCGAATTACAAGGTTGGTGATTGCATTTTTGAATCTGGAATTCATACTTGGAAGATCACAGTAAACCACACAGGTTGTTACGCTTTCTGGTGTTCAAGAGCTGACTTTACGGTTGGAGTTATTAATTACGACGACAACAACACTGTGTATGGCCTCAGTAATGTCATCAATAAAGGGTCAATATCTGAAATTTGGTTAGAACTTGATTTGTCAAAAAAGCAATTAACCGTCACACCGACCTGGGGAGATGATCACCGCGTGTACAAAGTAACGTGTCCCAGACTTTCGCCGTTTTTTACAAGCGGTTGTAATCAATGTAACGCAACGGTAAATGACATAAACCTTTTTTCTTTTTAAAGTGCTTTTAAACCCAAATATGACATTACTGCATATGGATTCTATTTAATGTGTATAGTTGAATGCCAAAATATTTTTAGATTTGAACTTTTATTTGTTGTTATATTGAGGTTTGAATTTCCAAAATGGTAATCAGGATGACGTCTATGTGGGCATAATTTGCATTCGCAGTGGTCCGTTAGAGCAGAAATATTACTCAATTCACACGTTAATGGAATAGTATATTCTGTATTTTATCATTTGTTTCATTGAAATCTTCAAGCGGTTTATATAATAAGAAAAGAAAAACGCACACACAAATGCCTACATTGACGTCTTCCTCATTAACATTTTGGAAATAAAAACCTCAATATAACAACAAATCGAAGTTCAAGACAAAAAATATTTTGGTATTCAACTATTCACGTTACATAGAATCCATATCAGTAATATCTTATTTGGGTGTATATAGACACTTTAAGATGCTGTATATGCGGGACAAAGGTTGTCATAAATTTTTTGCATACAATAAACTCTTCTTTTTTGACACAGTAATCTAGAGTGAATGTAAAACTAGAAATACGTCAACGCGCCATCATTCCCCTTTTTCGTGCGTTTTTGTAAATGGCCCCCTCCCCTAGATTAAAATGAGCAAACCTGATTCGTTCTAGCATAAACAAACTAATCTGTTATATAAAGTTTTTAAATATAGTTTTTACATCGAAACAAAGTAAAAATAATGCAGTATAATGTCGAATTCTCAAGATAAAGTCAAAGCTGCGTCTGAATAGCGTCCGAAGGAAACTGCTGACATTCTTAGTCACGAGACAGTGAGACAGTGGGACAGGGCATAAACAATTAAAGTTTCTATAAAACCAAAATTAAGACTGTCTTATTTGAAAGAGCACTTAACACTTTGAAGCCTGACGACAATTATTTAAGGTTTATTCCGGCTATTACGGCAGACGATTTTTATTCAGCACAGGGAGAGGTCCAGGCCTCAAAGTGTTAAAGTGTCCCTAACCCAAAAAAATGCTTTTGTTTCAATTGA
The DNA here is from genome assembly GCA_035771165.1 of Paragorgia papillata. Lineage (NCBI taxonomy): Eukaryota > Metazoa > Cnidaria > Anthozoa > Scleralcyonacea > Coralliidae > Paragorgia > Paragorgia papillata. Next base: position 2,826,864 of record JAWNZC010000003.1, read on the forward strand.
AAGTAAGATGAGAATGAAGACTGTCCTCAAAAGTTCTGCGATTTTAAGTTACTGATCAGGTTTTGTAATAATTATGCAAATAAGGCATGTGATGACGTAAGACAAGGAAAGCAGAATTGTGGAACATTTAATATCATGTATATCATCGAAATTATTTATAAAAAATTGTTCAAACCTTTGCACGTATATGCAGACCACCAAACCGAAAAAGATAGTTCATTAACGAATTCGTTTTCAGACCTCTAAACTTCGCACTTAAAAATCTTTGTTTCCTGCTATAGCAGACTTCTGTACAACATCAACTTCTTAGTTTCACATTAAAGTTTGTGGAACTTCCCCTCACTGTTACCAACTACAAAATGGTCAGCACTCAGGGAAAACCAATAATTATATTTTTTAGATTATAAAGTCTGAAAACAAATCTGTTGCTATGGTGACTAAATAATTTAAGCTATTCTCTTGAGTTTAGTAGATTGTAAACGTGCAAAGTTTGAAGATTTTCGATGTATAATTTTGATGATGTACACGATATTAAATGTTCCACAGATGTTGCTCGCTTGGAAAGTCTCTTTCGGAAAATATACTGCAGTCGGCATGGATATTGAAAGTGCATCCTTCGAATTTTAAGACAAAAATGCTTTCGGTAATTAAAGACATGACACGATGAGAGATTAAGTTAAAGACATGGAGTGGTTTCGTAACTTTCGTTGCCGATGGCAATGAAGATTCACTCACTAGCTCATATATATATATATATATATATATATATATATATATATATTATGAACAGGGTTTGGGATATTTGATGAACGATGGACAACATGCAGAGGAAGTTCTGTAAAAAGTGTTTTGCTTTTCTGGTAGTATGTCTTCTTAATTCCATTGCCATGTAGTATTGCTAGAGTACGCACAGGCTACGCGAAGCTTTCAGAAATCAGTAGCCCGAGTGAACGCCTGCGCAGGCGTCTTGTTCTATATAATTGTTCTCGTTCTATAATTTTCGTTGTATAACTGTCGTTCTATAATTTTCGCTGTATAGTTCTTGTTCTATACGGTTCTTTTCGTTCTACAGTTATCGTTCTATAATTTTCGTTCTACAGGTCTCGTTCTATAACTTTCGTTGTACTGATAGTTTTCGGTCTATAGTTCTCATTCTATATAATGTAGTTCTCGTTCTACATAAGTCTCGTTCTATATATGGCCTATATATAGTTGTCATTTTATAGTTATCGTTCGCTATATATATAGTCGTTCTATATATAGAATAGATCTATAGCGAATTTGGCGTTTTATAGTTCTCCTTCTATAGTTCTTGTTGTATATAGTTCTCTTTCTATAGTTCTCGTTCTTGTTGCATATAGTTCTTGTTTCCCGTTCTATAGTTCTCGTTCTTGATAGTTGTAGTTATCGTTCTATAGTTCTCCTTCTATAGTTCAAGTTATTGTTGTATATATAGTTCTCATTCTATAGTTCTCGTTCTGTTCAGTCTAATCCCATACATACAAAATTCTTTAGTTTCACTGACAAAACAAGTTTTCCGCTTTCACTTCGAACTTACTTTATTTGTTTCAAGCAATATTTCATAATCGTAATCTTTATCTTCCTTTATTTCTTCAACTGGTTGTTCGGATGCCACGGCGTGAAGTAACTCGCAATTTTCTTTCCCGTTAAAAGGGTCGCGTTTTCTGAAGTTTATTGATCTGCAGCACGGCTCGTAAACACATTGAACCACGCAATCAATACGTGACAGGGAATGACGATCATCATACACCGTAGCGTTTAAACGATGACCTATATCAAAATTATACAAGAAAACAAGAGCAATATTTAAGTATACTTTTGCCGTAAAATCATTTTAAAGAGCGTGTTAGTGGCACAGTGGACAAATGAGGAATGACCCTTACTGGATCAAAAACAGTTTATGTGGATGACTAGTTTTCGTTCTAAATAATTCAAAAAAGAAAATCGTTAACTCGCAATCTAAATCCAGTTAAATTGCGTTCTCAGTATAGTAAACTCGCAATATAATTCTCGTCCCCTAGCACATGTGAACATTCCCTAGAGCTGCATGATACAATCGAGTAGGGATAAACTCAAGTGGAGGTTCTTCAAAGCGGTCAATTTTGTATTCGTCATCAGAACTTTCAGGTGTATTTAAAACGTCAGAATTAGAGAAAGATAAAGGTTTTTTTCTGACTAAAGTTTATCGCTGTGCCAACTACTTATTAAGAGATACATCACAGCACATATTAGGGCCGTTTATACATGCACGAGAGCCCATAAGACGCGGCTTACACAACACGCGCCTCGCATAAGACGCGAAACACTCGTATAAAAGGTATACAGATTTAAGTTCGCGTCTTTCACAGGTCGCGGCTTGTTCAAAACACCCTATACATGGTTCAGTCTGTATAAGCCGCGTCTTATCGGCTCTCGTATAAACGGCCCTAATGATTCTATACAGGTAACCAAATAAATGGTATTTTAAGTTTAACGTACCTTTTTTACTTGCATCAGAGCAGTAACTTATTCGTGCTTGTTCTGGAGTGAAATTGCGGGATTGAACAAGGCGGAAATTCAATGCCCAATATAGCACAAAGAGAAAGGTTAGGCGAATGACCAGCCGTGCACCCGAAGACTTGATAAAAAAGTTCCTGTCTTGGTACATCCTCAAATTCTACTCGACTCTTAAAAGAAGTTTGACTGACAATGTTATCGGCCTTTGAAGTACAACAATTATAATCCACAAAAAAATACCCCTTGATGGAAAACGCATATACGCAAACTACTGCCGCATATTAGAACATAGAGATGGTGTGTATAAATAATTTTGTTTAGATAAGCGAGTATTTAGGTTTTTAAAATACAGTAGTATGCGGAGAAAACTACTGCCGTATATAGAACAGAGATTGTGTGTACAAATAATCTCGTTCGGATAAACGAGTATTTTGTGGGGGTTTTTTATGGATAGAAGTATGTCGTATAAAACTACTGTCGTATAGAACATAGAGATTCAGTGTGCAAATCACAGCGTTCACATAAGCGCGAGTATTTTTTACTTTTTGGAGGAAACGTTCGAAGTAATTATGTTAATTTGTAGTTTTAAAGTAGAACAGAAGTTTTAACTTCTTAATTACACTTCACCGGCTGCGTTTGGCGATCACGCGATACTTCAACACCGTTCCAACTCGGGAGCTTTTTCTCAAATGGCAAATTTTTTTTTGCCTAACAAAATGAAAGTTCAGAGTTTGCCGTTTAAAGTTTTTGACTGTGTGAAGAGAATTTTCTGTGGTAAAATGATCTTGTGCCAATGCTCTGTGGTGATATGTTGTTCATGCTTGGTAGGAAAACATTAATTCTTTGAAAGTTTTCATGGCGGTAATGTAATATAGATTATTTTTGTGGAAACACCACGTAAATGACTATATTTATTATGACTACAGTTACTGATTTTCAGTTGAGGATGTCATTCTTTCTTGATAAAAATGGTTTTGATATAATAATAAAGGTACATTACGTACACATTTGACTATTTCTGCTTAGTGACAACTATATATTTAGCTGTAAAAACATAATTGTGGTACTGGCATCTAAAAACCAGTAATTTCTTTGTTCATTCTAGTAACATGCATGGACAAATGAATGTAACTTTGTAACTAGTTACTTTTCTAATGATGTAACTTACTAACTGCAACTGGTTACAAAAATTATGTAACTTTTACAACACTGCATGGTTGGAAGCAAAACATTGTTCACAGTTGGCAGCACAACATTGTTCACGGTTGGCAGCAAAACATTGTTCATAGTTTGCAGCATAACATTGTACACAGTTTTAGTTCACATTGTTCAACCCTTTTTTTCACGGTTGGCAACACAACATTGTTGACAGCTCATCATTGTTCATGGTTGACAGCACAACATTGTTCACAGTTTGGAACTACAGCATTGTTTTCAGGTGACAACAACCATTATTCGCAGTTGGCAGCATAACATTATTCACAGTTGACAAGCACAACATTATTCACAGTTGACAAGCACAACATTATTCAAAGTTGACAAGCATAGCATTATTCACAGTTGGCAGCACAGCATTGTTTATGGTTACTAGCACAACATTATTCACAGTTGACAAGCATAACATTATTCACAGTTGGCAGCACAACATTATTCGCAGTTGACAAGTATAGCATTATTCACAGTTGGCAGCACAGCATTGTTTATGGTTAGTAGCACAACATTATTCCGCAGTTGATAAAAAACGTACATACCTATCATTTGGCGTTTGAAGTTCCTCGAGCTACCTAGAAAAACCTAAGGGTGTAAAAAATATAATAATATATGGTAGTATGTCGACATGCAGTCTTTCCTTATAGCCATCCTAAATCATTGAATATTGAGAATACACTTTCCAAAGTTGTCGTGCGCGGAAGCATGATCCTTCTGAATGTCAAAGAATTGGATGCGAAAAATCATTTGTTTCCATAAGTTGAAGCAGATTCAAAAGTGAACATGTACATGGTTAAAAATGGAGGTACTGTAACAGGTTATTTTCAAATCACAAATCATTGAATAAAGGTACATTTTTCGAATGTGTATCGAAACAAGTTATCGAAACAAATTATTTTGAGCATCCAATCCTTTGACATTTAGAAGATAAGCATGTAAGATGCTTTCAGCACACGACTACTTCAGAAAATGTACTCTCAATATTCAGTAATTTAGGATTGAAAAAAATGTTCAAGCATTGTTCACATTTGAACCTGTTCCAACTTATTGAAACAAAATATATCTTGCATCTAATTCTTTAAATTTCGCCAACGACAGTGGTTCTTTTTCATACCACACGTTCGAAAAATGTACGTTTATAACTTTATTCAATGATTTGAGATTGAAAACAACCTAGCTGTTACCTTCATGTTCAACCATGCACAGTTCGATCGCTTTCGAAACTGCTTCAACTTATCGAAACAAATGAATTTTTCGCGTCCAATTCTTTTTCATTCAGAAGGATCATGCTTCTGCACACGACAACCTTGGAAAGTGTACTCTCAATATTCAATTATTTTGGATTGAAAAGATGTTCAAGCATTGTCCACTTTTGAACCATATTTCAAGTTCCAACGTATTGAAACAACCAAATTTTGCGTCTAAATATTTTAATTAACATGGAGAAGACATTTGATGTTTCCGCCTAGGACAGTGCTTTTTATTCAATGATATGGGATTGAAAACAATCTTTTATCTCTAATGTTCAACCATTAACCGACATTAGATCAATGTTCAAGTATAACTGTATAGTGTAACATGTTTCAACTTATCGAAACAAATGTTATTTCACATCCAATTTCTTAACGCTTCCACAAATACGACAAAGTTGCTCTTCCATACCAGGTTCGCAATTGGCTGTTGTTGAACATATAGTTAACATATTGTTTTGCATCCCAAATAATTGAATAAAGGTACATTTTTCTATAGTGGTATATGCATACAGTGGAAGCATCAAAGAAATTGAATGTGAAAGTAACATTTGTTTCGATTAGTTAGAATCAGATTCGAAACTGAACTGTGCATGTGGAACATGTAAGTAACAGGTTGTGGCATGGAGGAGCAACTGTGTCATATATGTGGAAGAGTCAATGAACGCAATAGATGTAAATCAATAAGTTGAAACCTGTGCTGAAGCTATGAAGCTAAAAGATAATTGAATCACAGATAATTGAAGATAGAGGTATACTTTCTGGGGTTATGGTATGGAAAAGCAGCATTGTCCTAGGCGGAAGCATCAAATGCCTGTCTTCTCAACGTAAATTAAAGAAATTGGACACAGAATATAATTTGGTTCGATAAGTTGGAACAGGTTCGAAAGTTCACCATTAATTGGTTGTTGTTTTACATCTCAAATCATTGAACAGGGGTAATAGTTGTAGTTGACAATATAAACAAATTGTGATAGATTTGCTAAAATCGTGTTGAAGGAACTGTGTTCTAGCTTCTTCCGAGTATCAAGGAATTGGATGCGAACAACCATTTGTTTGGACAAGTAATTAGTTGATGCATGTTCAAAAGTAGACCATGGTTGAACATAGCCCTGCTAACCCATTGTTTTCAATCCCAAATCATTGTCACATTGAAGAAGGGCATATAGTTTACGAATCTGCATATCAGGAAATCAGATACCTTGTTGACTTTGGCAAACGAGAGAACACATGAAAAAGCAGCATGCAGCTTCGACGAAAATTTACTGTGGTTGAACATATAATGTTATAACATGTTACATTAAGGGGAAAGAATTGAACAAGGGTACATTTGCCAAAGTTTTTGAATATGGAAGGAATATGTGTTTGTCTTCTAAATATAAAAGAATCAGTTGGATGCAAAATCGAGCTTGATTTGAGAAGTCGACGTTGTTTGAAGGTGGACATGCATACTTGAACAGCTAACAGGTGAATTGTTTTCAATCTCCAATCACAAATTACATGTATTGTACATTTTCCAAAGTTGTCATACAGTATATGGAAGGTTTGTTTGTCTTCTACTAAACACAACTAATAGCCAGACTAACTTAATCGTTTTTAATTCCCAATCATGCAGTTGAACGACAGAACATTTTCCAAACTTGTCTTGTGCGGAAGGAACTATGGATGTTGCTCTTTTGGATGTAAACAGTAAACTGTAAACTTCAGGTTGTTTTCAATCCCAAATCAATGAACAAGCTGGGCACAGTTTCAGAAAATCAGATACAATAATTATATTGTCTAATTTGGCAAATGAGAGATGTGTAGCTATTATATCCACCACTGCCGCAATCATATCTATCACCTCAATCCCTATCATATATCCACCACCACCATACCTATCACCTGGCTTTCGATCACTGTATCTGCTATCACGTTGGTAATTCCTCCCCCTGTTGCCATAGTTTCTTCGACCATTCCATTATTTATGTTGTCATAGCCACCATCACTTGTATATCAGTTGCCACCACCACCACTGTTTCTACCACCACCATCGTATATATGGGGTTTTGGCTTTTTCGACCTCGATGTACCTGCCACCAAAGTCCTGCAGTAACAAACAACAATAAAGGTTAACACTAAGTTCAGATTGAGAGACAGACTGGAAAGTTTGTATGTTACGACGAAGATATTCGGTCCCCTAGGATGACAGGTCGTAAAATATTTGCATCTATAAATATATATTTTATTCATGCATCCAGCATGCATGGAGTCCACTTTCAATCAGTTTACAATTTTTATAACTATAAATAACTATTTCTATGTTCATAATGTTCCTGGAATACGTTAGATGCTTTATAACTCTGTGTAGCAATATGTTATTAATAATCTAGCTGCGGTATGTTATGTTTGGCTTTGCTTTTTGACTTCCAAACCCCCTATATGGCCTCTCTTGACTGGTGTAGAAATTTAAGGGGAAATTTTCCCACCCTCCTGACTGGCGTACAAAACGTTTGGGAGAAATTGTTGGCGTAAATCTTCCGCGGACGAAAAACGAACTTTCCACTATGGATTGAGACTAGACTCCTACTAACAGTAATAAGTGAATATACCTGTCCATAAATGCATGTACAGTAAACATATGCACATGCATACACACATTATATATACGTACAGTAAGCAACTGACTACAAATTACACAGCCATACATTGTTAAGAATATACAGTATTGCAAACAATTTTCCGGGGGGCATGCCCCCTAATGTTGGAAAGTGTTAGAAATCTAACAGAATTTTTTTTCTATCAGAATTTTGGACATGATTAAAAAAAGACGAAAAAGAAAACACTGATGCGGATGTTTCACTTAATATGCTTGTTCTTCTTAATATTGCAATTAAATATAATATTTTGACTAATGCAACAATAATTAATCGGAAAACAGTGCAAATTGCTGTGCCTATAGCAGCCGAGCGCTTAATATTCCGCATGCAAGTTCTCTCGTTCGTTTGTTCGTGTGGAGTCAACAAGCACGTAGAGCAACGCTCTGCAGGACGAGGTCTGATATGCCAGGCGTAAACTCGCGCGTGCTAATTTATTTCTTTTTGGCTTGTGAGTTGTGAATTTCCATGCATGTATCCTTCTAAAGCTCTGTGAAATATAGACCGGCCCGAATTACGCGTTTGTTTGCCATTTTGTTTACAAAAACAACAACGAAAACGTGTTAATTTCACATGATAAAACGCAACTACCGAGTTGTCCCTGGCCCCCGACACGCAAGAAACGTCAACAATTAAACGCATGAACAAGAATAGTGCGTATAAATTAGAATGTTTTTACAATGTACACATGCGTAATTATACAAAAGTGACCCCAATCCCCGAGATAACTGGGGTGAAAGCATTCACATGGATGCAGGGTTAATTAACTCAGGGACTCCTAACAACGAGATATCTCGGGCGATAGGGATAAAATATACCCCGCGAGATAACTCTCCTCGTGTGAACAGGCCCCTACTCAGACCTTTCGTGTGGTGATCATCTGTTTTTGACATTTTTCTTTAATCCTTGACCATAACGGCATTCTCCTTTGCACAAGAAATGAATTGCAGAAGACATTGGTTATTTCAATCACGTATTTCTCTATAGATAAGATTTTCTGCTAAACTTGACAAAACACTCAGACAATAGATCCCAGCAAGATATCTTGCAGACGAAATCCTTCAAATTGCTGACCGCACGGATTCTTAATATCTGTTTAACAAAACACAGTAACAGTTAGAAAAACAGTTAACATGACAAAATTTCCATTATTTCTGCATGCATGTTGTATGTACTTTGTTTGGTTCTATTTTATTTTTTACTATGTTTTATTAACTATAATTCTGGACTTTCAAAGTCTTAGAATTTAAAGAAATGTTTAAAACACAATTATAGAACAGCAGTGTTTTAGATTTGATAGAATACATGTTGTGAGTGTTTTGAACAACTTAAAAAACATACGTTATTCTTTATTGTATAAGTATGTTTCTTCAGCATAAAATGATAAAACAGGGTGTAACAACCAAGCTTTCGGACTATGCGTCCATCGTCAGGGTTAAATGGTTCCCAATGCCAACAATGAAGTTCCTGAGTCAACAGGTTGAAGGCTTAGCAACAGATTTTTAGGTTGTGTTTTAATGATTTAAATTTTTTTAAATAATGAATTGTTACATTTCATGCAAATTTTCAGAGAATTAAGCAGAATCATGACTAGCGCTATTTCGTCCCAAAAATGGTTTTGGGTCACAATAATTTGTTACATTTTAACCTATGCCAGCCTCAACTGACAAAAGCTTTAGGCATGCAGGGATTTGCTCCCCTGCTTGTATACCTATGAACAAAACAGATATAAGTGGCATTGCAACTGTACATTGTACATTAATAGTACACACAAAATGACAAGAAGCTGTATGTGATCTCAGAATTTCATAATAATTGACACATGAAGTAGAATTAGCATACTGCATACCAGTATATGTATGGTATATACTTGCAGATTCTGATTTTTCAGCAATTATTTTGGAATATTTATGAGGAATATGAGAGAGAAACACCCCCTTAAATGCTGAAAAACAATCTAAACGTTTCAACAAGCATTCTGGCCACAAGCACAATATAGTTATGTCGTTGGTGCTTCGTCGGTGATTTGTCATGTTTGTTACCTGACACCTTGTTCATAACAACTTTATGATTAACCCAGTGGTAGTCAAAATTCTGGTTGTCTCTTGTCATATGCCTTCGATTCAATTTACCATCGATATTGTCAAAGATGACAGCAAATCCAGCATGCACATTCAACCTTGCTTGCTTTAGATCTTTTCCCGCATTCTCCTTTTCATTAGGACATATTTCAGTGCAAATATAGTGCATCAGCTTGCCTCCTTTTGTGGCACACTTTGTTGATCTGTTGATCAACTTTCCGCGTAACTTTCCAACAGAACAAGTGACCTTTAGTTTAGCAAGGCGATCCTGTGTTGTCTGATTAAAATATGATCATAAATATGTCTGAATTGGACGACAGTCGCATAGCAGTAATAAGTAGATAACCCCCCCCCCCCCCATCCAGTGTATCAAAGGGATGCCGCCTCATCAAATATTCAGCGTGACGCCACATGTGACGCCACATGTGACGCTCGGTGTGACGCTAATATCCAAATCCCCTAACCCTAAATTTTATAGAAGAGGGATTCTGAGTCGGGTGGTGCGGGTGGCGCAAAGAGCACCACCCATGGCGTCGCTATTTATGGTGTTTAGGCGAGGCGTTGGTGTAACCATGGAGAATGTACATCGTCGCCTTATCTGGAGGAACAGAGAGAGTTTTGAACAGTCTAAATTAAATGTCTGAATCGGCTGAGAATATTACTTGAATAAGCTATGAATATTATATTAGAACCTGAACAGAGTAAGTCATCCTAGAATCCTAGTTAACTTAACCCTCGTTTATAAGCGAGGAAATCGTAGAAAGATAGAATGAAGAATCACTTCGAAAAGCCGTTTGAACGAAATGAAGAATCACTTCGAAAAGCCGTAAGAACGATTTTAAGTGTTGAAATATAAACTAAAGGCAAAGCGATTTATTACATTGAAAGCGTTGTACGCTTTCTGTTACTAAGTGTCATATTTGCATTTTTATCCTCAGTGCACGTGCAGGAGACAAAAGAGAAACTCATTAGGAGTCATTAAGAGGATTAAGCGCTTGGGCAAGTCTGGGCGAGAAGGTCATTAACAGTGTTACCATAGCGAAACCGCGTGGCGGCCTTCCTTCGTCTCAGGCTCCTTTGACACCTCCTAACCCTAACTTCCCCCCCCTCCCCCAAAACCCCTAGCTGTTACTCAACCTCCGTGTAATACGTCATAACCGATAGCTCTCCGACTAATTCCCGAAGATCGTCATCAAAAGATGCTATATATATATATATATATTGATGAAATTCATTCAGATTGTTCCAAGCTACACTGATGAGCTGTTGTACAGCGAAACACCGTGTCTGTAGATTGAACTAGTACGCTCCTTCACTTCGGTGTTGTTGAGCACTCTGTGAAGTTGCCGTGGGTACCTATTAGCGATAATGCAACGCTCACTACCCTTGTATATATATTTAACAATTATACCATGAGCTCGAGTCGTATATGAGCTCATAGCGAACGAGGCGCTTCGCCGAGTTGGCTATGAGTTCATATACGACGAGAGCAAATGGTATAATTGTTTTATAATATAGCAAAATATGTTATGATAATTAATGCAAAATTGTTGATTTATTGCAATAAATTATATTAATTGAATATCCGCCACATATGAGCTTCCGTCATGCGTATTGTAGTTTATGTGTTCAAGTTTCGTGCTGAGTTGAAAACAGCTTCAGAATTTTCTCTCCGAGCAAAAAAATACGTTGAAAAGATTGAATGAAGAATAAAAACAGCTTTGAAAAGTCAAAAGGTGGGTGATTTATTTCTTAATCTGTCGTGGTTGTAAATATTTGGCTTTTTAAATGGACAAAGAAGCTAAAAATATAATTAATAGCGAAAATTACGCGTTGTTTTTCAATATTTCTATTACCTGAAAGCCAGAATAACACAGTTTTTATCCATAATGATTTATTACTTCAAAAACCCAATTTGCTGAGTAATAATAATGGTTGTACTCATAAATATGTGTTGTTAGTTCAATTCTTGTGGATCTTAATTTGTCTGACAAAACATTATTGTCAACCTGACAATTCAATCGGGTTTTGTAAACTCTTAAGACGGTTTGTAAAGTGGATTTACCATCTTAACTTTGTAAATTGTGCATTTGGGTTGTGTATTTTGTGTTAAATGTTAGTTTCCCCCTCTTGGCTCAAGTTTTTCTGAGCTATACGTTGAAAAACCAGCCAGTTTCATCTGCAATAGTTTAAGAAAACTACGCCGCCATTTTGTTTTTCACTACTCGCTGTATATGAGCTGATATACAGTTAGTAATGCAGCCAATCAGATTGCAAGATAGCTCATATACCATTAGTAGCTATATTATAAATATATATATATATATAGTTCAATCTACAGACACGGTGTTTCGCTGTACAACAGCTCATCAGTGTAGCTTGGAACAATCTGAATGAATTTCACCAATTACTTATACACATGCGATCGTCGGTGACAATCGCATGTGGGAAAGCATCGGTGAAATACATTCAGATAGCGTTAAGTGCGCATGGGCGCAGAGTGCTCAAACTTCCACACGGGTAGTGAGCGTTGCGTTATCGCTAATAGGTACCTACGGCAACTTCACAGAGTGCTCAACAACACCGAAGTGAAGGAGCATACATATATATATATATATATATATATATATATATATATATATATATAACACAGACTCGCGTACATGTAATACAGAATTTAAAATATTTTATTGGGAAATATATCTTTACACAAAAAACTCTTGATTATTTAGTGATCTATCGGTAACACTAGCATATGGGCATACAGTACATCTTATAATCCGAAGGCATGGATCATGGCCTCGAATTCTGTACCACAAACATTACATATCAGATTTCGATTAACGCATTTGTTAAAATATTTCCACAAACACTTAGGACACTCAATTACATGTGTAAAATTAACAGGATTCTGACAACGTTCGCAATCAACAGGTTTGTCAATTATAGAATTTTGTGATTCTATTTCGGTGTAATCCTTATCGTTTTCTGAATCTTCGGAGGAAGTTTCTTCGTTTTCGCTCTCTGATTCTGTTTCTTCTTCTGCCTGCGCCAACATTATTAGCACTCGAACATTTTCGATAAGGTTTTTGTCAATGTTAATATCGGCGAGTCCTTTTACAAATACGTTTAGACCAGCTGGTTCGGGACTTCCTGAGAGGTAAGGTGATACACAGTATTCTACCAATTCGGCTATTTTTGTGTTTGGTATAGTTCCTCCTTGATACACAATTTCTGCTTTGGGATTCCATGTTAAGTTGACATAGGATGCGAGTAAACTATTCAGCAAAGAGGACGCTTTCGCTTCATCGACTCCATAGTCAAAGTGTGACAGTATTTCTTTAACACGAAAATCGTCATGTAACCTTTCTCCCATAGAGTTCAGGGTTCGAATGATGGTCTTTAAAAAATATCGTTCTTTTTATATTAGTTCTGCGAGTCCTTCTAAAACTGGGCCAAGTAGGAGATGAAGAAATCCTGCACCTTTTTGAACCAGTATCTCTTTTTTTCTCATAAAAATATTTCGGGGACTAGCCAAAGTTGATATGTCGTCGCTATAAGGCCTAACGACTTGAAGCAAAGCAGGTGATAATTGATATTGGGTTGACCAAAGTTCAGCACACAATCACAAATGCATCTAATTTGCTCAGGGCTAGCAGTCTCCAACAGATCTCTTTGTTGAATAGGTTCACTTGTACATAAAAGTTCAAGAAACGGTTTGTGCTTTTTGATCAACATCTCTATTTGACAGTCAGTGTCTAAATGGGGAAAACGCTACCAAAACACATATTTTAAGAGGGGTATGAGGAGGGGGAGGAGAAAGAGGAGGAGGAGGATAATGAGGAGGAGGAGCAATAGGAGGAGGAGGAGAAAGAGGAGGAGGAGGAGAAAGAGGAGGAGCAAGAGGAGGAGGAGGAGAATGAGAAGGAGGAGCAAGAGGAGGAGGAGGAGAAAGAGAAGGAGGAGGAGAAACATAAATATATAATACGAAATTCTCTAGAAATATTTATTCTGTTCGTTCTCTTGAACGGGTGAACAAGTCTTATGTCTGCAGCACTTGTGGAAAAAGGTTTTCTACACTATTCAACATGCAACGTCATATAAAAATTTCCCATAAAAACAGTACTTATTCAAGACCAGCACATCTTCTCACTGACGCAACAGTCATGCATCATCCGTTCACATGCATTGTTGCAGGGTGTACTCAGAGCGGCAAAACAGTATGAGTGAAGACACTTCTGGAAAACGCCAAAGCTACGATTAATCCTCCTCCCGAACGTATCATTTGGTGTTATGGACAGTGGCAGCCCAGGTATTTAGAAATGATCAAGATAATACCAGGCATTGAGTTTAACGAAGGCATACCCTCTGATATAGACACTGATAATTTTCTTGATGTTTCTAAGCGAAACCTTATTGTTCTTGACGATCTTATGGATGAGTCAAGAAGAGATAAACGTATTGCTAGTTTATTTACTAATGGAATTCATCACCAGAATCTCTCCGTGATCTATATTGTTCAGAACATATTTCACCAAGGAAAGGAAACCAGAAACATCAGCCTCACGGACACTATATCGTACTATTCATGTCTCCGAGGGATAAAGAGCAAATTTCTGTCTTGGCTCGGCAGTGAACCCAGGTCATGTCCATGAATTTATGAAGAGTTACGAGGAATCCACAAGTCGCCCTCATGGTTATTTAATGCTTGATGCCCTTGATCTAAAGCCGACAACAGATGATGATCATCGCCTCAAGAGCAATGTTCTTCCTGGAGAAAATAGCTCCAGCCTGCAGCGACAGCTGGGTAGTTTCATACAGAAGCAATCCTATCAATTACCTCCGATCGTTAATGCCATGTACAATACAGAACAAAAAATGCAAGATATTGTACAAGCGCCACAGTTAACAACAGAAGAAAAGAGCATTCTCTATTCCAATCAGCTAGAACGTTTTCTGAAATTTCAAAACCAACTGCAGAATCAGTCTCAACCTCTGACTAATCTTCAAACTCAGCCTCCAAAAACGCCAGAAAATTTGACACGAGAGATAAAGCAAGAAACTGATGATCTTCCGTGGAGTTTCCCTGCAACGCGTAAAACCTATTTTGTAACACCGCCTCCAAACGTTGAACAACCTACGTAATTAAAACCTACAAAACCTACATAATTAACCTACATAATTTCTTTCACAACTGGGAAAGCTCGGATTGGAAAGAAAGCGACTTGGCAAAGATGACCCCAGATGATAGAGAAGAGTATGAACATCACATATTGATGACTAGATCAAAATATTTACCAATGACAAAAGAAGATGTATCACAATTATCACCAGAAGACAAGAAAGACTATCACGCTACTTTTAAAATAAAAACACCTAAATATAATCTAAGAAGAAGACCTGACTAAAACGTTTTAATTGTATATGTTCGGACGAAAACCGAAATAAATAGTTTAAGCTAAATGTTTTTGAGTGTGTGTATGTTTATTTGCTCCTCCTCCTCCTCTTTCTCCTCCTTCTCCTCCTACTCTTTCTCCCCCACCTCCTCCTCTTTCTCTTTCTCCGCCTCCTCTTTCTCCTCCATAAGACATGTTCACTCGTTGAAGAGCATGAGCAGAATAAATATTTCTAGAGAATTTCGTATTTTATATTAATCTTTCTCTTCCTCCTCCTCCTCCTCCTCTTTCTCCTCCTCCTCCTCTTTATCCTCCTCCTCCTCTTGCTCCTCCTCCTCCTCTTTATCCTCCTGCTCCTCTTTCTCCTCCTCCTCATTCTCCTCCTCCTCCTCTTGCTCCTCCTCTTTCTCCTCCTCCTCCTCTTTCTCCTCCTCCTTCTCTTTCTCCTCCTCCTCCTCCTCCTCCTCTTTCTCCTCCTCCTCCTCCTCCTCCTCCTACCCCCTCTTAAAATATGTGTTTTGGTAGCGTTTTCCCCATTTAGACACTGACTGTGAAATAGAGATGTTGATCAAAAAGCACAAACCGTTTCTTGAACTTTTATGTACAAGTGAACTTATTCAACAACGAGATCTGTTGGAGACTGCTAGCCCTGAGCAAATTAGATGCATTTGTGATTGTATGTTGAACTTTGGTCAACGCAATATCAATTATCACCTGCTTTGCTTGAAGTCGTTAGGCCTTATAGCGACAACATATCAACTTTGGCTAGTCCCCGAAGTAGTTTTATGAGAAAAAAAGAGATACTAGTTCAAAAAGGTGAAGGATTTCTTGATCTCCTACTTGGTCCAGTTTTAGAAGGACTTGCAGGACTAATATAAAAAGAACGATATTTTTTAAAGACCATCATTCCAACCTTGAACACTATGGGAGAAAGGTTACATGACGATTTTCGTGTTAAAGAAATACTGTCACACTTTGGCTATGGAGTCGATGAAGCGAAAGCGTCCTCTTTGCTGAATAGTTTACTCACATCCTATGTCAACTTAACATGGAATCCCAAAGCAGAAATTGTGTATCAAGGAAGAACTATACCAAACACAAAAATAGCCGAATTTGTAGAATACTGTGTAACATGCCTTACTTCTCAGGAATTCCCGAACCAGCTGGTCTAAACGTATTTGTAAAAGCACTCGCCGACATTAACATTGACAAAAACCTTATCGAAAATGTTCGAGTGCTAATAATGTTGGCGCAGGCAGAAGAAGAAACAGAATCAGAGAGCGAAATCGAAGAAACTTCCTCCGAAGATTCAGAAAACGATAAGGATTACACCGAAATAAAATCAGAAAATTCTATAATTGACAAACCTGTTGATTGCGAACGTTGTCAGAATCCTGTTAATTTTACACATGTAATTGAGTGTCCTAAGTGTTTGTGGAAATATTTTAACAAATGCGTTAATCGAAATCTGATATGTAATGTTTGTGGTACAGAATTCAAGGTTCATGATCCATGCCTTCGGATTACAAGATGTACTGTATGCCCATATGCTAGTGTTACCGATAGATCACTAAATAATCAAGAGTTTTTTATGTAAAGATATATTTCTCAATAAAATATTTTTAATTCTGTATTACATGTACGCGTGTCTGTGTTTGATATATATATATATATATATATATATATAGCATCTCTAGATGATGACGATCTTCGGGAATTAGTCGGAGAGCTATCGGTTATGACGTATTACACGGGGGGTTGAGTAACAGCTAGGGGTGGGGGGGGGGGAATGTTAGGGTTAGGAGGTCTCAAAGGAGCCTGAGACGAATGAAGGCCGCGACGCGGTTTCGCAATGGTAACACCAGTGGCGTAGCCAAGGGGGGGGCGAGGGGGGGCGACCGCCCCCCCAATGGTCTTCCAGGCCATTCCTGTGAAAAGTTTAAATCCGGGGAGAAACTTGTTGAGGGGGGCGGGGGCGGGGGGGTAATGATGTTACGTAGTGAAGCCTTCAAGGGAGAAGCAAGTTGACTCGTAATGATATTACTATATATTACTGTTTTAATATGCACGAAAATATTAAACGATCTGCGGCTTCGACGTTAAACGCAATGTAGCGCAATTCATCAAGGTCGTATATTTGACCTTGTGATTCTGCACAAACGTGCTGTCGCGCTTACGTGTAATCAACTTAATCCTTATCCCCCTTAAGCAATGTAAGATTATTTGCCGCAGTTGTAAAGTACCTACGTTTGGTGTAGTCTAGATGGAAAATATATCATTACAAGGTCCACATACATACGACTTATCATAAATAGTTCTCAATAAATTTTGATATGTGTACTACATTGTTTTGGTTTGGAGACAACAAAACTTTGCTATTTATGGCGATCAGTTATTTTTTTAAATCTCGCCTCAGAATGCGGGAAATGCAGTCTGAGAGATTCTAGAATTCAAAAGATTTCCGGGGGGGGGCATCCCCCCGGACCCACCTAGGAGGCTCGCGTCTTCAACGCTCGACCAATTTCGCTCCCCCAAAGACAGAACCCTGGCTACGCCACTGGGTAACACTGCTAATGACCTTCTCGCCCAGACTTGCCCTAGCGCTTAATCCTCTTAATGACCCCTAATGAGTTTCTCTTTTGTCTCCTGCACGTGCACTGAGGATAAATATGCAAATATCACACTTAGTAACAGAAAGCGTAGCAACGCTTTCAAAGTAGCTAGTAAATCGCTTTGCCTTTAGTTTATATTTCAACACTTAAAATCGTTCTTACGGCTTTTCGAAGTGATTCTTCATTCTATCTTTCTACGATTTCCTCGCTTATAAACAAGAGTTAAGTTAACAAGGATTCTAGGATGACTTACTCTGTTCAGGTTCTAATATAATATTCATAACTTATTCAAGTAATATTCGAGCTAAGTTATCTCAGCCGATTCAGACATTTAGACCGTTCAAATCTCTCTCTGTTCCTCCAGATAAGGCGACGATGTACATTCTCCATGGTTACACCAAAGCCTCGCCTAAACACCATAAAGAGCGGCGCCATGGGTGGTGCTCTTTGCGCCACCCGCACCACCCGACTCAGAATCCCTCTTCTATAAATTTAGGGTTAGGGGGTTTGGATATTAGCGTCACACCGAGCGTCACACTGAGCGTCGCACCGGGCGTCACATGTGGCGTCACATGTGGCGTCACGCTGAATATTTGATGAGGCGGCATCCCTTTGATACACTGGATGGGGGGGGGGGGTATCTACTCACATATTATCTCACAAATTTAAACTTTATTGTTACCTAGGAATTTTGCATGAAATATTTTAAATTCCCCTATGTTCATATTGAGATTTTCTAAACTAGGCTGTGAACTCGTCTATGCCCACATGAAAAGTAAACACAAGGCAGTGCCATCTTTTGTGATTTCATATTCTTTGTTCAATACTCCATAAACGCATGGCGCGTTTCACCGCGGAAAAATTGCATATTGTGTACATCGAAGTTTTGCTTGAAATACGCGTCTGCTTTTTTAGGCAATGGTTTTCCAAATATATTTGCAAGATATTACATTTTTTTATGAAACAGTTAAAGCCATGTACAGTTTGGGTGTTGTCGTAATTAATAACTCCAACCGCAAATTTAATATTTGAACCCCAGGTAACGAAACAATTTGTGTGGTTTACTGTAATCTTCCAAGTCTGAATACCAGATTCGAAAATGCAGTCACCAAATACATAACTCAAAGGTAATTTTGCTTTTACACTTTTGCTTTACTCATTCCTGTCCAAGGGCTTCTCCAGAGGTGAATAAAATCGTCTGGCGTTAGCCAGAATAAAATACTAAAGACCAATTCGGACAGGAAAGAGTTAGTGTACATTGTGGAGAAGGACGACCGTCCATATACACGTGAATTTCAACTCTCCGACTTAAATCTAACGTTATGTGAGCCATTTGGATTTCTTGAAGTGGTCACATCTCTTACTGTCACTCATATAAAGATGGGCTTTATTGTTTTGCCTTTTTGCTCGGATTTACCTCCGGGGTTAATGGTTCTCTCAGATTTGGTTCCCATTTCTAACCATGCTTTAGATTGATCCGCAAAGCAAGTTGTGTAATTTCCAAAATTGTCCTTCTCATCGTATACTACAAAGCAAGATTGAAGTTCATTTTCAGTCAATTCTGTTACAAATTCGACGTAGTCGTCAACGGAAGATTGAATTTCGCTCTTGTTTTTCAAACTTTCTAAAGATTCTGAAAAGTACTTTTTCAAGTTTAATACTTGTACATCGTTGCCATTCTCGAAGTCTTGCTCTGTAAACTCGATGTTGCTTTCACAAGCTACCAACGTAATTTCTAACTGCTCTCGTTGTGCATGAAGCTCCTTGATTTTCGAATTCTTAAGAACTGTAGCTTTTTCAACCAACCCATTATTTTCCGTCTCTAGATACTTTAGCCAGGTTTTCAAAATAGTCCATAATTTCTGCAATAGCTTTATCATTTCTGGCGTTAACACCTTCCTCATTTCTTCTAACATTTGCTAGTCCTGCAGATACCTCAATTTTATTTTATTTTACTTGTTCGAGCAGTTTAAGTAATTCATCTTTTTTTTCTTGTGCGACGTCCTCTACAAATGAGAAGTCGTGTTGTCGATGGTCCACTATAGTACAGTCTCTACAAATGGTTTCCTGGCATGTTGTGCAATGAAGCTTAATTACTTCATCTTTATGCTTGGCACAGCGTAGTGTGTCCAAAATCACAGGTGAATTACTTGCTTTCAACTCGTCTATCGATTTAGGATGATGATTACTTGCATCTCTAAATCGTCGGTGAGCATTGGTACAAAATGAACAGAGATAACGGCTACATTGCTCACAACGAGTTTCGGCAGCGTCTGTGCTGTCACAGTTCTCACAAACGATACTTCCCGAATCTGACCCGCCAGCTAAAGACAAAGTGGCAAAAAGGTTTTTGGCAAAAACTTTTGATGGCAAAAAGGATATATCAGGAGGATTTCCAACCTATAATGAGAAAGTTTTAATATTACTCATTATGCGACGTTCATACAATACATCGGTCTGTCTATAAAATTATAAAATGAAAGTTGTCACTAGCCTGCGAACCCAGACCTATTTTTCTGCCCTCGTTGCCTCCCGCGAAAACTACGGTCTGCGAACCCGAGCAGAGATTTGATTTCCGTGACGTAATACCTTTTTATCCAATCACAATTTACCTCTTAAAAACAGGGAACTAACGCGCGGGATTTGTGCGGGATAAACACGCAAACGCGTGGAAACAAAGGAGTGAAGCACAACAAGCTAAAATGGCAGAAAGTATTGAGAGCGCGTTTATTAATGTTTGTCACGTTTTTGGCTTCGAAAGCTTGAGTAAGCATCAAGAAGATGCCATAAAATATATCGTGAAAGCAAGAAAGGATCTTTTTGTTAATTTACCAACTGTGTTTGGCAACTTTTTCATATATCAAGCCTAATTGCCACTTGTGTTTGCTTCACAGTCCAGTGAGTCTCTGAAACATATCATCCTCGTGGTCTCTCCGTTAACCAGCCTGATGAAGATCAAGTTGGTCGCCTTAATTCTCTAGGAATTAGTGCTATATCACTGAACGACATCGGTTCAGATGTTCCAACAGCGGTAGTTGTTTTGGAACTTGACATGTCAAGAAAGCTATTAACCATCACACCGTCCTGGGGAAAACAAGATTCAGAAGTATACGATGTATAACGTCTCGCAGAGTATCACCTTTTTATAAAATAGATTATCAACACTATAATCTCTAACAAATTTATCTAACACTATTATCAACATTATAAACTTTTTTCATTTTAAGATACCTAATCAACGTCTCATTTAACCTCAATTATCATGCAGAAGCCAACTTTGTGCACCATCATTTTTTTATTGAATTTTATCGATGTTTTTTCAAAATATAGGGGGGGGGGGAATATAGCGTGTGACCGGCTTGCAGGCTCTTGAGATATCAAAGAAAAAGAAGAGAGATCCTGCACGGACTATACAATCTTATATAAACATCCGCCCTGTTTGAGACAAAGTCCATCGATTACATACTAGATACGTGATTATTCGTGTGTAACTAAATGAATCAAATCAAACAAAATGTCTTTCTTGTCGACTGCGAATAACTGGCTAATTGGAATTGGATACTGCTGCAATTGTGTTTTTGACGATTATTTTATCCTTCTTGCAATATTTTCTGAATTTATTGCAATAAGTACAGTGTTTCTTTGTTTAACTCCAAGTATAGGTGAAACTTTGACTGTATACTGCAGTTTCCGGATGTTCCGATTTTATTCCAAAATAAGATCTTTTCCTCTTCAAACTTTGATACACAACATTACGTTATGAATAAATAGATAACAATTTTGAAATTTGCTTTTATAATTTAAATCAAAAATCAAACCTAGAAATGAAAATTCCTGTCATGATTTCAGACGCAAATATCTAAATTCTAAAGTACTTGTACAGGCTTTCTTTCTCTTATCTGCATTATACTCCTCCCCCCCCCCCCCCCCTTCACAAGAGCCTACTCACAGGCTACAAAGTGTGAACCAATGTAACTGCAGCGCTATCTGGGTGAGATTAACAAGTAGACTCCATTTTGTATACGGATGATGCCACTTATGTTTCTTACTTAATTGTGACGTATTCTGTTATTTCTGTACCACTATTTAACAAATCGGCATTCTTTTTGCCGTGATCTGTTCAGTCATAGTTGTACATATAATGTTACTGATGTTCTTACTTTGTTGTAATGTATTCTGTACATCCATTTAACAACTACATTCCATTTTTCCACTGTCGTGTTCAGTCATATAGATGTACAGATAATGTCATTGATATTCTTTGTTGTAGAATATGTGTGTAATTTAATTAGAAGGGGAAATAATTGCATGAGAAGAAATAAGTTAAAGATTAGAAATTGTGGCCAAACCACATTTATATTAAATGAACTTGAACTTGTTAGGTTTTGATTATCTTAATAAGCCATTTGCGCGATGACGTAAAATAGCGTTGGGTGACTACAAGTACTAGAATGCTTTGCCAGTATCCTCCATTTATCAGTACACTAGGACGCATGCTGCCAATGCAGTCTGGTAGTTGTAGTCATCCTACGCTATTCTACGTCGTCCCTCATTAATTAGGGAAAGGAACATAATATGTTGCAGAAATTATCAATTAATACCTTAAGAAAACGTATAAGAAATAGGTTATAGTTAGAGAATGTCTTCCTGTCTTATAATTAACAATTAGACAACGAGACCGAGTTTTCTATGAGCGAATAGTCAACGAGTCGCTCATAGAAAACGAGGTCGAGTTGTCTAATTGTTTTAGTATCAATTTACCAACAAAAGTTAAATAAATTCTCGACCATAACATATTCTTTGAGGTTCGTTTAATACATTTTTTAACAGCCAGCAACAAACGTTCAACAGTCATTTCGGACATCTCCTTGGCCCGTACAGTAATTGATGGAAAAGAAAAGTTTTCTTGCATAATTTAGCATGGATTTTCATGTACAATATTGAAACAATATATATCCACTCATTTGTTTTGTAAAAGTGACAAAAAAGTTGAAAGAAACATTCAATTTAGCATATAGTTTACATCACGAAATCTTGTCAACAGCTAGCGTAATTTTGAAATGTGTTTTGTTTGCAGTTATTTCGTTTTAAACGAACACAGATAAAACATTTAACGATCTTACCATTAATAATTTCCATCCTAACCATTTTGTAGCCGTTTTTGTTTTCTGTAGAATGTATTTCTTCGCCTAAATGTTCAATTTCTTCTTTCACTTGCACACTCCGTTATAATTTCGTTATAATTTTATTTTTTCGTAATCTGTAAATTCAATTATAGATGTATACAGAAGACGATATTAATGTTCTTTCTAGGCTCCAGTAGCGGCGCCAGGGTACAACAAGTTGGGGGAATAATCGAAGAAACGAAGGCGCGAGAAACCTCTAGGAGGGTCGGAAGCATGCCCCCCCTGGAATTAAGTCTCTGAAATGCCAATTCCTGCATTTTGGGGAGATTCAGCACAGAATTCTGAAGATTTTAAACGTCATAGAAAACACAGAAGATTACACTAGGTGGCTTTCTGCCTGTAGTTTCCATATAATGATTCAGATTAGGATCTCAATCAAAACTTACCCCCCACCCCCAACTTTTCCCCCCGAGTTTGGACGAATTGGAAAACCGACCTTGGATAGAACTGGGGGGGGGGGACGTGCTCCTCGTTTAGAGAATACTAACAAACATAGCCAAATGTTATATGAAAAGATTAATAAATATAGAATTCTATATAAATAATACTAAGGAAAATGGAATCAGTTTTTATGAAAATACAATAGAAATATAGTTGAAATATGAGCGATCGTCAATCTTTATGGGCATTATTTGACTGTAAAAACATGTAGGATCAAGACAAGAACATTAAACAAAAGAAGTTTTTAATCTCTGAAACAAACGCCAGCCACCAGCTTAGCAGCTGGGAATTTGAGAATCGGGTGACAAAAGTGGAGCAAAAAAGTACCGGATCTTGAGTTCACACGACACCACCAACGGTTCCGTTTTAATCTTGCGTCGTTTGGAAATCGGTTTCAAATTGCTCCAGTTAGAGTTACGTTTTAATGCTACTTTGATTCGGAACCGCGTGATCAGAGTTTAAGGGTTTTAAAAACTTTTTAGCGCCGTTCAACTCACTCCGAACTCGTGTGCACAGACCCAGTAAATAAACATTATGGTGAAAGTTTTGGTATAACCAGAAGTCTTAGGTTATAAAATTAGCGTGTTGCGTAGGCAGTGTTGAAACAACAATCAAAATTCAGTAAGGTTAGATATATTGCCGAAACGGAGAGAACGTAGAAGTCTGACGTTTCCCTTCGTCAGAGAGAAACGACTTGGTTCTCTCTGACGGAGGGCCTTCGCTGGAAACGTTAGACTTCTACGTCTTAGGTTTTAGTTTAAAGTTTAATCGTATTTGGAATTGGGAATTTTTAATTTGCATTGAAATTGAGTCAAAAAATTACCAAGAGTTAAATATTTTGAAATTATTCAAAACACTCACAACATATTATTATATTGTTTTTAATATTTCTTTAACCCTTTAAAGGTTTCCCTCTGACAAGTGAAATCGCCTGGCGTTAGACAGCTGAGTAAAAAATGTTGCCAAATAGCAACAATGCTCATTCAGTAAATTTTGTTGGACTGAAAGGTTGAAATTCCATGTTAAATTAGTTAATTGAGAGGAGAATATTTTTATGTCACGGATTTTTGTTGAAAAACGCTCAAATCAATTTTGGTTTTCGGTTGCCCCCTCAGAAGCAGTTTATTTTAGCTTTATTGCCGAACTTATAGGCACGTTTGAAACGTCGCTCTTCTCATGCGCCAAACCTAATGGCTAATTACTCGGGCTACCTATGGTAGACGAGTCTAGGTTTCGCGATTATTTTTATTTTTATTTTTATGTGTCGCGTTATTAGTCCTCCGCGCGGCCGCTGGCGATATTGGCCTATAAGCTTCGCGAAACTGAGGCATGTGACTATATCTATGCATGTAACCACTGACCAGTGCATGACTGCAATTGCCTTCTTTCTTTTCGACTGAGCGAGTGAGTGAGTGAGTGCCCTTTCTCGTCTTGGATGTGTTTTGTGTGTTATGTTCACACACATAGTTATTGGACAGTAATGTCGCTGGCAAGTATCTTGATATTATTATATACGCTTACAATCGCACACGCCGTTCATTAAGTGAACTTGCAGGTGACACTTTCTAGGTAAACATGAAGCTGTGTAATATTAAAGGCGAAGAGACGTGACATATTGAACTCTGTACCAATCTCGTACCCAGAGCCAAATATGCCCGGCCGCGCGGGCAAATCAAATGGCTCTGGGACCATTCTCGTCCCCAGAGCCTCTCCCGTGCTGGCGCGCGTTAAAAGGCTCTGGGGGAATCCATATATCATCGCGATCTGATTGGTTGTTCAAATTCAAAGAATGTTTATAAATAAACAGTATTTGAGACACGAAAACTGACAACGAAGCACAATTCTAATCATAGTTCTAATCCGAACAATTTAATCGAACATTTTT
Organism: Paragorgia papillata; assembly: GCA_035771165.1. Lineage (NCBI taxonomy): Eukaryota > Metazoa > Cnidaria > Anthozoa > Scleralcyonacea > Coralliidae > Paragorgia > Paragorgia papillata. The sequence goes on from JAWNZC010000003.1 coordinate 2,852,077, forward strand.
CAAAGCAATCAACCCGTTTCCCCTTATATAATTAAATCAAACACAGAAGACAGACAGCAATTTGAAATCGATAGGCGATAGACGATATTAGACAGCAGTCACAGCACACTGCTGGCTGTTCGTGCATGGTACATATTAATAAGAATCTCATTGAAATATACACGTCAAATATAAACGAACGGTGCAACATATTAAAGAGAACTACCTTCGCTTAAAGAAGCCGTAAATACGAAGAAATTCCGACGCGGCTCTAGTATTGCCAAGCTCTGAAGCGAACTCGTAAATTTTAATGCCTTTTGCCCCGCCGAATAAACGCGGCGATGAGCTACACTCAGCAGGGACCTTCTTCGAACGGAATATACCACAATCAGAATTGTTCCAAAGTCAAACGAGTCTGGTCAATACGAGACAGCCAAACCGCCAGAATCGAAAACGAAAGGAAAATTATATTGCAAACAACTGCCGATGATCTCGTGTCCAACTCCCAAACCGCGAACTTAAACGCATGCGCTTTAGAAAGAACACCAAAGAATCTTGGTGTTCCGGTTTGGATTCCCCCAGAGCCTTTTCAGCGCGCCAGCACGGGAGAGGCTCTGGGGACGAGAATGCTCTGGGACAAGCCGTTTGAAACCCCACGAATCGTGGGGTTTTGGGGCGTGCGCAGTTGATAATTCTGTCCTAGTCCTTCTCGGCTCCTGTTTATTTCGAGTCTTCGACTCAATATTTGCATTGAAAGTTGTGTTTGGTGTTTTCAAATATATTGAGACTTTTTGACTATGGCATGTACTTTAGCGTCTGAAATTGAGCCTGGCCTACTGGATGATGCAGTAAATTATTCGCTGGAAAAGATCGGGAAAAAAGACTTATGTGCATCCTTTTGCTGAGACCTTTATTGTACTATGGAGATAGTCAATGGCTGAGATGTGTTGGCAGTCCTGCCGACCGGTTTTGGTAAACGTAAATCGCTCATATTTCAACTTCTCCCATTTGTCTTCGACTTTCTCAGTGGTGAAGAATCGGTGTCTTCGGTGATTGTGATTTCTCCTTTAAATGGTTTGATCCGAGATCAAATTGAAAAAGTCACATGCTTGCAATAACGATCAAAACGCTGAACTTCCTGAACACAGAAATACCGATTAGGCTGACACGTTTTCAAAGTATAATGCTGATCAGTTATCGACGTTTCAACTTAATTGCAAACTGTATTACTTTTTATGCCGCTTTTGTATGACTGAATATAAAGACGAAGGTTCTCAATGGCAACCAGCACACTGCACGTCACGTTACACTGAACGTCATCATGCATCTTTCTTTCTGATTGTCCAGTCAACTTTTAATGCAAATGTATTATGTATCTATAAACTGCAAAATTTATGCAAGGTACAAGGAATCGAATAAACACTTTTTATATACATCTTTTATTTTTAAGATATTATACTGTGTCTGTAAGCTACAATATTTGAGGGTCACCTCAAATAGTTTTGAGGGTCACCTCAAATAGTTTTGAGGGTCACCTCAAATAGTATTGTCCCAGATCATGTGCTTTTGTTTCATCTATATAGCACTTTATCAGCGTTTATAATCACACTTAAAAATAATTATTAAAAAATAATTTTAAATTTTTCAACATAAAAACTGTGAACCAGCAGGTGGAACATGCCTATCACAGTTTATACGATCATGCCACAAAGACTTAAAGAGCACATCATTGCTGTTGAAGCCTGCTATTTAGGGCACTTTCCAATCAGTCCGGCCAGAATGGACTTGCTTTTGATTAGGACCAAATTTTCCAGTCAGACCATCCCAGATCTCAAACGAATCGTGTTCCATTTAACCGGACTGACCGGTCTAACCGTGTGTATGGAAAGCCCCCATAGTTGAACAGTTTAACAAGGACTCCTCCATTAAAAAATTTTAATATATCAAAAAAATAACAATATTTTGATAATTATTATCTGAAAACAAGAATAATATATTTGTTTAATGTGTTAAAAATACTATTGAAGTTACTACATTAATACCATATTTTTGAAGTCAGAGTCAATTATTGATGCATTTAAATTTATATTTTCTGCAGCAACTTCTTGGCAAAGATAATATGAGGTGGAAAAAAGTTGATTTCTTTTTGGGACAGCAGATTGACTATGACAACCAAAATGTTTTCTGTCACTTTTAGTACCAATACACGTGCATACCACTGATCGTGCATACTGCTAGGGGTTTAACCTGTACACTAATCTAGTATAGCAACACAAATAAAATACAAAACAATATGATTTTTTATTTTAAACTTTTTACTCATTGAAGTCATCAGAAAATGATGATAATTTAAATGAGTTAGAACATAAAAATTAACTCTCTCATTTACAACTTGCCCAGACTTCCTCAGTTGTCCCACAACAACATGCATAAGAGTTGAAATGGTAATCTTATTTAAATTATTTATTGTTTCAATTTTAAAAAAAATACTCAATAGTAACAATAAATTCTGCTATAGTACTCCTCAGTATCAGACGTGTGACCATTAACCACATTTGTTTGTAGGTACTGTCAAGAGCAAACCTAATGTTACTAATCCCTCTGATGCCATAATGATGTGCTCTAATTTGGCTAGCACAACAGTAGCCTATATACAAACATTCCATAAAAATATCATAACTGCAGTGCCAGTTCTCATTATAAAGTTTTGATTATATATTACAAAACAATATCCAAAACTAATGTTGTGTTGAGTGATAGCGGTGACAAGGTCAGTGAGGAATTTAAGTTTCGAATACCCTGCATGTTACATAGGCAAGTGGAGAATTTGAGTTTCAAATTCTCCGGTGGCTAGCTGAGCAGGAAATCTAAAGTCTGGTAAGGCTATTCATCAAAAAATAGCATTATCACATGGTACAAATCTAACTCTCTGATTAGACAACTTAACCGTGAAGTATATTTGAGAAATAGAAAATGGCCACCTGTATTTACTGGTATATAGCCTAATATAAACATGAGTGAGTTGGGAGAGTTCAAAATGGCTCAAGTTTACATAAGTACTTTCAGATTCTCCCAAACTCACTCGAGTGTTTGCATCATGTTATATAAATGCAGGGCGTTCTATTATGAAAATAATACGGCTAAGAAATGTGCTGTGACATCACAACCATGTTTGCAGAGCCTGATATAAACACAGTAACTAAGCAATCACATTGTGCATAAAATACAACCTATTTTAAAAAATAATATATTTAATTACACTAAACAATAATTATATTTGGCAGAATACTATAAAAAACAAAATAATAAGAAAACTGAATATACATGTACTGTGTCTGTACATGAACCATTATCAAATATTGGCATGATGATTGATGATTCAATGTTGCAAGAGCACAAACAGGTCTATTGGTTTAATAAAAGTAATGGATATTAGGATATAGTACTAGTCTTTGAAAACTGGTGTAACCCATTGCCAACAACTGAACTGATGTAGACTCATTTTAATATAGCTGCTGCTGTATTTGTAGATTCTACTAGACTACAGTCTAAGAGTGTCAGACTCAAATTTTAATAAAACAAATGCAGTACGCTGTACTGGCCTGGCAAGTGGCAACATTTCTGGCAATATAAGAATGTTGTACTTATATTCCTTGAAGTCAAACTCAATGTCTATATGACAATATACCATAAATATTTGTAGCACGAAACTGAAATCTGAAAAAGTGAATTCACGTCACGACCAAAGGCCTTTGTCACGACCCACAGCTACGACGAATCTGCCGTACGTTCTCCCGTAAACGCTTAAATCAGGGATCCAAACATGTTACTAAGCCAAATAAGTATATTTCTTGTCTCTTTGGAAAGAATCTTTCATTTTGTCAGGTTTAATTCTCATAAAGATGTTTTCATTTTGCTCCGCTCCTCTTGAAAATTCAACATGGAAACATTAGAAACCGTTGGGAGAATGAGGATGAAATTATCTGCGCAGCGCAGTAGGCGTTGAAGCGTTAAACCAATCAAAGGCAAGTTTCAAACGGCTTGTCCCAGAGCCATTTGCTTTCCCGGGGGGGAAGCTGGCTCTGGGTACGAGATTGACTCTGTACATGTGTGGAAATAAAACTTTCTTTCTTTGCTTTCTTGATGTCTGATCAAGTCTTTCTCGTCTCGGATGTGTTCTGTGTGTTTACAGACATAGTTGTTGGGCAGTAATGTCGCTGGCAAGTATCTTGATATTTATATACACTTACAATCGCACACGCCGTTTATAGTTGTGTTGATATTTAATACCTGAAGAGACTCGACATATGAACGCTGTGTACATGTGTGGAAATACGTTAATAAATACAGGCAATCGTGTTTTGTTATTGCAAGTTGTGTTTTCTATCGGAGAATTGGATTGTGTTTTGACTTTTGTCTTTGACCAATGTGTTTAATAGACTTTAGATCTTAGCACTGCATGTGACATCACCTACTATACTATATATAGCACTGTGATTTTGCAGTAGCCCGAGTGAACGCCTGACCAGGCGTCTTGTATAAATAGATTCGACGTTGGAGCGGCATCGATTCTAAAGTCGAACTTAATTCGTCGAACCTAAGTCCTCAAACTATTAAAAACAAGCAAAAACTATGTGCATGGTCGGTGGCAGCGATAATACTTTAAAATTATTTATGCATTAGGTTCGGCACATGAGAAGTTCGACGTTTGAATCAGAGTCGCTCCAATGTCGCAATTATAATTGGATTCAAACGTCGCTGTTCTGCCGCACTTAATGCTTGTATTAGGTTCGGCTCATGAGAAGAGCGACGTTTGAAAAATTATGCATTTGCGGACAACATAACTGCATTTGCGGATTGAGAAACAAATTGAAAGATACAAGTGTTTTTATTAAATGTAGGTATGATACAAAAATGTTGAATCTGCAATATTCACAGAGCAAAATTGTCTCAAGTTCAAACAACATTTTCGTTTTGGTTTCCCACTCAAAAGTAATTAACTACTTAATCTATTTTATCATTTTTGTCTAGCTTGTACATTCAACATATACCTTTTAAATGCATTTGAAAGTCAAGAGATATATCGATAGATGTGTATTGTCGATATTTTTTAATTAATGTACATACGATCACTAGACATCAGTTTTGGTTTTTACGCGACATAGAAAAAAATTATCCTCTTAAAAAGCTGATAGAAAATGCCGTAAATAGAATCAAACCAAACATGATTACACATAACTTGCTCCAAGTCGGCCTCTCTTTTTAGACTACACACAACATTAGAAATATTTATAAGTGAAATTTTAGTATGTAGGTTAAAAATATGTGAAAACAATTTGAAATAATTAGTCTGCAAAATTAATTTTTTTATCAATCGTGAGCGGGCGGAATCCTAGGTAATGCTGCAATTTGATTGGCTGCGTGAGCGGGCAGTTTTTTACGATATCTGACCACGGTCACGGAATCCTAAATTTCCGTAAATTTTTTTAAATCAATCGATAAAATGAAATAAATAAGAGGAAAATTTGCCAAAGCAATGGATTGGGAAGAAGACAGCCACAGCGATAGCGAATTTTACTATCCAGACGAAGTGGGAATTGGCAACGCTGGAAATAAAAGCTATGAATTTGAGACTGAGAACTTAAACTTAAGTAAAAGAGAAGAGAGCGAAGACATTAATATGGACTTTATTCAAGATTTCACAACTGCTCAACGCCCCGAAAGCACGCTGAAGAAAACAAAATATGACATGAATGTTTGGCAACGATTCTTTCTTACCATTAATGAAAAAAGAGAAATTAAAGACATATCTTCCAGTGAACTAAATGTCCTCATGTGCCGCTTTTTCATAAACATTAAGAAGAACGATGGCAGCCCGTACGAACCATGCAGTTTCCTTGACATCTTTTAACGAAGTCTTCAGCGTTATCTGAATGACAATAATTCGACTACTAAAATTTTTAAAGACCAAGAATTTTCCAAGGTAAGAGACGTTCTTTGCCAAAGGTAATCGCCCACAAGCTGCTCGAGCACTAACAGATGCTGAAGAAGACGAGCTTTACAAGTCAGGTCAGTTTGGTACTGAAACACCAGAAGCTCTCCGGACAACGATGTGGTGGCTTCTATCTCTCCATTTTGGATTTCGAGCGCGAGACGAAAGCCGAAAGCTGAAAATGGGGAGACGTTCAGCTGAAAAACGACGGAGAATCTGGTCGACAATTTCTTCTTTGGTCGGCAGAAAGAGGATCAAAAAACCCGAAAAGGAGATGAACACCAGCGAGCTTTTTGTCCTGTCGCATACGCAACCAACAACGAAAGATGTCCTGTGAAATACTTCAAAGAGTTTGAAAAACATCGCCCAGTTCAGATGAAAGAGCCCGAATCACCATTTTATCTGACCATTAATCACAGAAGAAATCCAAAGAGCGAAATTTGGTATTCGAGAGCTCCTCTCGGCAGAAACGAAATTGGCAAATTTCTTGCAAAAGCAGCAGAAAAAGTCGGTTTATCGGGCAACGTCACAAATCACAGTGTCCGCAAAACATGTATTTCACGACTTATGGATGCAGAAATTCCAGCCAATTATGTTGCCCAGCTCAGTGGTCATAAGAACTTAAAAAGTCTTGACTCCTATAAGTCTGCTTCACTCGAGCACCAGCGAAAGATGTCCCATGTTCTAAGTCGTTCGCATCAATCGGCACAATACGTTGAATCTGGCAGTTCTTCGATGGCTACAACATCATCTACAGTTTTGGAAGCTGGAAATCTTCTGAACTCACCAACTTCTGGTCCTTTTGGTTTGTTTTCAAGCGCCGCCATCCGTAAAATTAGGGCAATGCACGTTCAATTTCAACCTGCCATGCAATGTCGAAAGATGTTCGAGCAATTCCAAAGCTCAACCACAGATCAAGCGACGTAGAATAATCGTCAACGATGATTCAGATTCTGACTAAATAGCTTTTGAACAATGTACTTTAGCACACTTCAATAACTTTGTTGTTTTTTTCACTCTGATTGTTTTGTAATGAGAAGTTTTATCTTGCTTTTCCAAGCTTGTTTTTCAATACGAACACGCCATCAAAAAATAATTCGAAAATGCCGTTGGCAGTCAATGACGTAACCATCTTAAACGTTACGTAATTGTAAATATTTAATCCATTTCCACTTTTCATCAAGTTTGTGTAATTATCAATTGAAGCGATTTATATAATATGGTTTGTTAATTAAAATCTACTGTATTGGCTAAATAAAGAAAATTTTGTGTTATATATGTTACTTTGTTTTGTTCTGTCAATTATAAATCGCAATATTTTTCTATTTAAATGATAAAAGAATAAATATGTTATTTACCGTTTTGGTCGGTCCGTATGGAAAAATATTTGCCCTCGGTCTCAAAAATGTCCCTCGGCCTACGGCCTCGGGCCACTTTTTAGACCTCGGGCAAATATTTTTCTATACGGACCTCCCAGCCGGTAAATAACATAATATATCTTGCTGAGATCTATTCATCCACATAAATTATCAAATAATTCTTCTTCTTATAATTAGTATTGTCTGAGCCAAGGGTGTTTCAAGTTTGCCGTGTTCACGTTTGTCGATGGGTATAATAGCTTTTTCAGACGTGATACTTGTAGCTCTGATACTTGGCAATCCAAGGACTGGATTATACAGTAATATACAGCAAAGAGCTGCCTGAGCTGTCAGATGACCTTCGACAGAACATACGACGAACCTCTACGACCAAGATCGTTACCACCAGATGTTTGGCACACGATATCTATCGATTTTAAAGGCCCTCTAAGAGATGGAAGGTACACGTTAGTTGCCTATCACCTCTACAGTCGATATCCAGTGGTCGGATATTGAAAGTCAACATCGTTTGCCAACGTCAAGCCAATTCTGGATTCAATGTTTGCCACTTTTGGGAAAGTTCACACAGTGAAGATAGACAACGGACCGCCATTCCATGGTTACAAGTTTCCCGAATATGCTGAGGCAAATTTAGGGTTTTCGCCATCACAGAATCACCCCTAGACACCCACGAGCGAACGGCGAATGTGAGAGATTTATGCAAAATCTGAAAAAAGCTATTCGAATTGCAGAGCAAGAAAATGTCGACTACGAGGAGAAGATAAACGGAAAGTTAGAAGCTTATAGAGTTACGCCTCATCCATCCACGGTGAAAAGCCCATATGAGCTGATGTTCGGAAGAAAAATGAACTTAAGGTGGCTCCATACAGTTTCTTGAAAAATGGAAAATACAAAGATTGAGAGTCCAAAACACGTCATTAAACAATTCGGAAAAGGAATAAAACTATATGTTATGCATAGTTAAACAGTCTGACAATCAAAAACTGTTACCAAATAAAAAGCAACAGTTGTTGCTATGGCAACAATGACGTTTCAAAATGGCAGCCAATTACCCTTCAAACTAATTATTCGAAAAACGTTTGGTGACCCCCATTTTTTTTCCCCATTAAAACCTTTCTTGAAGTACGAGTAATCAATAGGCCGATTTAAAAAAAATTCTGTAGAACGAAATTTAAAAAAAATTAACAAACATGATTTTTCCGGGGAAAAAATTATTCGTTCTACAGAATTTTTTTAAAATCGACGTATTGATTACTCATACTTCAAGAAAGGTTTTAATGAGAAAAAAAATGCGGGGTCACCAAAGTTTTTTGCGAATTAAATTAATTTGAAGGGTAATTGGCAGCCATTTTGAAACGTCATTGTTGCCATAGCAACAACTGTTGCTATTTATTTGGTAACAGTTTTTGATTTGTCAGACTGTTTAACTATGCATAACATTTAGTTTTATTCTTTTTCCGAATTGTTTAATCACGTGTTTTGGACTTCAAACTTGTATTTTCCATTTTTCAAGAAACTGTATATAGCCACCTTAAACATTTCCCGACTATGAAGAGTAAAGTTGTTAATAGAGCTGTGGTTCCAAACAGTCAAGAAACACCGACAAAGAAAGTAAGAGTTGAAGAACGGAGACGAGTTGAACTATCTGACATAGAAGAAAGTGACACCGATGAACCACATGTCGAAATTACTGAAACCAGAAGTAACACGTCAAATTTGGTAGATTGTGTCCAGAGAACCAGATAAGGACGAGAGGTTATAAGACCAGAAAGATATGGAGAATGGACTGAAAGCTAATTTGTTAAGTACTGTAATTCGGTATAATTAACTTGTTAAGTATTCTTTAAGCATTATTGCATTATTGTTCACATTTAGATAGTCATGATGTTAGATTATACAGTATACAGTTCTAAACTGAAAAAAGAAGAAGAGAAGTGTTATTTGGAATATTAATTAGATAATGCTAATTACTTAAACTTATTATGAATATGTAAATCAAGATAGCACATGCATATAAGTCATAGGAAATAATAATAAATGTAGATCTTTTAATGTAAGATTGAAGAGTGTAGAAGTAAACTCTAACAAGTATTACTTATAATTACCTTATTATCTAACTTAATAAGTTATACATTTCTGATTTTATTATAGCGAAGTTATTTCTTTTGATCTATTTATATTGATTTGATCCATTCAATGCCGAAGAAGAATGAAATTTTATGATTATATTAAACTGGGAAAGTGAATTTCAGATATTTCGGATACATGTATATTATAATCAACACGGTGCATGTTATCTTAACTTTTTGTGCCTTTTAAATGGATAAAACTAAGACAGACCTGCGCTTACTTTGACGGTTCACTTGAGTAAAGCGAAAAAAGTGCAAGAGTTAAACGTTTTGAACCTATAAGACTAAGTCGACAAATTTTGCGCTGAGCATTAAATTTGCGATCATGCATGTTATACTATAAAGTTGATCCTGAAATTATTTAACCATTAGAAACGAAAGTTTATATCGAAGTTGGGTATAACATATGAGAAAACAAAGAAATAAAAAATATACTAGAAAGTGAAAGTCAGCAACATGCAGGCTGCTGGCTGCCTTTGAATATACCTTAATTGAGTCTGATCTGAATTATGCCTTGTACTTCAATCCTGTACTTCATACAATTTGGTATGTCTACCATTAGACGTAATCAATATTTCTATTTTATGAAGAATTAAAACCAGTTTGAAATAAAACTTGTTTTATAGAACAGACATCGGCATCAAAGACCAGTCTTACCAATTTGTCGCCACTCAACCCAAAAGACCCCTGCCGAGTCAAATTGATTAAAATAGAACTTCAAGGGATTAGTACCGCTCTGATCAAATCGCTTACTTATAAAGGTTATATTTCCAACCCAAGCTACGCTATCTCTGTTATATCTCAGAGCCAAAAAAATTACCGCAATATAACATATGTTTCAGACTCAATACAGTTATGTTGCTGGGTAGTTTCATATTCTTTATTGTAGAAGTATGTTTCTCCAGCATAAAATGATAAAAAAGGGGGTAAAAACCAAGCTTTCGGACTATGCGTCCATCGTCAGGGTAAAATGGTTCAAACGAGCTTGAGGCCTGCGCTAAACGTCGCACAATAGACGAATTTAATTGTTTGAATTTTATTCGATGAAACTGCGACGTTTAACTCGATTAAATTCGACACACGTATTAAATTCGTCTCGGCAATTAAATTCGTCGATAATGCGTGTTCGAGTTACAGGACGAATTATCGTCGCGTCGAATTAAATGTTTCGCTTCTGTCTGACTATTCGGCGTCATGTTTTCAAGAAGTCATTTTCAGGATCAACGAGTCCAAGTAAAAACAATTAAATTAAATTCGACTGAAATTCGACGTTTAAATCGACGTCGCATTTACGTCGCATTACCGACGAAGTTAATTCGAATTAAATTCGTCTGAATTAAATTCGTCTATGTGCGACGTTTAGCGCAGGCATCAGTCTCTGTTAAAATACATTTACATATGCAAATTATCAAACTTATAAAATATAACTACAAAGGGTTAATTATTTAAAACTATAATAGAATTGTTCAGCAATGTTTAAAAGCTCTTCCTAATGAGTGGTTTATATACTTCAGGGAGTGTTCTTCCATTGTCTCTGTTCGAAATATCATTTCTCGATCGCCTTTTCAATAAGTCATGCTTTCTTCGATTTCCTTTGTGACCATCTGTTTTCTTTACATACAATCTTTACATCCTCCCATACCACCGAGTGTTCATTATCGTGTGCATGTTTGGCTAACGCCGAATTCTTAGTCCTTGCCAATCGTACATACCTGTGATGTTCATTCTTTCCTGTCCCCAAAGCACGTCCTGTCTCTCCGATATACTCTACATCACAATCCTTGCATGGGATGGTATATACAACTCCAGTTTGCTTTAGATTTGGCAGCGGATCTTTAGGTTTCATGAGGCAATCCTTTAAAGTAACCAAAGGTTTTATGGACACATTTATGTTGCGCTTCTCCAAAACTCGTTTTAATCTTTCTGTGGTGCCTTGAATATAAGGGAGGACTACTAGACCAACATTATTTCTTTCTTCTCTTCTTACAGTGGTGTCGGTGTTGAAACTGCGTTTGAGTTTCCTCTTCACATTTTGTAAAAACTCCCTTGGGTATCCATTGCTCATTAATGAATTGAATACATGCTTTTCCTCTTCCTTCTGGTCTTTCTTATCGGAATTAACTCTCCCAGCTCTGTAGTAAAGAGTCGAGACCTTGTGCTGAATGGCAAGGTGAGACCAGTGGCGTAACGGAGGAAGACGGGACCTTAGGTATATTTCGTGTGGGGGCCATTGTTGTCATGATTTGACTGACATTGGGCGGGGCTGCGGCGGACTGGGGGCCCCTCGTGGCCCCCAACTGTCGGGGGCCCTTAGTTCTCGCCCTAACCCTACCTAATGAGCGTTACGCCACTGGGTGAAACTCCCTTGGATATCCATTGCTCATTAATGAATTGAATACATGCATGTTTCTCGTTTGCTTCTGCTCTTTCTTATCGGAATTCTGTAGTAAAGAGTCCTGGCTGCTAAGTCCTTGTGCTGAATGGGATGGTGAGACGCATAATGCAAATATCGGTCCGAATGCGTTGTCTTTCTATAAACCGTTGTGTTGATTGTTCCATCTCGATTCACAATGTTCATTGTATCTAAAAATGGGAGCCGCTTTCTTTATACTTCTCAACTTAATATGCTGATTCTGGTTATTCAAATGACCGTGGAACTGGGCTATCTGTGTCTTCTTTACAGCTGCAAGGGTGTCGTCGACAAACCTATGATCTAGGAAGGTAATCAGGGCTTTATACTCCAAATATTCCATCACGAAATTAGCAATCACAACCGATACTGGCGAACCAATTGCTGTGCCATGAATGTTCTTGTAGAAAGTATATTTAATTTGGAATTCTGTCGACTTTAAACAGAAATCAAGAAGCTCCACAACATCTTGATGCGTCAGCGGTGTCCTTAAACGTAATGTTCCATCATTTTCCAACTTCAATGCTGCAATTTGTATGGATAGCTCAATAGGAATAGATGTAAAGCGCGATACTACGTACCTCATCATCGTCTCATTGAAATTGTTTAAAGTCGACCATAGTTAGTGGAGGGAGATGGTTTGGAAACTCGGCAAAAGTCATTGTTCTATGGTTTTGTCCAATTTGTTTAATTTCACGGTCACTGAACGTATTGTATTTTCTGTATAATGAAGCAGTCATGCAATAGCAACGTTCGGGTTTAATTAGTGCAGTCCTTCGTCGTCACGTGTTGTAAGTCCTTTGTTCGTTGGGTATAGTCCTTCGTCGTCACGTGTCCATAGAATTCCCTTTCTTCAACCAATTGCCTTCCTCCAACATGAACAAAATAACATAACCATTGCATAATCTTGAAAGACAATGGAGCTTCCAAACCATCCCACTCCACTAATTGTGAGTCGACAGAATTCCAATTTAAAGATACATTCTACAAGTAGATTCATGGCACAGCAATGGGTTCGCCAGTATCGGTTGTGATTGTTAATTTGGTGATGGATGATTTGAAGTATAAAGCCCTGAATACCTTTTCATGGCGACCAAGATTATTTCATAGGTTTGTCGACGACACCCTTGCAGCTGTAAAGAAGACACAGATCCACGGTCATTTGAATAACCAGAATCAGCATATTCAGTTTACAGTTGAGAAGTATAAAGAAAGCGGCATCCCATTTTTAGATACAATGAACATTGTGAATCGAGATGGAACAATCAGCACAACGGTTTATAGAAAGACAACGCATTCGGACCGATATTTGCATTATGCGTCTCACCATCCCATTCAGCACAAGGCCTCGGTAGCCATGACTCTTTACTACAGAACTGCGAGAGTTAATTTCAATATACGAAAGACCAGAAGCAAGAGGAAAAACATGTATTCAATTCATTAATGAGCAATGGAATACCCAAGGGAGTTTTTAAAAAATGTGAAGAGATAACTCAAACGCAGTTTCAACAGCGACACCAGGGTAAGAAGAGAAGAAATAAATAATGTTGGTCTAGTAGTCCTCCCTTATATTCAAGGAACCACAGAAAGATTAAAACGAGTTTTGGAGAAGCGCAACATAAATGTGTCCATAAAACCTTTGGTTACTTTAAAGGATTGCCTCATGAAACCTAAAGATCCGCAGCCAAATCTAAAGCAAATTGGAGTTGTATATTCCATCCCATACAAGGATTGTGAAGTGGAGCATATCGGAGAGACGGAACGTGCTTTGGGGACACGAAAGAACTCGATACTTAATTTTATAATAATTTTCTTCCCAAGTCTTTTGAAAATTTCTTTCAGTCTATATCTTCAAGACATAATTATAATACTATAGGCTTGCTTCTAAATCAACTTATTATATCAATCAAGTGAGAACAAATTATGGAAAATTTAACATTCGTTTTGCTGCTGTAGCAGTCTGGAATGAACTAGATGAAAATATAAAACAACTTTCTCTAAAATCGTTCAAAATTAAAATTAAATTAAATATTTTACAGTCTTATGAATAAATAATAATATATGATAAATGTTTCGGAGACTTCGTCTGGTACCTTTTAATTTATTATTATTGTTTTTTGTTTTTCTTGTTTTTTTATGCGTGGTCTATTTTGGTTAGTTCTCTATTAGGCCGTTTGCTGTTGCACGATATCGTTCACTTTCATTAAGCATGTCTTAGAACTGAAATATTTTTACATAACTTACCACTTTCGAATACACTGAACACGATTCCGAAGAGTTCCCGCTCCGTAGACCCGCAGTATTTTTGTAAATTCCACCTTTATCTTCCCTTCTTTCACGAGAAACCTGCTATCTGCCGCCATCTTGAAATTAGATAACATTGTCCTCAGCCACTGTATTATGACCCAGTCTCCTTATTTCGCGGCAGAGTTATGATTTAGAGCGATGGGATCTATTGCATTCTGATTTCCTCCCAGACCTCTCATTCGAACTGTTCAAGATGGAGGAAAGCAGTGATTATAGTGATGTCGTGATGACCTTCCGCGCGTTTGTGTAATCCATTTTGATGGCAAAGAAGGGCAGATCAAAGATCTAACACAAGATACCTTAGAGAAAATAGTTGAAAGGAGACAGCAGTGGGTAAGTCTGCCATCGTCATATAAACATTTCACGGAGATCGCCACCAAATCGTTCCAGTTTATTGACGGTGGCTCAGATAATTTGAACGTGTTCAAGAAAATCAAAAACAACGGCTATCATGTAAGCTTGAAAGACCAAAAATTACCTTGAGTAATGCCGAGAGAAAGCGTTTGGCTGACAACAGCTGTAAGGAAGAAGAAAACAACCCAACGCAGCACTGAAAACAGTGGCGCAACTAGGCATCTGGGGGCCCGTGGGATTGATTACTTCGGGGGCCCTTTCCGATTTAACGACCGCATTTCTAGGGGCGTTCGGGGGAAAATGTTTGAATCTAGGGTCTCTGAAATGGTATTTCCTGCACTTTGAGGGCACTTTTGAGCAAAATCTAATCACACACACTCCGATTCAAAATCTGTTAAAGTGGGCAGATTATTTGAATAGATTCATAACTGCATTCATTCCATTCCGCATAGCCTGCGCGCATAGCCTAGTGGAAGACATGATAATAATATAATGTCATGACATGATTATAATAATGACGTCACAAAATGCTCGGGGCCCCTAATTAATTCCTTTTGCTCGGGGCCCGTGGGGTCTACCCACCCTTCCCACCCAGTAGTTGCGCCACTGACTGAAAAGTAAAACGGACTACCAGACAGTTTTCGGACATACAGCCGATGGTACATCAACTTCTGTGTCGCCAAATGTCTTGCCTAAGTTTTGCTTAATTTGTAAACAACATGGACCAATCTAGATTACAGATAAGGTATTTTTTTAGTTATTTTTTTTTTAATCAAGCTTTTTTCGCATATTACCTGATATAATTTGTTTGCAAGTTAGAAAACTTATTAGTTCAAATATAAAACGTTAGATCTTTCCAGTTTTGCATGTGTCATCTGCATATTGTATTCATCCAATGATTGATGAACTAAAAAGCATAACTATTCAATGTTAATTTGTGGGCAACAAAGAAACGTGTTAGGCATGATTTATCAGTGGCACAAACCTTGACAGCTGGAGCTCTGGAAGAGGCGGCACTGTTAAGAAACGATGAAAGTATACTGGTACATATTCGTGGGAGAGATTGTGTTGCTGTAGAAGCAAGCACAAACGGTGTTACAAAGAGTACACGAAATGCCTTTCAAACAAGACAAGAAATATTGGCTCAACCTTGTATGACAGATCATTTGATAACTTCTGCTTTCGGATCATTGAGAAAATAATTATTAAAAACAGAGAGATTCTTCTACTTGGCAACCTGCTAAAGAAATTTATTAGCTGTGTTCGAGAAATAGAAAAATGTGATGTACCCTACCAAGCTACCAGACTTAAGAACAGAATTCAAATGCGATATCCTCAAATTATTTTTCATAGCTCAAAAACTATGACTAAAGGAACACTAGTTTATGCTGATAGTTTAACGACAGGTGAAGTGCCAGATGATACGATAGAATTACACGGCGATACAGATGATGAAAAATAAATAACGAATTTATTGCGGACGATGACCATGAGAGTTCACAAAACTCCTCTCAGATGCAAAGATGGAAATCAGAAAGCTCCTCAACAAAAGTAAAGGCGTAGATGCTGGCTGGCCCCCTGATTCCCATGATCTAACTTTGTCATTAGCAAAAGAATCTGTTCCATTGAAGCTTTACAACTTTTTAGCATGGGTTCTTGTGTTCTCTTGCGAAGCAGATGACGAGGAAAATCAATGGAAATGAGCAAGTAAAAGTGGTGTCGATAGCTCAAGACCTGATCTATGCAGAGTCAAAGGGAAAGAAACTGACCCACAAGTCACTGGCTCTTGGAATGGCAGTTCGCCAGATAACTGGGTCAGTTCGACTGCTCAAAATCCTACACGGTTTAGGTCATACAACATCGACAGCTACTATTTACAAGCACGACACTGCTTTAGCTGTGGCCAACAGCACTGGGCAAAACATCATCATCCCACGAAACGTCAACGCAAAAGTGTTTGCCACTATTGTTTGGGACAATAACGACTTTAACGAAGAGACTGTCTCTGGAAAAGGGACAACATCTCCATTGAAAATTTTTTTATAACCTTTCCCACTTTGGCGATTTAATTTTCTTATAATCCTTCCACCAACAAATTGCTTATAATCAATATTCATATACCTTAGCATCTACACATATTTAACAAAATATACCTTTGTGGGGAGTGTTTTGACCTTTTCGCTTCCTTCCGGCCACCTATCTCGTATACCAACCGTCTCTTGGCAATCTTTTATTTCAAAAGAAGGCATGTCGTTCCAAGGCTTACTAGTGAGCTAGAAACATGCCTCCCAGTCATGCTTGGAACCTGACGATTCATGACTTTATTGGGCGAAATTCAGACAGCTTTTTTCCGCAAATGTCTGTTTTTTTGGCTTCTTTCTACTTCAGCACCCGGGTTTTGCGCATCCTATTCCATCTGTTTCTTCCTTCTTTTATCCTTAAATCTCATTCGTGACGTGTTGTTGTATACATGCGGGTGTAACCTCAAGTTAACCGTGGCATTATATTAACTACCAATTTAATATCTGAAAATATTTCCAAAACAAAAAATCAAAGCAACCAGAACCAACAACCCATTACTCAGTTCAGCTTGTACCAAAAAATTCCCCTTCCCCTTCCCCTCTCCACCTTTTATTTTATCAGAATACTAATCTTAACTAAAAAACTCTTCCCCCACCTCCCCACTAATACAATAACACAAAAACACACATTTTAAGATAAATCTATTCTCCCAAATCCAAAATACAGGGTTTCAACGACCCGTGTTTTTCTCTTCCAAAATAAACCCTACTTGCAGGATTGGACCAAAATCCAACCTGTTTTGATGGAAGTACATGGTACGTCCGGGATCAGATTAACTGTTTTATACATTATAATTTTCCCTTTTAAAACAAAGATTGATGTGTAGTAGCATCATGACGAGTAATACGATGTCACATAGTAAAATCTGAGATATAGACCACCCATCTGACTATACTGACTATATCCCCATCTTGAACAATTCGTTTGAGAGATCTGGGGACGAAATCAGTATGCAATAGATCCCATCACTCTGAATCATAACTCTGCCGCGAAATAAGGAGACTGGGTCGTAATACAGCGGCTGAGAGCAATGTTATCTAATTTCAAGATGGCGGGAGATAGCGGGATTCTCGTGAAAGTTGTGAAGATAAAAGTGGAATTAACAAAAATACTGCGGGTCTAAGGAGCGGGAACTCTTCGGAATCGTGTTCAGTGTATTCGAAAGTGGTAAGTTATGTAAAAATATTTCAGTTCTAAGACATGCTTAATGAAAATCGTTTTATAGCCACTTTTTCATATCACGGCAAACGGCCTATATGTTTTTGTTTCTTTTTCGTCGCTTTATTGCCAACCGTAATTGTTGTGAATGAAATTTATAGTTACTCAGCTAGTTTCGCTTCTTAGTTATTCTGAGTAACCTTTACCATATCGTGTTCCCTCGACTACTTTGTAAATCATTTTTTCTAAATCTGGTAATAAAGTTGAAGTTGTTGTTGTTAGTTTCGGGGGGGGGGCGCTACTTTCGGGGGGGCGCTACTTTCAGGGGGGGCGCTACTTTCGTGAAATTTTATAAGTGTCACAAATTCAACGTTACTTTTGAGGGGCCATTACTTTCGGGGGGGGGGCGGTACTTTCGGAATGCTACGGTATTAGGGCGGTAAAATAGTTCTTCGTTATAGCCAGAGTAAAATACACAAAGGTTTTCAATTTGTTCTCAAGGGCCTTTCCTGGTAGATTTTCTCTCTGACGAGTAAAACAGTTTTCCGTTAGGCAAATATTTTGTGTCTTGTGTTAGCCAGAGTAAAATGCATATAGAGTTGTACGTATACATGTAGTGCATGTGGTACGTTTGTGAGCTTGGTGTAATAATATATAACAAATGTTTGGTAGACGTTCATCAAGCTCAAATACTCAGGAAATGTTTCTGAGCCCCATACAGAGATCGAACCTGTAACCTTCTGTTCTAATGACTGCATGCATGTTAGACGCTCTAACCATTGAGCTACTGAGACTCAGATGGAGTGCTAAGGTTACAAATGTCGAACAAACCGTAGCGTTTTGATCACCAAGCAGTGAAATGCTCTATCCATTGAGCTACTGAGACTCATGAGATGATTTGAACTTAGGTTGAATATGTGTACAACCCACAACCTTCTGATGACCAATGAGATGCTCTAACCATTGAGCTACTGAGATTCAGATGGAGAGCTAAAGTTGTAAATTCAAAGTTATTATCCTTTATAATAGATTGGACATTTTCCTGCCAAGACTCCAGCAGGATTGTGTTCATCTCCCATCTCAGGAAGTCCGTTTATCTTATTAGACGCGGTTGCCTCAGCCAATAATTCTGGCCTCGAGCTCCGTGAGTCATGACCGCAAAGATCACAGAGATTTTCCTGCATTGGCCATGGATTCATAGTAGATAATTCATGGCTAAGCGCTTATTCACATTACGCGAGTTATCTCTAGGGGTAGAGCTATCCCTACCCGCCAATTTATTTTGATATGTTAGTTCATATCCATGTTTAAAAAGTTCACATGAGACCGAGATAACTCGAGGGATAGAGAAAACTCAGTCTGGACGATAGGGTAACCTTTAAGACCAGAGTTTAGCTGACATTCGCTACAATTACACTTACACCACACTGCATGTATTATCTAGCATTCAAGTCATTTTTGTATCTACTGTGCTTGCGCGAGTAGATACTATGCTGTCATGTAGGGTCAAAAGTGTAAGTAACAATAGAAGAATCGGAGCCAATCAAACAGCGAGTACGAAGAGGCAGTATCGTTCGTAGCCAATCAAATAGCGAATACGAAGATATAGGCAGACCGAGGTTTTCCGATCTCAACATCACGTTATGACTTATGGTTTTGCAAAATGTTTTGCGATAAAACTGTGTATTTTGACTTTGTTCAGTTGTCCTCTAGCGTTGTTGGTGCTCACTTCAGTTTATTAATTGGTAAGTACTTTGATGATTAATTACCACAAATTTGTCGTAAGTATGATTTACCACAGGTTTCAAAAGCTAATGGTATTAAATAGTAAGCCTCTTCGGGGGAAAATTGAGCCTCTTCGGAGGAGAACAAATTGTATTAAGCCTCGTTGTAAGCCTCCTCGGAGGAGAACAAATGGGCCCCTTCGGAGGAGAACACTAGAGCCTCTTTGGAGGAAAACAATTTGTAAGCCTTGTTGTAAGACTCTTCGTAAACCTTGTTTGTTTGTCTGTTGGTTTGTTTGTCTGTCTGTCGCCAGGATATCTCAAAAAGTATTGCACCGAGTTTCATGAAAGTTTGCAGAAGGGTTGGCCATAGACCAGCGACCAATCGATTGAATTTTGGTTGAATTTAGTCAAAATTTGGATGAGAATTTGGATGACTGCAAGATTCTCCGTGTAGAAGAAATGCTTGATTTCGCTCATTATCCTTTTTTTATACAAATATTTTTGCATAATTTTGGTACGAGTGCAATCAAGTATTTTATTGATACATGCATGTGTTGGTCTCGTGAGCTAGCCTGGTTAGTGGGATGGCTCGTTTTCTTCTTAAACCTCTCTAATAACCCGCTGGCGGAGGTATATTCTGTCTCTGACTGCCCTCTAGTAACAAATGTTGCCTAAAGAGCTCGCAAGATAGCGTATAGCTGCGCCATAGTCAATCGAGATATGGTCTGGAAACTCAGCTAAAAGTCTTTGGTCTATCTTTTTGTTCGCCTTTATGCATTTTTGTGCACGGTGCACGGTCACTGAACACATTGTATTTTAGTATAATGAACGAATTGTCCAATAGCAACGTTTCAGTTCAATCACTCAACCGCGTTCTATTTAAATATTAATAAACCTAAAACAAAGGATGTGCACGGTGTAAGGTACGGTTCAACATAAAATCCCAGCTCATTATAGACGCTTTGAAGTTTGCCGAGTTTCCAGACCATATCTCGATATGATTGATTATGGCTGCGCCTATTTGAAGTAACTTGGCCGCAATGTTGTTTAATCCTGTAGCTTTGTCTAGTTTCAGAGAATTTAATAAATTGAAAATTTCCTCTACAGTAGCTTTCTCAATAGAAAAGGTAGAGCCGACTGGAGGAATATAGTCTTCAAATGAGGGCAAGTCTTCATCCGAAGGAATCAGTTGACTTGCTAAACTAGGCCTAACGCTTGTAGTATGTTTATTTAAGAACTCCGGAATTTAATCGGGTTTAGACAACACTGTATTGCCAGATGTTGGTCTAATACTTAATTTTGATAGAATAATTTTTGTCTTGTCATGACATTGTTTATTGTTTTCCATATTAGCTTACAATTGCCTAGATTACCTTCAATTTGTTTCTGTATCTACTGCGTATGCGAGTAGATACTACGTCGGCATGCAAGGTTTTCCGATGTTAGTTAAGTAACAATAGAATATTCTTCGGGACCAACCAAATTTCAGAAGGTTTTTCCAATCACATCACGAGGTCAGTCTGAGCAGTCTGACACAACGCAGTAGATACATGTACGTGTAAACGTACCTATTTTTATATCGTTGGGAAATATGAAGCCAGAATCCGCCATTACTGAGGAGGTAGGATTATCCTAGCTTTCGTACATTTCTTGCTTTTTTGTTTGTTTGTCGTGTTTACAAGGACGCTAGGGTAATAATAATAATAATAATAATAATAATAATAATAATAATAATAATAATAATAGCAATAATAATAATAATAACAATAATAATAACAATCACAATAACAATAACAATAATAACAATAATAATAATAATAATAATAATAATAATAATAATAACGGGAAAGCGAAAACATAAACGGATACGTTTAAAATACTTCAAGGACAACACACAAAATTGAAAAAAAAATTACTGTATAAACTAGTGACATAACATATTAAAAATAGGGAAACTTGAACATCATTACTACTAAATGTTTGTGATTTAATACTGAAAGCGGCCGATCTATATTTTTACCGTAAGCTTAACCTTTTCGGCATTTTTCTTCGTTAGCTTTTTCGCTATTGCTTTTTCCTTCTTTCGAGTTTCGGTGTGACGGGTTTTCTTCTAATAAGGATGTTCGGTCCTGCCTTATACGGAAACGTTGATTTGTTTCTGTCCTTTTGAAAGGGATATACGTATCCAAAAAAGCTTTTTCTAAAGTCTTTTTGTCAAGAACAAATTATGTGTTGAAATTTTTTGTCAAGAATAGATTTTATTGTTCCCAGTGCCCCACAATCCTAACCGCAAGTGAACGTACCATGCATAGAAATAAATATTCAGATCAGATAAATTTGTTCGCATATCACGTTTGTCCACTCGTGTAAAATGACTCCACGCGCGTCGAGATTAGCACCCTCACCGGGCTTCGGCCCGTACGCCGGGGCTCGGGGAGAACACAATGTCACGCATTCAACTCAAAACTGTTTCGCAAAAAGTGGTGAACTTGCGATGCGCGAGAAAGGGAAAACCGCTAGCGGTAATGTGTCAGAACCACTGACCTGTATATAACTGGACCGCTTGCTCTTGCCAAAAAAGTGTGGCCAATTAAACATGGCGTCAAATGGTGAATTTGAGTCCTTCTGCTCATAGGAGCGACCACTGACCAGTGGTCGGCGTTTTATGCGTATATATTTTGCTATGCAGGGTAAATAATTTTCAGAAACAGCACACCAGTATATAAAACAGTCTTTGTCTTTTCTCACCTTGATACAGCACATTGTTGGTAATTTTAGATAGATATATTTAGATTTATTTATTTTGTTTGTTTTCATGTTGTCTTTTTCCGAAAATGTCCTCTAAGTTCACTAGGAGTTAATGTGGCCGTTTTCATGTTCAAAAAATATATTAATGTGCCAATTTTTATGCAAACAATCAAGACTTTTTTACCCGAAAACATTTTGTAAACGTAAATATTTATTTCTATTTGCAGTATATGTATAGGTAATTATAGCATGGTTTCGAGTGCAATTTGGAAAAAAAGATGCACGAGTGAGTTTTTCACTATCATTGATTGCACGAGTCCGAAGGATGAGTGCTATTTGAGGTCTTTGAAAAACTCACGAGTGCGTGTTTTTTTTCAAATTGCACAAGAAATCATGCTATTACTTATTAATAATATACATGAAAAAATTTAACATGAAGAGAATCTTTCCAATCAAAATGCTTTGTGCAAATTACATACATGAAAACATTTAACAGGAAGAGCTCTTTTTCTAGTCAAAAATGATTTTTGTACAAATTTAATAAAAAAAAATGTATATCATTATTGCTAAAATAAAATAAAATGAAACTACTTTAAACTCACCATTTTAGTTTTTTACGTCTGAATATTCAGTCGGCAGAAGGCTTGAAAATGAAGCCCTAATATAAATATTGAGTCAGTGACCTACGAGTTGTTCGTATTAAAGGCATTATACCCTTTTACCTGGAAAAGTAAATCGCAACACCAACGATTTATATAACTAGTGTATAAAAAAAACACGCTGTTCAAACGCAATGAAATTCGACACCGGTGCCAACAGTCCCGTCTTTGATTTCAGTCAGTGGTCGCTCCTATGAGCAGAAGGACTCAAATTCGCCATTTGACGCCACGTTCAAATGGCCACACTTTTCATCACTCAAGGATAATAGGAGGAAGCGGTCCAGTTATATACAGGTTAGTGGTCAGAACCAAACAAAGTGCTAAAAAGCGGTGCCCTGTTTAGCGTAAAAAATGTCGGGTAAAAAATACCGCAACAAAAATGTCGCGTCAAAAATACTGCGTCAAAAATGTCGTGTCAAAATTATTGCGTCAAGAACGTCGAATGCTATTGATTCCGCACGAACGAACTTGGCAATGCAAGAGTTATATAATTAAATCTACAACTTCAGCTCATTTGTTTTATCGTTCACACAAGAACTACTGAACTAAATGTCTTTTTACATGTTTTCAACGTTTTAAACCTAAACATAGCTATAATCCCAAGACTTACTACAACAACAATTATAAGCGCTATTTATAACATAGTTCAACGTTTTAAATCTGAACATTATAATTCCAAGACTTACCACATCAACAATTGTAAGCGCTATTTATAACATAGTTCAACGTTTTAAATATAAACATTATAATCCCAAGAGTTACTACAACAACAATTATAAGTGCTATTTATAAGATATGTATGGTGGTTCGTGGTTGTGCTAATCCTAACACTGTCCCAAGCCCGAACCCTAATCCTAACTCCAAACGTGCCTGACCCAGTAAGCTATACGCAGAGATGAAAATTCAGCCTCGCTACTTTTAGAATACAGTGAAACCTCTATTAAAAGCGCTTATAAGGTGAAAATTAAGTTTGTCTTTTTTAAAAGAACACTTAAAATGACAAAGTAACATCTTTTGCAGTTTTTTCGTTTCCTTACTTCATTGTTGAGATATTTCTGGTTGTTTGATTTTCAAATTAGACATCTAGATGTCACACGTGCAAAACGATTTATCGAAGAAGGTTATCAACCGCGTCTCAGGACCATTTGTGGGGGCTGGGCAAATATGGAGGCCAAAAAAAAAATGGCCGGAACAAAATGGGCCTGGCACAGGCTGCCAAAAATGCGCCATATAATGCTTCATTTTTTACTCGTACCCAATTTTAACAAAGTTTATCGCGCCTGGTCAGGCTTTCGATTGACTTGCAAGATTCAAGAAGTCGCTCACGTTAAAAGTATTCTTTAACGGCGTTCGATATGCTTTGGATAATTTTAACTACAGCGAAATTATCTTCTTTTGCCACCCCAATTCTTTTCTCCAGATTAAGAAAACAGTTTCGTCGCCTCATTGACTTCGTTGTATGGCAGGGCACAGAGACGACACAACCCATCATTACATATTCTTCCGACGTTTTTTTCGGCTGTTTCGCCTGCTTTTCTCTCATTTCCATTTATTTTGAAGTTGTTTTTAAATTTACCGCCATCAGTTATTTATAATTTGAGCCCTTTTAAACTAATGCTCGCGAGTTAGCCTGAGCGCCTGCCTTGCTTCCACCAATCAGAATACCTAAAATATCCAATGTTATCTCGACCAATCAGATGTGGTGATAGTTCAGTCTGTGCCATTTCTTCCCGCCATTTTGCTTTTGCGCGCCATCTTGCATGGCCCAGCCCGCCACAAATGGCGCTGGGGACGAGGTTGCATGGAAGGTAATATATATTTTCTATTATTAAACCAAATTATTTCAACGGAAGCGCGTGGGTGTGTTTCTCTCACAATTTCCGCATAATGCGGACAAACAAACCAAAATTGACTTCCAAATGATTGCAAATGGCCATTATCTATTGTTCGGACTGCAAGAATTGTGGGTAAAAGCGGGAAACTTTAATAGTGACGTCACAACGACGGAGCGCTATTATGTTTGATAATAGCAAAGCTATATAATATTCTCCAATGGCTCATTATATACGCTAAGATGTTAATTTGTGACGTCAAGATGTTTAATATGCTTATCAAACAACCAAACAAAGCTAAGAATAAAAAAAATGCAAAATATATTACTCTGTCATTTTTAGTGCTATTTCAAATAAGACAGAGTTGACATACCAATAAGACGAAGATTTCTTTTTCCACACCTTGGTTGGAATTAATGAAGCTTTTATTGTCTGTGAAGTGAAACAGTCAGTCAGAAAATACGGAAAAGAACAGATTAACACTTAATGCAAGATTAGTGCCAATCAACTTTTGAAATGTTAGGTCGCCCGCTGCCATGGGTTACGCGGAAAACATCACGCTCAAATTTTTTGACTGTCACGGAAAAACTGCTCACCCAATCAGAAAATCAGAACCCTAGAACTACGGACTTTTACACCTGATATATAACAAAAGTAATTATGGTTATTAAATGAGCTTTTCTCTAACTGAATGACGCCGTTTTGTGTGAACAAAGATATTCTAAAAGTCGCGTGGCCTGATTTTCATTTCAGTCTTCTTTAAAGAATACCTGTGTCCTTTCCAGCGATACCAGATAACGCCTTGAGCATATTTGGTGGTAGCACCACGAAGATACAAACCATTTAAGTTGGAGTAAAGACAGTCAGTGTACCACCAGGCACCTTTGTGACGCACAGCACAGTTTCCAGTACTCCGTTTGTCATTATCTATATCTTTAGTGGTAAACTTCATTCCATTGTGCCAACCAAGTGAGTCACTAGCATCACCTTGTAAGGAGAAAAAAATGCACCATGTCCGTGTAAAGGCGCGTTCACATAATCCGATCTAATATATCCAATACTCGTCAGTGTTCTTCCTCCAGTTTCTAAATACAGTCAAGCAGGTTGAACATACGAGGCAAATCCGAGTTGTTTTAACCAGCTCGACTGTATTTAGACATCGGAGGACAAACACTGACGAGTGTTGAATATAGCTTCTCAAGCGAAGACAAAATCGACCAAAATATTTGCTAAATTTGACCGTAATCTTCTTCCGATTTCTAAATGCTGATTAAATAATATTTATTTATTTTAAATTTTTCTCATAAATTATTAATGAGTTTGAGAATAATC
The DNA here is from genome assembly GCA_035771165.1 of Paragorgia papillata. NCBI lineage: Eukaryota > Metazoa > Cnidaria > Anthozoa > Scleralcyonacea > Coralliidae > Paragorgia > Paragorgia papillata. The sequence goes on from JAWNZC010000003.1 coordinate 2,878,165, forward strand.
GGATCTGAAGCCCCGTTTACACTATAATGTTGTCGGCACGGCACTGCCAAATTACGGCACGGGTACCTCTTGTTTTCGGCACGGCACGACACGTTTATACTTACCAATTTGCCGTGCCGTTTTAAAAATTGTGACCAGTGCCGAGTACGCCAAAATGTTGAATTGCGCATGCCCAGTTTTCAATCCAACATGGCGTCTGTTGACACAGCAAAGACTATTCCGTACATTTAATAGTAAAAGCAGAAATAGAAGACTTACAATTACAAATAGATTGGAACAATGTAAAGCGAGTCACCGAAGGATGTCCGAGCATTAATTGAAGCCCGGTACAGGAAAAAGAAAATGCTGTTAATTGCCTTTTTTCTACTTGTTATGAACTTACCAAGAGAACGATCATTGAGGATGCATCCTCAAACAGATGCCTGTTGTTTTTCTGGCTGATCAATTCTATATCAATGTTTTATACTCCAACAATTCCTGGAACAAGTAAATTCGGGCATGCGCAGTTTGATTTCTTTTCTGGCACGGCACTACGGAGCGTTTACATTTGTACTAAAAATGGCACGGCCCTGCAATTTGGGGTGCCGAGACCGACCTTTTCGGTAGTGCTCGGCCCGGCAAAAATTATGGGAACGGATGCCGATGTTAAAACAGGGCTGCATCCAGTTTACACTGAAATTACTACCATATTCAAATTGACTTTGAATAGTGTAATATCCTGCCCATGCTTGCAATGCAATGTATTGTCATTAATAAGATATGGACAGCAAATCCGGCCTTCCAGAACCTGTCCCAAGCTCACCCGGTTATTACCATCATCAACACAAAAAACGACGTTCTATCTTTGTATCTTCTCTCCCATACCTTACTTTAAATCCAATTTAATCACACGCTGTTCTTTCCGATACCTTTAAGTTACCTGCTAGAACACAAACTAATCTTGAAAGGCTCGTACGAAACCTTTCAAGGAATTAAAGGCCTTATATGCCATGCCAGTATCCATATCGAGAATAGCTAATCGTGCGGCGAGTCCAGCTGGGTTGAGAACCTGTCGGAGCTTGATGTAGCGTAAAACCGTTTTAGTAGACATCCATCCAACATGGACCATTTTGTGGTGTAGCGCCACATCAGCCAACGCCATAGAAACCGCAGCGCCACTTCTAAAACCATATGGAGCATTGAGAAAGAGCCAGACAAGTGACCATGCAACTGTCGTACATATGTGTTTAAGCGCGCCTGAGATGTTGGTGAGTGAAGGAGGAACATGTGATTTTCCTGTCTTAGACACCGAACGGAATAAGTATCCTGGCGTTAGTCGTATACCCAAGAGAGAACAAATTGTGCAGTACTGCTCAATTCCTGTTCCTGGCGTTAGTCTTATACCCAAGGGAGAACAAATTGTGCAATACTGCTCAATTCCCACAACGGGACAGATCGTTGCATTGCCGCCTCGTTTAAACGAAAAAACATTAGCATCACATTGGCCCGGTTGTATAAAAAAGTGATTAACTTTAATCATGATTAGTGCTTCATTCTAGCCAACGAGGACCAGTGTTTGAGACTTTAACTACGATTTAATCACCCAAAAGGTGATTAAATCATGATTAAAAGTTTTATACAACCGGGCCCTGAACGTAAGTTCTTCGTCCAAAGGTGATTAAATAACAGACCCGAATTATCTAGACCCGAATTATCAGGAAAGCGCAAGATCTTTGCCGTTTTGACGAGTAGTAGATCTGCAGCCCTGTCGCCAGAGAAAAACAGCGCTTTAAAAAATGCTTGGTCTCTCGCCTATTCCTTGTAAGCGTTGCTGGATGGCACGTGCGATGCCGTGCAAATCTGTTCTCAGGAAGGGTTACGTTAAGAGTGCGCGAATATCCACGTTATCGCGAATCCAGCGCATTATCCGAGCAGCATGAGGATGGCCATGTAGGATTGGCTGCCAGGCTCTGCATTACCATGAATATCCGTTTTAGGTCACGAAGGCGTAACCGCGATAAAGGAGGCACGTCAAAAGATGCGATAAACTGAACGTGGGTCAGAATATGTATCGGACCCTCCTTGCCTGGGAGCCCATCAATATTCACCCACATATTGTTTTGCTCAGCCCGTCCAGAATGTAAACGAGATTCAAAATCATCGCCGCTAACTTCCCAACTAAGGAACAACAAAGTCATGGTGACCGTTTTCTGTCGCTTGACAGCCGGGCGAGTCTGGTTACAAAACAAAACAAAACAAAACAAAACAAAACAAAACAAAACAAAACAAAACAAAACAAAACAAAACAAAACAAAACAAAACAAAACAAAACAAAACAAAACAAAACAAAACAAAACAAAACAAAACAAAACAAGACGCCTGCTCAGGCATTTACCCGGGCTACTGTTTTTTTAAATTGGCGCAGTCTGCGCACATCTAGAAAACCTGTGGAACAGCGTGCGTCGTTAGTAGAACAGCTCTGAGAGTGATTGCACAGTTGTTGGAAATCACAAATTGCACAAATTCGACCAAGTGTACGACACGTTTCAATTTTCTAATACGCAATTACAAACAAATATATTTGTACCTTGTTAATAACTTTCTCAAATAAAACGTTTCTCACCTGAATAACCTCCAACTGTCAACTTATATAGATCCGTTTCATCTGCCATGGCAAATGTGTTGTACTTAGCGTAACGTGCCTGGTTTTCAAAATCTTCCAGATCAACTCTCAAAACATCTTGACCACTCTCTGACAAACGATTTATCTTGTCCAGTCCAAGCCAGAACTCTCCACTGAGATTACCAAATCCATTTTTGTAGTCAGTCCAATTTAGATAAAAATCTTCGCTTCCGTCCATTCGTCTTTGAAAAACAGTCCAACCTCCTTGACCAGTTGTCATGTCACACCTTACATCAAAAGCTCCTTGATCATCTGGATCAATTGTGTACACGCCATTTTCTTTTACTCCATTTGTGTACAAATCAGCACAACTTTTCCCCAGTACTATATGTAAAGATTAAGTAGAATGTTAATCCAACTTAAACGTGCATATGTTGTTGTATTGTAAAGACACATCTAGAGCAATATATAGCTACAGGGAATACGTAATGTGTCTGTGGTATGTGTCTCCAAACATTTGTTCGCTTCCGATAACTAGAAGCTCTCTCGATCATAATCACACTCCCGGCATTATTGCTGTTTATTATATAAAATACAGTGTTTTATTGATTTTTCCGCCACTAATAAAAGTGATAATCTCACATGTGCGATTATTTATGATAACCGCACATGTGACGATCATCGCTGAATCAGCATTATAGTTTAATGCAATTTTTGCAAGGCAATAGGACAATTTTTTTATATAATAAACAGAACAATACATGGATGCTTGGAAATATGAAATTTATTTCTCGTGTTGAACAGGATATGTCACTCGTTCGCTTCGCTCACTCGTGAGATATCCTGGCCAACACTCGAAATAAATTTCATATTTCCGCACATCCATGTATTATTCTCTATATAAGCTCTGGCCCCAGGTCTTATAATTACAATTTTACAATGTGTATTTAACAAATACAATACATTTTTCCATGTGTGTATTGTAATAGATTACAGGTGACGATCACTTGACTGAACGCGTCAACTAAGCACCATAGGCAGCGGAAGATACGAAGGCGCGAGAAACCTCTAGGGGGGTCCGGGGGGAAGCCCCACCGGAAAATTTTGAAATCTAGAGTCTCTGAAATGGCATTTCCTGCGTTTTGAGGGAAGATTTTACAGTATCCTAAACTTATAAAACGTTTACCGCCCTCTCTTTTTTCGGCCTTTGTTCAAACTTTGAGAAAAAATTCCATATGGCTCATTCATAATGCTTATGGTCAGCAGTCATCAAATGCTAATACGTGGAGTACTTCATGAAATGAGTTTTGAGCTATCACACGATCATGATTTTTCTTACGATTGTCACCCTGCAGTGATATGGAATTTTCAAAATGCTGTATACCGAAGATGTATAAATATTCAACATATAATCACCCTTACCTTCGCCGCAAAGGCAGGGGGGTCAGCTTTCCACTTTTACCAAGTTGGGGTGGGGGCTTTAGCCCAGCCCCCCGGTTCCACCGCCTATGCTAAGCACAAGAGCGGCGTGGCCCACAGCGACACCGGGAGGTTTCCTGGTCGGCCCTGTGGACTGTACCTTGTGGGCCCCAATAATTTGTGACTGGTGGGACTAAATAATTTGTAGACGCATGGCTGGTTGGCCCCAATAATTCTTAAATACTGCAGCCTAAAACTTGAAGCGCAAAGGAATATTGCATGCAGTTCGATAGCGTTTCGAGCTAAGGCCCCTTATCAAAGAAACGTACAGTTCAATTCGATTTATAGAACCTTTACTATTTCGCTATTTTTTTTACAATTCAACGTCACCTAAGCAGCACATTAATTTTATTGTATTTTATAAATTTAAGTATACATGTACATAATAAATAAAATCATATCGGACTTTGCGTTCGTGGAAGAAAAAAAACAACAAGCAAAGTTTAAAATAAACTGTATTGCACATGCGTTGTGCGAATGTCGGGTGTCCAGTCATCGTACTGAAATATCCAGCGCGGTCGAAAATTAGATTTTTCTTCAACAAAAGCAAAATCAATTGAATATCATAACAATTCTAATTTTCTGGAATTTCAAACTGCTGGAAATAACGCCGCCTATATGCTTAGGTTAAACATCTATGTCCAACTACCAAAACATATTACCTGGGCAGGGATCGAGGCTGCATTCATCAACGTCTAAAATTAAAACCAAATCATTAGATCATGAAATAAAATCTCAAATAAAACTCGTTATACCGTATGTATAAAATTTAAGATCGACTATATACAATAATTTATATCGAAAATACTAGGATAGTGTAGGATAGAATAGGTTAAGGTAGGTTAGAATATGGTAGGGATGGCTAGACCAGATCAGTCCAGACTAGTCCAGACCAGACTAGACAAGACTAGAACAGACTAGACAAGACCCAACCTGACCACATCTGATTTGACCATACCATACTAGACTAGACCAGACAAGACCAGTCCAGACCAGACCAGACCAGACCAGACCAGACCAGACCAGACCAGACCAGACCAGACCAGACCAGACCAGACCAGACCAGACCAGACCAGACCAGACCAGACCAGACCAGACCAGACCAGACCAGACCAGACCAGACCAGACCAGACCAGACCAGACCCAACCAGACCCGACCAGACCAGACCAGACCAGACCAGACCAGACCAGACCAGACCATCAATGCTTTCTCTACAGTTACCTTTGGCTTCGCATGTTTGATCACTTTCTTTCATCTGCAATGTTTAGACAACAGAATGTTAGTTTATAACTGCGTGATATATTGATTACATCATTACAGTTGTGGTATATTTAACAGTTATACCATGAGCTCGAGTCGTATATGAGCTCATAGCCAACGAGGCGCTTCGCCGAGTTGGCTATTAGTTCGTATACGACGAGAGCGAATGGTATAACTGTTTTATTATATAGCCAAGCACTGTACAAGAGACCAAAATTACAGCGAAATGTTTGAAACAACAAACTTCCAGCATAGGCAACTAATACTTCCGCCATGCGTAATGATGCATTGATTGCATTCACACAGAGTTTCTCGCGCTGAACTGTTCGGTAAACAGCTTCGAAATGTTGTATAAATGTTACTCGAGAGGCAAAAAATGTGTTAAGCAGATCAACAAAAAAGATTAAAAGGTACCTTTATGAAGTCAAAAGGTGGGTCAGTTGTTTATATTAGCGTTGCTGTCGTGAAAAAAGTTTTGATTTCATGCAAAAATGAAACTGAAACACCTTCGGCAGTTAAACTAAATTACTTAGTTGGTTGTTTTTGAAAAAGAACATGCTTTTTACTACTCCAAATGCTTATCTAAATAAAAAAAGTCTCTTTACTGGTGATCTCCTACGAAATGTGTTGTAAGCTTGATTTTAACCGTGAGTTTCTTTGTTTGGCAACAAATTAATATCAACCCGCTAATTTAGTCGTGTTTTTGAAGTAAAAAGACGTAATTTTTAGGTCATTTGACATGCTAAATTGTGTATTTGTTAATGTATTTTTACACAATGTTGTTTTTTTACACATTTGTTAGAGGGTGTTGATGTTTTTCTGTATAAAAATCCGTCAATTTCAACTCTTTTCGGCATTTTAAAAAAACATGCCGCCATCTTGTTTTTCCTCTACTATCAGGATATGAGCTGATAGCCTGGTAGTATATATATATATATATATATATATATAAATATATTACTCCTGTGATGATATAATCAATAATTATATCACTCAGTTAACTCAGTTATCTATAACTTGAACATTTTCGGTCAACACAACTGATGTATATATTTTGATGCTTTGTCTACTTACATTTATTACTTCATAATAATTAAATGCTGGATCAGGAACGAGTCTTTCTGGTTTAGTCGTCTTTGTTTCGTTGTTCAATTGACATTTCTTTCTTGCATACATATTCTTGGTTTCTTCCTTTTCAATGTTGATAGATTTACATCCGCGGCAGACTTCAGCCAAACACAGATGTCCACAGTCCAATAAACTTTCCACTTCTCGTTCATAGATTAATGATTTGTTCAGGCGACATTCTTGTTAATAAAAAAAAAAAACATCACAAAAGAAAAAGTTGTGTGATTTACAGTAAAACCCCGCATACAAGAACACCTATTTTTTATGTCAAGCTGAATGGTTCTTATAGTTTGGGTGTGCATAGTGAGAAATGAGGCTGATAGGCTATTGACAGGTTCTTATTTATAGAGCAAAAATAATTGTAACTGATCTGGTGTATCTTCATATTAGGAAAGAGTGGATTTTTTAAACAAGATTTATTACACTAATTATTGCTATAAAGAAGCAAATAGACAAAAGAATATAAATAGTATTATTTTTGGAGCATTGATTTAGTATTTCTACTCTAATGTCTGTTTTAAGGGCCCCTAAGGTATGCTCTGTATCTGCATATGTTCTGAGAAGAACAGGCTGCAGTACAGTACAGTACAGTGCAGTGCAGTGCAGTGCAGTGCAGTGCAGTGCAGTCCACCTCACCCCACCGCACCCCACCTCACCCCACCGCACCCCACCGCACCCCACCGCACCCCACCGCACCCCACCGCACCCCACCGCACCCCACCGCACCCCACCGCACCCAACCGCACCCAACCGCACCCTACCGCACCCAAACGCACCCAACCGCACCCAACCGCACCCAACCGCACCCAACCGCATCCAACCGCAACCCACCATACTCTACTCTACTCCACTCCACTCCACTCCACTCCACTCCACTCCACTCCACTCCACTCCACTCCACTCCACTCCACTCCACTCTACTCTACTCTACTCTACTCTTCTGAGTGGAGTTGAGTGGAGTGGAGTGGATTGGAACAGGCAAAAGTAGAGAATGAAAAGACGGGAACAGTAAACTGAAGAAGAGTTGAAGAACATACCAGGAGTAAGGGCATACTGTGTCTGTTGAAATCCAGCCAATGCTTCGGAACAAGTGGCCAAAGTTGAAGCTATCACAAATACCAGTATCCCAATAGCAAATCGTCTTGTAAAAAAGCCTTGATGACGTTTTTCTAACGGCATTGCGTCCTTTTACAATCTTTTTGCCGTATTGCGGCTCAAAATATCTCTCAATGTCTCCCACAGTAACCCTCACAATCAGATTCTGAAATGAAATTCAAAATATTTTAATTTAATTTATTCCAGTCTGTCTATTTACTCAAATGTTTGGGATTTTACAATATGCTAACAAATGGACTTTGTTTTGTTTTGTGTTGTATTTTTTTAGATTGTTGTTGAAAAAGATATAGTTGGCTTAAAGTTACCTTATATACCTTTATGTGTGTCTCCAGTCTAAAGAAGATACCTTAATTTCCGCATTATATTAAAACTTATAAAATTTGCAATTAGAACATGCCAATAAATTTTAATTATACTAAAGGAACGATTTTTTCACAGTCCGCCTCTAGACGAACTCAAAGTGGTTTTTATTACATGCGCAATATACTTTTGATAGTGTTAGTATACTTGAGAAAATTAGTCTGTATAGCTTCAGTGCGAACCTTATTCAAATCTATTTACTCTCTTCTTCGCTATTGTGCGAACGTAGCCCTGGTGGGACCCAGATCAATCTAAATTTTAAAGTCTAAAGTAAACGGTTCTATACTTTGAAACATTATTTTATAAATGTCAACTAGTGATAGAACAACTTACATTATTATTATTGCTCCATAGAAAACCAGTCTTCGTTCATCAAAAACACTTTTCGTTATGGAAATTTAGCAAAACACTTCTGGCTTTTAAGAGTGTTGAAGTAATTATCCTATTCCCCGTTCATAAATATTTGAAAAAGTAGACTGCACATGGTTCAGAAAATTGACTATAGTTCGCAAACACTACTTCAAATTTATCGAAACATATTAAAAAACTTGACATAAAATGATAAAATTAAACACTAAATAATGGAGAATACGTTTGGTTATCTTCCGTACACAATAAATGTAGATGGAGTTAAAATGCCAAGCCAACGTATGTGCATCTACATAAAAGTTGTTTTGTAAACATCAGTTTTTAAAAGTGAACTGCAATGCAATTTTTTTTTCTTTATTAAATTAACGCTTTACCGGGCAGATTACCAGGAGGTCTCCACTTGACGAGTAAAATCATTAACCGGAGTAAAATCAATTTGTTGGCAAATGGCAACAATGCCCACTAAAGGGTTAGTGTACATTTTCTTTAAACTATATGATAGCGTAAAGTAGCAGACAAAATTTTAACGGAAGATAACTTCAAGTTTTAGAGATGTTGATGTTTATTTAACTGGAAACCTTGTCAAAATAAAAATTGTGCGTTGTGGGGAATGTCAGGTGTGACATCACATGTGACATTGCGCCAAAGTTGTCATAAAATACGCTTTGAAGACGCGTCAGATATAGCATAATGAACCATCTATATTTGATATATAAAGCTAGATTAAAAAGTTAGGTGTTTTTGCATTTTTTTAGATCGAAAAATGGTCGGAATATGTCGGAATAAAATCGGAAATATTTTTACCGTCGTCGGAAGTAGATTTCCAAAATTTGTAAAAGCTTATAATTCCTGAACTACACCGAATTTCTCGACAAAACGTTTTTCACTTACTTTATAACATTCTTGAACTTTTCGTGTCGATTTGTGTCTAAGGTACATTGTATAATATTTATAATTTATTATATAGAGATGAATTTGTTTTTGTTTCATTACGCCAAATGGCTCACGTTGATCGCTTGCTGAGAGGTCAAGAAAAAGCGGTAATATTTTTCCCAGCAATGTGGGAGAGCATTACGCGCCCTTTTAATAACCTGCTTGTTTTGGCGGAAAATTTCTGAGTTGATTTGAATGAACGTAAATGAGAATTAACCGTTTTCTTAAACGATTTTGAACAATAATACGTCCTGGAACATTAGTCTTTCTTGTTATAAAAACTATGCTTATTTAAAAAGACGGAAATGAATGCTTAACAGTGCCAACCTTGTCCAAGGCTCTTTTCAAATCGCCGCGCGGAGAAAAGACCCTGGTGTATCATGGTCACGTGACTATCAAAATCTGGTTGTGTCGTTGTGACAAATTTTGTTTGGACAGGGGTGGGGTAGAGATGATTTAAAGCATCTTGCCTGAAAGATTTTACCGTTTGAGAAAATACTTCGATTTCTGATTATGTTCACATGAAACGGGTGATGTACGAGAGACTGACGGCGTAGAAAAGCGAAAAGCAATGACCGCAGGTGATAAATATTTCCCCCCCGCTTTAAATTCGGATTCCTTATCTAGCTGCTCAGGTTTTTTTGCTATAATGCCATCCTTACACACACTACTTGTTTTGATGTGAATACTACGCAAATTATAGAAGTGTGGAGCGGAGAGAAAGTCTTATACTATTTACACTGCGTCGTTGAAACTGATTCGTCTCGTACAGGACGAGGCAAATTTTTTATATAAACAAGTGAAATATACAAAGATATTCAGTACTCAAACTTGAGGGCTGATCATTAATTTTACAATAACGAAAAATTATCGGCAACATACATCACACCAAATAAATCGTAAAAATATAAAGCGCTGAGATATTTTCCTCGGGGTTGTCTAGGTTGTTTATCCAAATTAAAACTTCAGACTGCCGTCTGGGAAAATGTCGACGATTGCCGAATGCTTCGAATTTCTCTCTGCTCCACACCTCGATAATTTACGTATAGTATTCACATCAAAACAAGTTGTGTATAAGAATAAGCATTATAGTCGAAATCTTGAGCAGCTAATGCATGGATCAATTCTTCCTGTAACCATCCCCCCCCCCCGGGCAATACCCCGGGGATTTGTAATTTTTTATGAAGCTCATGGCAAATTCCCCACCCCCGGGACTTTGAAATTTAACAATTCCCCACCCCGGGGCAACATCAAACAAATGTATAATTAAACACATTTTAACATCAAATGTAAATTAACTTAAACAGTGGCTCATTTCTGTTGCTGCTTCCTTTGAGCTCTACAGTAGTTTTTTCCGCTTTTTCAGCACCCCTGCGTCGATTTTCGTCAATTTTCGGCAACCTGAGAAATCTTTCAATGAATTCGTCGTCATTTTGAATACGGAATACTTTAGTTACCAGACTCCCACGCCTCCTTGCATCCCCGCCCTTTACCCCCTGGACAAAATTAATAAAACAATTCCCCACCCCCGGGATTTGATTTTCTGCATTGCCCAGGGGGGGGGGGGTATGGTTACAGAAATAATTGATTCATGCATAATGAAGGAATAGGTGAATTTGAAATGGCGAATTATTTACCGTCTGCGATCTGCTTCTTTGCTTCGCTTCTCTGCGGCGCGAGTCTCTTCTACGTTACCCGTTTCTTGTGATCATAATCATATCGTACCCACTTAGCGCTGAACTCTTAAATCCAAGATAGAAGTATTTTCTCAAACGGTAAATCTTTCAAACGACAGCTTCAAATTTTCTCTACTCCACCCATGCCCAAACAAAATTTGTCACAACCAGATTTTGGTAGTCACGTGACCATGCTATACCAAGGTCTTTTCTCCGCGCGGTGGGTTGAAAAGAGCCTGGATACGAGGTTGAACAGGTGCATGTAAACATGAAACAAAACAAACGAAAATAAGTAAGCTAAACGGCAACATGTGAAAGACGAGAACAATGAGGTAAAAACAAATAAGAAAACAAATTACCAAAAACCGTCTGGATTATTAACCTTGTTTGCTCGATCTGTACTAGAAGTATTTGCCTTCGGTATTTTCAAACAGACCTCGCTTTTTCGTCGCTCGGTCTGTAGGAAAGCCTCAGGCAAATACTTTCCCGTGCAGACTTCACATTCGGTTAGTATAGGTCTGTAAAGATAAATGCAACAGAAACTAAAATTCACATTGTTTTGTTTTACTACCTCACCAGAAAGTTATGTTTTTACTTCTGGTTGTTCGTTTGTCTGTTAGTACCAGATATCTCAAGAAAAAAATGGAACCAATTTCAACGTAACGTTGTGAAAACAGACAGACTAAGAACCAACTCATTAAATTTTCGTTTAATTTGGTTGAGAATTGGATAAAAATTTTATAAACATTTGACAGAACATTCTCCGTATGAAAGAAATGAATAAAAAGACACTTAATTAATTGCGCTTATTGTCATTATATTATGCGGACTTTTAAGTGCATATTTAGCTGAATAGATAAAAATCAATAGACTAATTAACAGTTCCAAAAGCATTGTTTATGATTTGATATTTATGTTAAGGTTCATACAATGAACCAGCTGTGCACTGAAAGACACGCAAAGTCCGTCATTTATTTTTCTTCAAAAAACGAGTGCAATCAAGCATTCTGTTCATACATGCATGTGTAGATCTGATGAGCTCCTAATTAGCGTGGCTCATTTCTCCTAATATCCCGCTGGTAGCGATATGCGGTCTCTGAGTGCCTTCTACTGTGTTTATATGCACTTACGGCAAACGTCTAGAACATTTACACTAGACTTTTATATTTTAAATAATGGAATATTTACACTAGACTTTTATATTTGACCATTAGTTCAAAAACGAGTGCAACGAAGGACTTTATTCATACATGCGTAGATCTGGAAAGCTTGCCTGATTAGCGTGGCTCGTTTATCCTAATACCCCGCTGGCAGCGATATGCTGTCTGTGAGTGCCTTTTACTGTGTTTATACAAACGGCAAACGTCTAGAACATTTACACTAGGCTTTTATATTTGCCTTTACAAAACAACTCTGAATATATGGCTAGACTTAGCCTTGCCGTGTTTTATTTTGTTCCATATAAACCCAGAATGAAATTTATCCCCGGCCACCGCGACATCCCAGTATACTGAGATCATATAAACTGTAAAAACAGGGGTGTTAAAACAACACACTACGCGTGCTATAGAAAATTAAATTTGTGTTATTTAAAAGAACACTTAAAATGATAGAGTAATATATATATATATATATGTATGTTATTTACCGGCCGCGAGGTCCGGATAAGGAAAAACTGTGCCCGAGGTCTTGAAAATGGCTCTCGGCCTTCGGCCTCGATAGTTTTTCCCTATCCGGACCGATCAAGGCCGGTAAATAACATATTTATTTTTTTGTTATAAATTAAAATAATCGTAAGACAAGAAAATCGACCGCGGTGTAAAATAGAACGCTAGCTGTCATTTCCGCTGCCCATATTTGGAAAGACGACGAACCATATATAGAAAATCACCTGACAAAGGACAAAATCATTCAACTGACTTTTATAATAAACAAGATTGGAAATTCGACACGTATATAGTTGACAGAGCAAATCATCCTGGACTATTTAACAGTTATACCATGAGCTCGAGTTGTATATGAACTCATAGCGAACGACGCGCTTCGCCGAGTTGGCTATTAGTTCGTATACGACGAGAGCGAATGGTATAATTGCTTTATTATATAGCCAAGCACTGTACAAGAGACAAAATTACAGCGAAATGTTTGAAACAACAAACTTCCGGCATAGGCAACTAATACTTCCGCCATGCGTAATGATGCATTCACATAGAGTTTTTCGCTGAGCTGTTCGGCAAACAGCTTCGAGATATTGTATAAATGTTGCTCGAGAGGCAAAAAATGTGTTAAGCAGATCAACAAAAAAGATTAAAAGTTAAAACCTTTATGAAGTGAAAAGGTGTATCTGTTGTTTGTATTAGCGTTGCTGTCGTGAAAAAGGTTTTGATTTCATGCAAAAATGAAACTGAAACACCTTCGGCAGTGAAACTAAATTACTTAGTTGGTTGTTTTTGAAAAAGAACATGCTTTTTACTACTCCAAATGCTTATCTAAATAAAAAAGTCTCTTTTCTGGTGATCTCCTACGAAATGTGTGTTGTAGGCTTGATTTTAACCGTGAGTTTCTTTGTTTGGCAACAAATTAATATCAACTCGTTAATTTAGTCGGGTTTTTGAAGTAAAAAGACGTAATTTTTAGGTGAATTTTGCCATTTAACATGCTAAATTGTGTATTTGTTAATGTATTTTTACACAATGTTGTTTTTTATACATTGGTTTGAGGGTGGTGATGTTTTTCTGTATAAAAATCCGTCAATTTCAACTCATTTTCGGCAGTTTAAAAAAACATGCCGCCATCTTGTTTTTCCTCTACTAGCAGGATATGAGCTGATAGCCTGGTAGTAGGGAACCAATCGGATTACGCAAAAGCTCATATCCGATAGCATGCTATATAATAAGAATATTTATCATTGATCATGCAAAACCAAGATTGAAAACATCGTTAGCTCGCATGATTCATGTAAACAACTAACAAGATGGAAAATATCGATCGTTTCTATACAAGTTAACAACTATTCACAAGATTGAAATTTATAGAACGTCTTTTTCATCAGAGATCAAGTCAAGACTATTAACTATAAACAAATGTCAAAACAACAATCTTTGTGAAGATAAATAAAGAATCGGAATCGGAATCTTCAATATTAGACAAGCGCCTTCTCTAGCTTTGTCGGCTCCTCACTCGATGTGTCGCCAGAACTAGTTGAAGCGAAGTTGAAATTGAAAGTACATCCATCAAACTTGCCAATGTTTGCTCCAGAAAACAAGCCTGTTGCTGTGGTTGTCGCTGATGCTTGATCATTCACTGATGTTGTGCTGGTGGGTTGATTTAGCTGGGGACGTTGTTGCGATACTGTGAGGCTATGTTTCCTTGCAATCGTTGACGTTGACCGACTCAGGACGTTTGACATCTTGCGCTGGTGGACAACTGAAGCCGCTTTGTAAGCATCGAGATTTTTGTGCCCACTCGATTGAGGTACATAATTGCAAGGAATTTCGGGATCCATGAGGCGGGATATGCAGGTTTTCCGGACAGAGTGATTACTTATGTTGCCTGGCAGACCAGCAGCTTTAGCGGCGTTGACAAGAAATTTACCGATGGAGTTTTTTCCCAAAGCGCATTTGCTATACCATATTTCCGATCCTGGTCGCCGTCTATGGTTCACTGCCAGAAAGAATGCTGACTCCGGGGTTTTTGCTGCTTCTGATCGGTGACTGGCGAAAGCCTTGTACAGATTTACAGGACAACGATGGTTATTGGTAGCTTGTGCACAGTGGCGGCGGAACATCTTTGAAAGTATAGGGGGGCTGGGGGCAAAACCACCGGTTAAAGGGGCGTGCTCCCCCAAATTTGGGGTTCTAAAATGGCCTTTCCTGTATTTTAAGAACACTTTTGAACAGAATCTAAAATTTTTCTTGTGTTTATATATCAGTGTTTACAACAGGTAAGTTCAGTTTTGAAGTAGTTGACAGGTCACAGAAGTTAAAACTCAGAAGTATCTATTCTGTGTATCAGCGTACTGTGTATGTGTGTGTGTGCTGGCTACTTGCGAGGGGGGCTTAGCCCCCTAGATGCGTCCTCTAGGGGGCTATAGCCCCCCTAGCCCCCGTGGTTCCGCCGCCCTTGCTTGTGCAGTTGGGAAAAACGCTCTTTGGTGACCATCGCCGTGTCTTGTTTTAGAACCTCGCTCAGCCCTCCATGGCCACACAACGACTTCGTTGCCAGTTTCTGGATCGATATATAAGCCAATATCTCCCCACTTGAGTTTTCTCGACTCGTCTCGAGCTCTGAAACCAAAATGAAGCGACAATGCCCACCAAACAGTTCTTTGCAGTACCTCTGGCTCTTGGTCTCCGAACAGACCTTTTTCAAAAAGTAAATCTTCTTCAGCTTCGGTTAATGCTCTGGTTGCTTGCGGGCGATTTCCTTTGGCGAACTTCTCAACTAACTGCCGCTTTCTAGCGACAAGGACTTCTCTCGACTTGGCAAACTATTGGTCCTTAATTAAAAATGTTGAAGGAAGAGTTGGTATCATTGAGATATCGTTGAACACTGCGCTGGAAAGAGGTAAGAGACACGGGCTCATAAACACTGCCGTATTTCTTTGTTATGGTCATGAAAAACCGACACAAGAGGACATTTAGTTCAGTTGCAGGTATTTCTTCTAAATTTCTTTCTTCGTTTATTGTACCACGGATGCGGCTCGTAACTGTGTTTTCACGCCGTTGTTGTTCAATAAAATCTTCAATTTCGTTCAAGTCGTCTTGTGTAATGTTGTCACTTCGCTGGACGTTTTCTTTTTCGCATATAAAATCTTCAACCGTTACTTCGGGATAGTAAAATTCGCTTTCGCTATGATATTCATTGTCACTATCCATCTTACTTTGTTTTTACGGACAGTCTATTGTAGTCTAATGTAGTGAAAAGCGTCGAGTATACGAAATATTAAAAAAAAGAGTTGTTTTTGTTTTGAAATCCGCAGCGGTCCGTATCGGGGTCCGTATCGTGGGATACGGACCGCTCGCTAAGCCAATCAGAGCGCGCGAATCAGATGGATACCGGACCGCAAAAAAATAATTTGCAGTTTTTGGTTTCCTTGCTTCGTTTTTGAGATATTTCAGCATGTTTGATATGCAAATTTAACTTGTAAAATAACTTTACGTCACTCTTTGCATAATGACTTATCGCAAAACATTATTTTTTTGTTATTGTCAAACAAAAACACTTAAAATTTACAGACTCTGTTGTAGGAGAAACACTCGCACATTGGTTCCTAATTCGCTACGTGGTTTTGTTCGATAATAACAAACTGATATATAGAACACTTTGTGATAATCATTATGCAAACTGTGATGTAAATTTATCTTATCAAATTTGCATATCAAACAAACTAAAATATCTCAAAAACGAAGCAAGGAAACGAAAATCTACAAAATATGTTATATTGACATTTTAAGTGTTCTTTCAAGTAAGGCAAACTTAATTTTCGTTTCATAAGCACTTTAAGTGTGTTGAATCGACACTAACACGCGTGCCTACTTGTTAAATTACAGTGCCGTTAGAACAAGTAGTTTTTATAAAACACACAGCACGCGTGCTGTTTCAGATAAATGTGTTAACACAATCACGCGTGCTCGCGTGTAAAAACGACACTGTTGGGAAAACCAAGAATTTTAAAACAGCACGCTGCACGCGTGTTAATTTACAACAATGTAATACATTGACATGCACAAACACGCGTGCTTGCGTATTAAAACGTCGACACCATTGGGAAAACTAAAGATCATAAAACAGCACGCTGTGCATGCATGTGTTGTATTACAAGATTAGCGTGTTGTAAGCGTGTTTTAAAAACATTGTTGCTTGTTCTAAATACACGTAAGCGTGTTGTTGGCGTGTTGTGATATGTTACACATGTTGCATCGTGTTGTAACAACACGTCGCCAGAACACACTGACGTTACAACATGCGTGCAACACGGCTTGCTCCACACAAAGCGTGTTGCAAACCAGTTAGAAACACACAAGACATCACAAGTAACACCAGATGTCGTCGACTCTGTCTTTTAAATATAGCTTAAGGTGGCTCCCTACGGTAATTTCAATAGGGGACTGGTGACTAGAAATAGTATCGCTACGCATGCGTAAATAGCGATCTTCTCGATTCGAAATTCTATGACCGCGTCGACATAGATTTTAGACTTGTAGACGTTTTCTTCCGTGAATTTTGCTAAAATTTTGTATGTAAGTAGTTTATAAAATGTTCTAAAGTATATATAATTTTAAAACATTTTCATAAGACAGAACTTTTTTAAATCGATCATTTTTATAGCGAAAAATCTTTCCATACAACCCTCTCTGATTTTGTATATAGATATTCTCCACAACAGTATCTATCATATCAGCAATTTTAAAAATATTTCATCGAAGCAAACTAAAGACATGCCGCTTCAATTATGCAATATTTGAAAATATACCAAAGTTCCAACGTCATTATTACCATGGTAACAGCAAATAATTGAACTTTTTGATAGATATTTTATATCTGCGATAGGTCTGCTATAGCAAGGTCTACTTAGTATTTATCTAACAAATTTCTAAACTTGTGAATAACATTAGATAATGAGCGTATGAAATAGCGCGTATTTATTGAAACTATAGGGAGCCACCTTAAGGTGGTATTGGACAAAAAAAGTTTTTTTCTTTAATATTGGTTTATCTAAAGATATCTTGGCAGAAATATATAGGATATGTTTCCCTGATGTTAAAAAGCTAAGTAAAACATGCGTTGTTACCATGGTATCCAAGCAACAACCCCCTAGTGAGCAAAATATAGCACTTGCGGTGAACAAGATTCTATGAGAACTAACGGTCTGACAAACACTAAACAAAGGTTAATGTAAAGCACACACACAGATCTATGCTGTAAACCTCAAAAAAAGTACAAAATTATAAATATTTTCGATAAAAATGTTATTTTTTTGAAAAGATGGCTGATTTGTATTCATAAGGCTACAAAACAAGAACTTTTTAACAATGAATAACATTCATTATGCAATATATTTGAGGTTTGCAACATAGATCCGTTCATATTACACAGCCTCTAAAAATGTTTAAAGCATTACATCAAATATTGAATGCGCTAGCGTGTTTGGCGTCCAGGTACTATTACCAAATTAGGCAACTGAGAAAATTGTGTTTAGAAATTTGAAACCACCATGCTGGCTGAAAACACAATTCCGGCAAAATGCATTTAAAGTTTACAGTTAAAAACAATGTTCAAATTATTACCCAAATTTGTCCCTATGTCAACATAATCTAATTGTTTTCCATTAAAAAGCCCCAGCTTTACATGGGACTCGGTTCATATTTAAAGTTGTCTGCCCACTGTCTGGTTTCTTCTCTGAGAGGATAGTTGTACAAACGTGTATAAATAAACCATTTTGTTTCGACGTTGGGTTATTTCACTGGTCTGTGTCAATTGTTCGTGACTATTTTAGATTCCTATATCTATACTTTAGATGCATATTTTTTACGCGAAAAGTATGATCCGTAACCTATTGGGTTTGTTGTTTACAGTTTGGTCTGAATAATATTATTTGTCGGCGAGACGGAAAGGAATGTGGAACGTTTCTTCCTCGGCTTCGAGTACTGCTTATTGTTTACTTTCAGTGGATAGTTTTTGTTTGGGGATGTTGCAAATGTTTAGAGGACTAGATATATAGTTTAATATGTGTGTCAGAAAATGTACAGAAAAGGTAAACCAGCTTTAGATATTTATCAGTTGTTGTGAAAATTCTGATGCCGTGTGAAAATTATGGTGCCGTCTGAAACTGACTCGTCTTAATTTATACGGCTTCTGACCGGTTTGGAAAGCGTCTTTTCAAACCGTTTCTGTGACATTAGTGAAGATTATTTTTATCTAAGAATGTTACTGACAGTCTGGCGATCATTTTGACAGTAACTTTGCTCAAGAAAAACACTTTAATATATGCCAGTATAAGTACTCTGCAATAAAAATGGCATGAGCCGTAGCCCAATGTAAATAACAAGGGGAATTACACCGTACTCAAACAGCAAGTACAAAAGGGAAACCGAAATACAACCTAAGCGAGAGATTACACAGTCACACTTATGTCTCTAAGTTTTAAAAATTCCTTTTCTTCGACACTTATTGAGCTAGGGACAAATTTGTGTTTTACAACATGGCGGACGCTCCTAGTTTCCTGTCGTGACAGCCTCCCCCATTAGCTTGAAGCCAGAGGATCTGTAAGTTCTTCTACAAGATCAGGAGATCGGTATCATTGGTCTTTATAATGTCCTCACCAGCTAGAACACGACAATGTGGAAACTGAGAAGTACTCGGAAGCAGTGCCATGAGAGCCATGAAACACATCCACTCGTTGTAAAAACTCTCTCGCTAATCAACCGTTAACGAAAATATTCAAATAGACCCGCCCGCGATGAAAAAAACATGTTTAGAAAAGGATATACGTCATGAAAGGAATTGTATAGCTTCTTTTTTTAAAGTTAGATAGAAGGGGGTAAATAGAGGCACTGCAATTAACGTAAAACGGGGGAAAAATCTGCTCTGCGTTGCGATGAAAACGGACACCATTTTCATTACCTCGCTATAAAGAACGTATCGTTGGCGTTAAATTAGTGAAAATACTCAGGAAATACACTTGCCCGTGGAAAGTTAGATAGTTGAGGATGTCTATTTCACAAAAACAAGAAATTCCAAATTTCGAATTTTTTTTGTCCAATACCCCCTTAAGGTACTGTACTGGAGCAAATCCTAAGTAATTTCCATGCTTTTATAAGTAATAAC
This sequence comes from Paragorgia papillata, assembly GCA_035771165.1. Classification (NCBI taxonomy): domain Eukaryota; kingdom Metazoa; phylum Cnidaria; class Anthozoa; order Scleralcyonacea; family Coralliidae; genus Paragorgia; species Paragorgia papillata. The sequence continues at coordinate 2,897,918 of JAWNZC010000003.1, forward strand.
ATGCCTTGAGGCAAATTAGCGATTAAATTTCACGCAGCAGAGGGAAGGTTTGTGGACTTTTACAAATCTTCCCGAGGCAAAGGGGAAATTTAATCGTAATTTGCCTCAATTCACGTTATTTGTTTGTAATATTATGCACGGGAGAATTAGAAGACAAAGGAAAAATTTCCCTCTTGCATGAGCAATGAGGGAAATACGAGGTTTAGGAGGTGATTACATGGACCGGGCTGGCTCGGTTAACTGGGATAGCCTGGTTAACCGGGATTAGTTTACGAAACGATTACATGGAGCGGGCTAGCCCGGTAATCCGGGATGATTTCAGGCCGAAATTCGCAATTATTGTTTGTGTGTTTCGTGATCATAGCGAAGATTTATTAAATTAATTAGTCTTCGTGAAGACGATTTCGTGGATTATAACAATCTTTTTACTAAGGATGGGCTTACAAAATAAATAATAGACTAATTATATATATATAAAACTGAAGTAAAACTAACGTAGCTTTGTCCTTATTTATACTTGACGTTTTGATGTTCTATTTCAGTTCCTTTCAGCACTATTTATTCACACAGTCAAGCAAACGAACGCGTATCGAAGCGAGTTCAACAGTTTTTCAGCCCGGTTTGCCGGGATGAAAACGATTACATTGGCATTTTCATCCCAGTTAACCGGGCTAGCCCGGTTGCGACAACCGGGATCCCGGCAAACCGGGCTAGCCCGCTTGCCATTTAATTGAAATGTTAAAACAACATGCGTTTGATATATAAAGCGGGCTATCCCGGTTAACCGGGCCAGCCCGGTCCATGTAATTGCCCCCTTACATTCCCTCGGAAAACAAAAGAATCCGAGGCGATCATGGTATTACTGTACTTCAATTTAGTGCAAAAATTGCTAAAATTTGAACCATTTTATAGCCATTTTACTCTGTTTATATATTTACTCAGCCGTATTTATAGCTTTTGTGTGGTTGAAACTTGATAGCAAACTTTGTTGTCGTTTGTTTTGATAGTTAGATGGCTCATGCTGCTAAACCAATAAATTACATATATGTTATTTACCGGCTTGGAGGTCCGTACTAGAAAAATATTTTCCCGAGGTCGCAAAAACAACCCAAGGCCGTAGGCCGAGGGACGTTTTTGCAGACCGAGGGAAAATATTTTTCTAGTACGGACCGACAAAAACGGTAAATAACGTACTGATGGTGTGCGTTCATGCCTCCACCCCTCCCTCCCAATTCAACCAAAAAAAGAACAAACTTAACATTGACGTCCGAACAAAAAGCCACTCAGCTGCGACCAAATAAGGAAGTCAGCTGGGGGTAAAAAAATATTTATTTCAAAACAGGCAAAGCGAACAAAGTTCGTTAACATCGGTTGTTTGTGTGTAACCTAATTTTTTGTATTACGTTCACGAAAAGTTTACATCAAAATACTTGGATTTTACAAAGGAAGGTAAATGAGATGCAACTTAGTCGGAGTCTGGATCATCGCGCCTAGTTACACATTGTTTTTTGCTTGTTTTGAAATAGGCCAGCGGCTGTGGTCAAAAACTAGCCTAGAAATGAAGTTTCGCTGGACACATTTAAATAATAAGATTTCTTTAGTGAAAATGCATTTAAATACGATGCAGATGCCAAATCAACTAATTGGCCCCAGAGTTAACAACCAGTTTGGTCAAAAAGGGGTGTGTGCTAAATAATGACGTCATCTGTTGTTGGAAAAAATATAAATTTTGGAAATCCGCAAGTTAAACATTTCTGCCAAATAGATCTGTACAAGTGGACAAAAAAACTCAATTGCACTAATTACTTTCAGTCATTCGTTACAGAAATATCGTACACCAAAATGTTTGAAAATTGCTGACTAAGCATTTTTTGTTTGTTTTATATGTCCAAATGGTTCATTTCAAATCATTTATTTTTCTACCAGTAAAGTTCCTGTTAACAGATCACTCTTAGAGAAAGGCTTAAAAGATTTACATAGCACTAGTATCTTTAATTCGACACTCCAGTGTATGCATCAAGAGATGGTACATTTCTTTAAAAAATGTGGAGTAAAATTTGGAGAGCAAGCAAAAATTAGATTTTCTGCCACACTCCTAAGCATTCAATGAATTATCCAGATCCTTAAAAATTAAGCGTAGTATCAAAATGCCACTTCAATCAATAGTATATCAAAGCAAAAGAACAACTAAACGCTTATTTTGTAGTACAATGACCTTCTGAGGTGCCTAAAAACTGGACAATTAAAATAGTTGTGGCAGAAATGAAGAAATAATTAGCAACGTTTCTTGTTTTTCTCCTGGACGTTTAATTTTAACTTGATTTCCACAGTTTGTCGATTACCATTTTAAGAGAAAAGCTATCATCCTTTAATGGACAGACTTCAGTGCTGAATTTAAGGTACTAGGTCAAACGAGATATTTTAGACCATTCTCATAAAGATGGTCTCTCAATAGAAGCTTTGCTGGTAGAAAAATAAACGAGTTACAATGAACCATTTACAGATACAAAATAGATAAAACATGCTTAATCAGCATTTTTCAAAAAATTTGGTCAACGATATTTCCCTAACGAATGACTGGGAGTAATCAGTCCAATTGAGTTTTTTTGTCCACTTATCTAGATCTATCTGGCACAAATGTTTAACTTGCACATTTCCATAATTTATGTTTTTTCCAACTACATATGACGTCATTATTTAGCACCCCCCCGGAGTTGATGCATCGCATTTAATTGCATTTCCACTAAAGAAATCTTATTCTTTAAATGTGTCCAGCGAAACTTAAGAATATCGAGGCACAGCCACCGGCCTAAAACTGTTCTATGAACATTGCTTTCGACGTCTGGCAAAACTATTAAACGAGAAAGGTTATAGTTGACTTAATTCGTTCGTGTTTAGCTTAACTTTTTTTTAAATACAACAATTTTACAACCGAATCAATGTTTTGTTACTGTAAGGAATTAATTCAGACCCCGTTTACACTAGGGCAAATGTTTCCGGATTCATTACGAATCCGGAACGTTTTAGTACCGGATTCGTTTTGCCGTTTACGCTTGTGGGAACAAATCCGGTACAAAATCATCTCGGTTTCGTGGCGTTTGCGGAGATTTTGAATGCGGAAAAAAATGTAGAAATTTCGTATCAGAATACTTTTGAATCCGAAAAAATACGTAGTGTAAACGCTTTTTTCGATCAATCCACATATTTTTTCGCCCGCGATCCTATGAATTTACACTTTTAACGCGGTAAAGTTCAGAATGGCGAACCTTGTGGTTGCTTTGATGTCAATGGCTGGTTGTTTGATTCTTCTGCAGGAAGCGTGATTCACTTAATTATGGGAACTGCTGTATTTTGGTATGGAGACGGAGACGATGGCAAAACCGTAGGACTCGCTGGTTTTGGGTCAGGCCTGGAAGAACCAGTTCTTGGTGGGACAACTTGATGAACGGTGTTTCCCTAGAGACTGAGTGGGGAAAAAACTCTTCAGAATGTCTCGTCCTACCTTTGAGAAGCTCTGTGAAGATCTTAGACCGCTACTTCAAAAGAAGTCAACAAAACTGAGACGACCTGTTTCTGTAGAATCTCAAGTTGCTGTCACCCTTTACTACCTGTCGTTTGAAGGGAGATACAGAAAACTCGCTAATGCTTTTGGGATATCTAGATCGTGTGTTTCCACCACTGTTCGAAGAGTTTGTGCCGCAATTACAGAATTTCTTGGCCCAATGTACATAAATCTGCCAACTAACTAGTGAGTTTGAAATACAGGAGTCGGTCAGTAAGTTCTACCAATTTCATGGTTTCCCTCAATGCATTGGAGCAGTAGATGGAACTCATGTAGCAATCAAGGAACCCACTCATAATGCCAGTGATTTCATTAACAGAAAGGGTTATACTTCTATTAATGCACAGGCCACTTGTGATTATAACTACATATTTATTGATGTTGTGGTTAAGTGGCCTGGCAGTGTCCACGATGCAAGAATATTTAAGAATTCCACGTTGAATGCAAAGCTTAGAGACTGGGCAATTCCTCCATCTATAAGACTATTAGACTATTGTTGAAGTAGAAGATGCAGTGCCCATGTGCATTCTAGGAGATCCAGCATATCCGTTGATGCCGTATGTTCTAAAGGAATATGCCAGTCGAGGCACACCAAGAGAACGATATTTTGGTTATTAACTGTCATCGGCAAGAATGGTGATTGAATGTGCTTTTGGGAAACTAAAGGGAAGATGGGGAGCCCTTAGACGTGCAATGGGTATCAACTAGAACACCTATACCCAGTGTTATTTTTGCCTGTTTTGTACTTAATAATTAGTGTGAAGTACATGGCGAGACAATTACAGAAGAAAGAGTAAGAGAAGCATGCAATTATGAGAGAGAGTTTCAACCACCTACTCACTCCTGGCTACGGAGCGTGCAATTTAGCAACAGGGAAGAGAGTTCGGCACATTTACTCTAAGTTCTTTGACCGATTAAGAGTATAAGTTTGATGTAAAAGTAGCGTGCTGCGTAGGCAGCGTTGAAACAACAATCGAACGGAAATATAGTAACTTAGGTTAGATATACTGCCGAAACAGAGAACGTAGGAATCTAACGTTTCGAGCGAAGGCCCTTCGTCAGAGAGAAACGTAAAGAGTGTAAACAAACAATGAGCTTATATACGAAAGGTAATCATGTGACCAAAAATAAGTCAATCAGATAAAACTGACAATAACAAATTGATAATGAGATGCGAAAAATTAGCCAATCAAAGCAAAATAACAATAACAAATAGATAATGAGATGCGAAAGACATTTGCTATTCATACCGTCGATGAGTAAAAAGGAGGGGGTGTAAAGAGGATGAGCGAGAGTAAAAATGGATAAATTAATAAAGTGAAAACTATGTTTATGTTCGCCCTTGCTGAACAGAAACAAGATGCTTTACATAGGTGAAGCTGGCAGACGTTTATCTGACAGGTTTGCTGAACATCTTCGTTCCTTGAGGAACAATGATGTTGACAAGCCTGTTGCCCGACATTTTAATAGTGCCAACCATTGTATTTCAGACATGAAAGTTTGTGCCATCTCACCCATTTCTGGGGGTAATGTCAGCCGTAAAAGACTAGAAAAGCGTCTCATTTTCAAAATTGGTACCATTCATCCTCACGGACTCAACGAACGTTTTTCTTTTATTTAACACCTCTGAAGACATTGTTTCTGTTCAGCAAGGGCGGACATAAACAGCGTTTTCACTTTATTAATTTATCCATTTTTACTCTCGCTCATCCTCTTTACACCCCCTCCATTTTACTCATCGACGGTATGAATAGCAAATGTCTTTCGCATCTCATTATCTATTTGTTATTGTTATTTTGCTTTGATTGGCTAATTTTTCGCATCTCATTATCAATTTGTTATTGCCAGTTTTATCTGATTGGCTTATTTTTGGTCACATGATTACCTTTCGTGTATAAGCTCATTGTTTGTTTACACTCTTTACGTTTCTCTCTGACGAAGGGCCTTCGCTCGAAACGTTACATTCCTACGTTCTCTGTTTCGGCAGTATATCTAACCTAATAAGTTACTATATTTCGATATAAGTTTGATGTATTGTTCAAACCATATTGTTGATATATGATTGAAAACTCTCAATTTATTTTACATACTGCCATATGTTAAGTGTTTTCTGAAATGTTAATTGAATATTTATTTACTTTTATTTATAAACAAATAAATTTTGTATATTTGTGTGTATATTTATAATAATTGGATTAGCTTGCAATTTACAAAGTGTTCAAGTCCATACTCTCCCAATTTAAAACAATTATATTAGCTAGTCATGGTCGTTCATAATTTATTTAGTGGGGGAGGCTATGGTCATTATAAAATGTTTTCCTTACATTTTCTGGAAGCCCCACTGATATTCTTAGTAACATTTGTTGGCCTTCCTCATGTGTTATCCTGTAAACAAAGCTAAAATAATTGTTATGACCCCCTCTCTCAGGTTAAACTGACATACTTTAAAATGGCTAATACAGCTAAAGTATTTTAGATGATATTTCCATCATTAAATTACTGAACATAATAAACTATATTTTCAATAATGTTTCACACAGAAAATCCAAAAGTATACCATTTGCAGTTGGCTGTACTGCTTTTGTTTGTCTTTGTTTGCAAAGGAATAATTTGTAATTGACATGTGAAAAAACTTATTTTAGGTAGTTCAAAAACTGTTGTGTCCTTATCTTCACCTTGCGTGAAGTGTGTAAATCAATGAAATAGATGGTTTAATATGGTCACTTGTTCTCGTCCATCAAGGTATCTGTCAAAGAAATTGCAAATGAGTCTGATCACTTAAATAATTATTTGTTTTTCAACAGTACACCAGTCTTTAATTTAAGTCAAGTAGTGCATGATTCAGTTTTCTATAATGATACATACAGCATCAAGTAAGATTACAGAAAAATTAAATGCTGATAATAATTTTTATCAAATTTTTTTTGGATGCCCCCGCTGGCAATTTGTCACATTTTCTGGCCTATTTTTAAAGCCACTCTGAAACTTACTGTTGAAAAATTATGCCCCCCCCCAAAAAAAAAAAAAATTTAAAAAAAGCCTTGCGCCTCTTCTAGGTAAGTTATGGCCCTCCCTTATGGAAAAATGGTCAATGCTTGGTCATTATTGGAAAATATCAGACCAGTGTATGAGCTCACCGTTCGGGCTTGGTCTGTGCTGTCAAGACTTCGGTCTGATAAATTAGTTATGAGCCCTATCAGTTCTGGTGTCACAAATTTTATGTAACAAATGTGGTACGTTAGGTAAAAGTTGAAGAATTGCTCTACATTTTTTAGTGCTCAACTCCCAATTTCCTAATTGCACTAATAACCCTTAATCCCTTATGGTAACATTAAACAGAAGGTAAAAAATGTAACATGTGAACATGAACGTTATTACAAAGCTGTGTGGCTCAAACTTTTGTACTAATGTGCTGGTATAACCTGTGACCATAATAAATATAACTGTTCCACATTGTCCAGCTTTTGACAACTTTTAACACATTGTACAGCTTTTATCACAATATAACTATGTTAAATAAAATATAACAATAAAACTCTTAAATAAAATTGAGTCAAGAGAAACATGAAGGCATAAATGATGCCAATTAAAATATCTTATATTGTATAAAACTGTAATATGCATGTTACAACACTATGCAATACAGTGTTGAAATAGTGTATAAAATCAGTTCGGATGGAATGGTTGCTGTCCTTGACCAGCACCACTGTCACTGGTGATGGGAGTAACCTGTGTGTTGTATGGTTGCTGGCGAGGCTGTAAGTATGGCTGATGCCAAGGGTTTGTACCTGGCGGAGGTACAATCATACTGCTCGTCATATTAAAAGCATTTGAAATCGACTGGTTCAAATTCTCCATTGAACTTGGAAACCGTGCCATAGTGTTTTGGTACTGTTTGTCCATTAGCGTCATATCTGATAGCATTTCTTTTTTGATGGTTAACTCCTCCCTCAGCACAGCTAGCTGTTGCTGATCGACAGCTTTGGTTTTAATCATGTTCAATAAGGCATGGGCTGCTGCTGTTTGGCGTTTCCTGGTCTGAGTACATTTTACTCACGTACATACAGCATGACATACATACAGCCCCCATATAGAGTACAAAGGGATGCCGCCTCATTAAATATTCAGCATGACTCACGAATGACTCACACATGACTCACGCATGACTTACGCATGACTCACGCATGAGTCACGCATGACTTACGCATGACTCACGCATGAGTCACGCATGACTCACGAATGACTTACGCATGACTCACGAATGACTCACGCATGACTCACGAATGACTCACGAATGACTCGCGCATGACTCACAACTGCTCACGCCTGGTTAAAGCTCTACAGCACGTTGGAACAGCCCGGAGAAAGAGTGCTATATTACGACACGGACTCTGTGATTTATGTAAGTAAACCGGAGACAGGCGTCCATGTGGGTGAATTGACGGACGAATTGGACGGTGATTACATTACGACTTTTATTTCTGGTGGCCCGAAGAACTATTATGAATTTAGTAGCGGAAAAACGTGTTGTAAGATACGAGGTATCAATTTAAATTTTCAAACATTGGAAACAGTTAATTTCAATGTTATGTGTGATTTAGTGTATCTTAATGTTCTGTGTGATATGAAAAATACAGAGTGCTGTAGATATACCATTCAAAATTACCAGGAACACTAGCACAAAGCAAGTTATCACAAAACAACAACACAAGGACTATAGGATAGTGTACAATAAACGAGTAATTGTAGAGAATTTCAACACCATTCCGTACGGTTACTAATTTTTGTACATGGGATCTGTAAATAATTGTAAATAGTTTAGGGTTTTTAACTTTGTGTGCTGATAATTAGTACTTTTGTGTGTACTTGTAAATAGGAAATTTAATAACATATCTTTTATTAACACTACCTGTTGTCTTATTTTGAAGAAAAATTATTGTCAGGTGTGGGACTCGAACCCACGTCTTCTGGGACTTTAAGCCCAGCGCCTTAACCATTCGGCCACCCTCGCGCTTACATTTAAAGTCCCATTTTTGCGGCTTAACACAATTTGATCATGGGGTAACATAGGCTCCTGGGGACACTCGCACGAAGCAGATTATCACAAAACAACAACAACAACAACAAATAGATTATAGAATAACTTCTTATTAATCGAGAGCGCGGTCATTACGGAAAAATATCAGACCGAGGTCTTGACAGTACAGACAGAGCCCGTAGGGCGAGGTCTGTACATAAAGACCGAGGTCTGATATTTTTCCGTAATGACCAAGCGGACGAGGTTAATAAGAGGTTTATTATATGGCATTTTGAAACAACACATCTTACATTTAATACTTGTCACACGCTCGAGGTCACACTATTGTCATTGACATAGACTCATCGTTTTCTATGTTGTTGCTATTGTTGTCATCGCTTTTGGAATCCTAAAACTCACTGCCAGATTGCTCATCGTCCCACTCATACATAATTAAGTCCTCAGGTTATTGAATTCACAACATTTTTGCGCTTTTCTTTCATTGTTAGTTGCAAACAACATGTCTGCCAAAATCCGTAATCGACCGGCACGTGACGCGTCTCAGCCAATGAGAACACACGATTTCAACGGAAGTAACTTGTGTCATATAATAATAGTGTATAATAAATGGGTAATTATAGATAATTTCAACACTGTTCCGTACGGTTACTAATTTAGCACATGCATGGGTTCTGTAAATAATTGTAAATAAATGTAAATATAAAATTAATGTTCCATGAAGTATAAAATAAGTTAATTAAACGAACAGTTCCATGTTTAATGTCTCGAGAAATTCATTTACTTGCTGTGCCAGCTGTTGTTCTTCACTCTCCTGTAGTTCCTGTAGTAGGGGTAGAGCAGGTTGCTGTATTTGGTGTTGCGGTGGCTGTGTCGGTTGTTGCTGTGGTCCTTGCTGTGTAGGTTGTTGCTGTGGTCCTTGTTGTGTCGATTGCTGTGGTTTTTGCTGTGTCTGTTTAGATGTTTCCTCATTTGTATTATCCAACAAGGGTACGAACAGTTCCATGTTTAATGTCTCGAGAATGTCATTTACTTACTGTGCCAGCTGTTGTTCTTCACTCTCCTGTAGTTCTTGTAGTAGGGGTAGTGCAGGTTGCTGTATTTCTTGTTGCGGTGGCTGTGTCGGTTGTTGCTGTGGTCCTTGCTGTGTCGGTTGTTGCTGTGGTCCTTGCTGTGGCGATTGCTGTGGTTTTTGCTGTGTCTGTTTAGATGTTTCCTCATTTGTATTATCCAACAAGGGTTGAACCGCCAACCAATGCTCCCTAGCATTTGTTGAAAGGTAATCCAATACCTTCTTCAAATTCGTTTTTGCTTTTATGTTTTTCCTCCTATAAACTCTACTTCTCTCCCTGGATAATGCTTTTCTGCGATCCTCCATAGCTGTTTTATTATGAACACTAATCGAGCTCTAACTTTTATACATTCCCGCGATTAAGAGTTAGGTATCTGATTGGTCCATTTTGTCGGAAAAAAAGCGGCAATTTTAAAGTTTCAGCATGGCTCACGCATGACTCACGCTATATAATTAATCATAATAATCTGAAAATAGAGAAAACCGAAAGGCTGAGCGATGGGAGGGGCCTCTGGTAATTCATTTTGCAGAGTAATTTATATAGTGTAGTTCACGTTATGCCTCGAAGGCGTAAGGATTGTTCTTAGTAATTAATTTAGCCAGCTTCATCAACTCGCGACAAGAGACAAACAACGTGTCCGAAATTGTCAAAATGGTTCAATTAGCGGTGCACAAGAAGAATTTGTTTAGTTAAACAATGCACAAATCGCAATTAGCACATCCTTTTCGGACTCTTATGTATGGCGGCATAATTACAGCGAAAAACGATATTCGTAAAAACATTTATTTTTAATGATAGAAGCAACCCTGCATAGAAATGTTAAAATACATCTGCTGAAATGTTTTATGGTCATCGCATAGCGGTGATGAGTTAACAATCCCCGCAACATTAAAACATATTTAGTTTTGAGTAAAATTTAAAAACCATTCATTTGACATCATGCCTCGGAAGCGGTTTGCATATAAGTAGAATATCTAAATTATTTTACAGGGTGATCATGAGTTGTGGGAGGATAATAAGGGGCATGGGGAGGTATTAATGCGTAGACAAGTCTAGGCGAGAAGACGTAGGAGGGTCTTAAGGTACGAATCAAATCGAAAAGCCGTGAGCTGAGGGGTTTCAAACGTATAAACACTGGCATATAGCAATGTAAATGAATATTATATATGAGGTATTTGGTTCGTTTTTGTGGTGCTTATACGCATAAGAATCGTAGGGCGTTCATAAAGCATGAATTTGAATGGTAGCGAATCATGTAAACTAAGGTCTAGTTTGTAGAATCAGTTGGGGAACCAGGAGGAAAACGTACGATACAAGGTTTGGGAAGTTTGTGACACAGAAAACGCATAGCAACGAAGCATTTCGAATAAATTATGACACGCCTGAATTCGTCTGACTAATGAACAATTGCTTGGGTCATTAGGGGGATTAGAGATAAAAAAGAACACGTGTATTTTGCATAAGACAGAGTTCAAAGCATTCAGTTTAAAATATTTATTTAGGCTTTCGTTTAAAGGTATACATATCAAACACAGACACGCGTACATATATCAGGTACAGAATTTAAAATATTTTATTGAGAAATATGTCTTTACACAAGAAAACTCTTGATTGTTTAGTGATCTATCGGTGGCACGGGCATATGGGCATACAGTACATCATATAATCCGACTCATTAAATATTCAGTGTGACGCCTGGCGCCCGGGGGGATAATCGGGAGTTGTGAGAGGATAATAAGGGGCATGAACGAGCATGAATGCGCGGGCAAGTTGAAACGAGAAACTGGAGTCTACGTGTAAACCATTATTTGCAATGTTCGTAGATAAACTTCAATTATTAGTCCCCATGGGCAGTATGTTTACTCAATCACAACTTTTTTAAAAGTTTGTATAAGCACTAATGTTTCTGTTTCGATTAAATGATTAACATATTTAAAACTGCTTAATCTCTTCGTATAACATATCCCTTGTACGTATATGCGATATATGCTAAATATCCCACAGTGTACATAAAAATCCTGCATGTCAGTAGGGCAAAGTGAATAAATAAAAGTTGATTACTAATTCTTAGATTGAGGAGTTATCTAATTCGAGAGTCCAAAACCGTTGTGTAAACACGGAACGGTTTGCCGTACTCGTAAAGTCAATCGAGAAGTCGCGAGTATGAGGAATCGAATCGAGAAACTGTAACCCCCCAAAGATACCCCACCACCCCAGGGGCACCCCCAAAGATAGCTGCTCTTTTAAATTAACTGAATTCGGTAATTGATCAATCATCCTTAAGGTGCCACTAACCCCAAAACTTTTTTCTCGGAATTCAAATAGCCCTTGTTGAGTATATTTTGGTTCTAACCAACATATCTTTTCTGTTATTGAACACTTCTTTCATTTTTTATGCCCCTTCAAACTTACAAAATTTCGCATCTGTTTGTTCCATGGCGGAGCAGTGAGGGTATATGGGTATAGGATGCATATGATAAAATAATTAAAATGAAAAATATCGCCAAACTGGCTATAAACGTAACCTGGGTACGTTCTTTCCTATTTAATTTACAGTAAAAAAAATATAGAATTCCTGGTATTACGTCACAAACCCTTCTCGACGCAGTCTCCCAAGTTGTCCGTCGTGTCCGTCATTATCGCCACTTCAATCGATTCTTAAATCAAGAGGATTTTACCAATTTAGTTAATTTATATTGCATTCTTCATCATTTGGATTGGCGATGTTTATTCGTGCAAAAAACTTTTTGGGGTTAGTGGCACTTTAAGAACACGCCGCACCCTCTTCACGCTATATCTTACTATAATATAACTCGACAAGATCTTTTTACGAGAGTTGATAAGCGGTAACTTATACATTTAACCGGTACCGAAGGAATATCAGAAAGACATATGCATTATTTGAAAATAATGCATATGTCTTTTTTATATTCCTTCGGTACAGGTTAAATGTATAAGTTACCGCCTATCAACTCTCGTAAAAAGATCTTGTCGAGTTATATTATAGTAAGATATAGCGTGAAGAGCGTGCGGCGTGTTCTTAAGGATGATTGATCAATTACCGAATTCAGTTAATTTAAAAGAGCAGCTATCTTTGGGGATGCCCCTGGGGTGGTGGGGTATCTTTGGGGGGTTACAGTTTCTCGATTCGATTCCTCATACTCGCGACTTCTCGATTGACTTTACGAGTACGGCAAACCGTTCCGTGTTTACACAACGGTTTTGGACTCTCGAATTAGACATCTCCTCAATCTAAGAATTAGCAATCAACTTTCGAAACAGAAACATTAGTGCTTATACAAACTTTTAAAAAAGTTGTGATTGAGTAAACATACTGCCCATGGGGACTAAGAAGTTTATCTATGAACATTGCAAATAATCGTTTACACGAGACTCCAGTTTCTCGTTTCAACTTGCCCGCGCATTCATGCTCGTTCATGCCCCTTATTATCCTCTCACGACTCTCGATTATCCCCCCCCGGGCGGCAGGCGTCACACTGATTATTAAACACGGAACGAGCGCATAAAAGGGAACACCCCCCCGGTATTCAGCCAGCGAAAACCCATCATTTGAAATTTGAAACATGGCGGCTGATGGTCAGTAACGAAGTGTAAACTATAACGTGCAAATGTTCGTGTAAAAAGTCGTTTCCCATTCTTTTGTTTTCTTTAGAACTTTAGATATTTTCGTAAACGCAATTCCTATGTAAATGTATTAAGTTCACGATAAATGAAACGTTTTCGTGGAGTCATATAATCGCTGCTATTTCAAATTTCGCGCTAAAAGGCCAGAAATATAGCAATTTCCATATGCACAACTGCGTTTCTATTTACGCCTGCGATGCTATATTATTTAATGGTTACATTCATTTGATCATGCGTATATAACTGAATAAATTTACATAAATATAATGTATATAATCGCCGCCATGGCGGATGAAAACAACGTCGAATTGTCGAAATGCAGTCGGAGCATTCGCCTTCAAAGAAAAGGCAGATACGAAACCAGCAATATTACGAGAAGCACAAGGCCGTTTTAAAAAGTAGCAAAAGCAGCTATCAATTTAAGATGGAAGTACCAAAAGAAGACGAACATCGCTTGGATGAAATCAAGACTAAATTGAGCCAGGCTAAGGAACGGCTGAGGCAACTAAACTCGACGAAGACAACAAACTTTGATCTAATGGAAGCGCTCGTTGACAGTTGGCTAGATGTTACTGGAAGTCAAGTGCAACATTCCGTTGATCCTACCGATTCTATCAGTGTGAATAACCCAGACCAACTTCTCAACCATATCCCTCCTTCATTACTCAACCCAAAGTATCAACTCCATAGTGTTTGTAAACAAAATTATGAAATTTATCTTGTGTGTGGGACGGCTTTGGAGCGACTATTTCGATACTTTATTGATAGTGGAAATATTTGTAATTGTGGAAATAAATTTGACGCATCTCGCATAAAAATTGAAAGAGTGACCAAGCATAATCATTCTGTAAAGGTGGTTTTTGGATGTGACAAAAAACATGTTGTTGAGTGGTTTTCTTCATCAATTATGAGCAACCCATCAGCTGGAAAATATTATGTGAATGTCAGGTGCGTACAAATGTTTATGGTGTATTATATAGTATACTAATAATATATATATATTATACACAGTGCTGTAAAAGTTACATAATGTTTGTAACTAGTTACAGTTACAGTTACATCATTAGAAAAGTAACTAGTTACCGATAAAAGTTACAATGAAAAGAAAGTAACTAGTTACAGTTACAGTTACAAAGTTACTTCAAAAATGTTGTAACTAGTTACAAAGTTACATTCCTTTGTCCGTGTTACTAGAATCAACAAAGAAATTACTGGTTTTTAGATGCCAGTACCAGAATTATGTTTTTACAGCTAAATGCCTAAATATAGTTGTCACTAAGCAGAAATAGTCAAATGTGTACATAATGTACCTTTATTATTATATCAAAACCATTTTTATCAAGAAAGAATGACATCCTCAACTGAATATCAGTAACTATAGTCACATTTTGAACCAAATATTGTAACTAGTTACAGTTCTTTAAAAAAGTAACTAGTTATAGTTACTTCTTCAAAAAGTAACTAGTTATAGTTACAGTTACTTCTTCAGAAAAAGTAACTAGTTTCAGTTACAGTTACTTAAAAATGTAACTAGTTACTTGTAACGAAGTTACTCACAGCACTGATTATACATTATACAAATATTATACATACTAGGTGTACAGGTGCATGTTTGGCATGTGTGGCCACATGACACACATTGAGTTGGCAGATTTTCAGAAAGTTGGCAGATTTTCAGAAAGTTGGCAGAAAAATTTAGCTTGTCCCACATGAGAAACAAGCCAAACATGCACCTGCATGTGTATGAGAAATATATGTATGTGTAATCATGCTAACTTGTGATAATTATACTGTACTTTCAGTGTCGTGACACTTATTACATAGAAAGCTTCCATAATGTTATACTTGTGTACGCCCCGAAGAGAATTCATTTCAGTGATGAAGTATATAACATGAGAATCAACCTTGCTACATTAGATTGGGTATGCATAATTTGAGTTAATTACCATTATCATACTATAGTATATTTAATTCTATTTGAATTTCTATATACTATTAATTTACTATATTGTTTATGTTATATTTACTTTTATAAATTATATGTGTATGCTGTAAGTTTATTTGTTTCTAATGCATTATTTAATTTGACATACATTCAAAAACTGTTGTTTGTAGAATGAAAATGTGGACCGTGAAGTATATTCTACAAAGTTTTACCAGAGTATAAAGAGACCTGACAGAGTGGCACCTTACAGAATCTTGAAGCCAAAAACATTTCATTTTAGGAATAACATATGGTCATCATTTTTTCAATTAATTTTTAAACTCATTGTTTACTGTTATTACATATACACTGGCAGATATTATTCTTGTACATATTATCATCTATATGGTACAGGTAGGTACATGTCCTTTGTATGGGACTCCAGAAGGGTTTGGCCACCTTCTCCTGACATCATTTACCACACAGTTGGGCATAACTTCTCTGACATCGTCAATAAATATACCAAGTTCACTTTTCCTGTTTACATAACATGGGTTATGCCAGAGACCAACTTTCTTTAGGAGCTTGTAGAACTCTCGGTATGGTGGCCCATATGCCATCAGAAAATTGGCCTTGTCCTCACCAGGTGAAGTAATGCAACTAGGATTTTGCAAGCAATACTTGCATGCTGCAGACGAATGAAATTGCACACCATTTTCAGGGTTGTCAATCTGTAAACGTCCCAGGTTATATACTTCGCAACGTTCTGTTTTTATACAGATAGCAGAAGAAACTTTAATTAATTTATAACTTTGAATTGAAATATTTCACAAATATGTTTTATTATCTATATTTTTCTCTGATGTGTCTTGACCTTCGCCACCACTGTCTGCTCGTTTTCGTTTTCGTATTCTTGTTTCTTTCAGGACTTCTCCTCCAGTATAATCCAGAAATGACCGCAGTGCTTCAAGCTCGGAAGAAGGAATAGAAACGACCACCTAAGATTGTATATATTTGTTTTGTTATGTGCATTATTATTAGCATAATTCGTTGGGCCGAATCGCCGATACATATCATTTATATATTTTGTAAACAGTAAAGGATTTGTAGAAAATAATAAAAGTTATTGATTCTCACCTTGATATTTGCGTTGTCTTCTGCCATCATATAAAATAATTTCGAAACCAAACTAATAGTAAAAGAAACTTGACTGTGTATGGCGAACTAAACGGCGCAATTTGTTTTGTTGGCGGGCTTTACCTTGATGAACCGGAAGACTAAAATAATACCCGCTTATTTTATGAGCCAATCAGATTCTTAATCACGCGAGCGTCTTAGTGGCTAAGACGCTACTTATGCGCTCGTTCCGTGTTTTAATGAGTCGGATTATATGATGTACTGTATGCCCATATGCCCGTGTTACCGATAGATCACTAAATAATCAAGAGTTTTCTTGTGTAAAGACATATTTGTCAATAAAATATTTTAAATTCTGTACCTGATATATGTACGCGTGTCTGTGTTTGATATGTATACCTTTAAACGAAAGCCTAAATAAATATTTTAAACTGAACGCTTTGAACTCTGTCTTATGCAAAATACACGTGTTCTTTTTTATCTCTAATCCCCCTAATGACCCTAATTGTTCATTAGTCAGACGAATTCAGGCGTGTCATAATTTATTCGAAATGCTTCGTTGCTATGCGTTTTCTGTGTCACAAACTTCCCAACGCTTGTATCGTACGTTTTCCTCCTGGTTCCCCAACTGATTCTACAAACTAGACCTTAGTCTACATGATTCGCTACCATTCAAGTTCATGCTTTATGAACGCCCTACGATTATTATGCGTATAAGCACCACAAAAACGAACCAAATACCTCATATATAATATTCATTTACATTGCTATATGCCAGTGTTAATACGTTTGAAACCCCTCAGCTCACGGCTTTTCGATTTGATTCGTACCTTAAGACCCTCCTACGTCTTCTCACCTAGACTTGTCTACGCATTAATACCTCCCCATGCCCCTTATTATCCTCCCACAACTCATTATCACCCTGTAAAATAAATTAGATATTCTACTTATATGCAAATCCGCTTCCGAGGCATGATGTCAAATGAATGGTTTTTAAATTTTATTCAAAACTAAATATGTTTTAATGTTCCGGGGAGGGTTAACTCATCACCGCTATGCGATGACCATGAAACATTTCAGCAGATGTATTTTAACATTTCTATGCAGGGTTGCTTCTATCATTAAAAATAAATGTTTTTACGAATATCGTTTTTCGCTGTAATTATGCCGCCATACATAAGAGTCCGAAAAGGATGTGCTAATTGCGATTTGTGCATTGCTTAACTGAACAAATTCTTCTTGTGCACCGCTAATTGAACCATTTGACAATTTCGGACACGTTGTTTGTCTCTTGTCGGGAGTTGATGAAAGCTGGCTAAATTAATTACTATAAGAACAATCCTTACGCCTTCGAGGCATAACGTGAAGAACACTATATAAATTACTCTGCAAAATGAATTACCAGAGGCCCCTCCCATCCCTCAGCCCTTCGGTTTTCTCTATTTTCAGATTATTATATTAATCATATAGCGTGAGTCATGCGTGAGCCACGCTGAAACTTTAAAATTGCCGCTTTTTTTCAGACAAAATGGACCAATCAGATACCTAACTCTTAATCGCGGGAATGTATAAAAGTTAGAGCTCGATTAGTGTTCATAATAAAACAGCTATGGAGGATCGCAGAAAAGCATTATCCAGGGAGAGAAGTAGAGTTTATAGGAGGAAAAACATAAAAGCAAAAACGAATTTGAAGAAGGTATTGGATTACCTTTCAACAAATGCTAGGGAGCATTGGTTGGCGGTTCAACCCTTGTTGGATAATACAAATGAGGAAACATCTAAACAGACACAGCAAAAACCACAGCAATCGCCACAGCAAGGACCACAGCAATAACCGACACAGCAAGGACCACAGCAACAACCGACACAGCCACCGCAACAAGAAATACAGCAACCTGCACTACCCCTACTACAAGAACTACAGGAGAGTGAAGAACAACAGCTGGCACAGTAGGTAAATGACATTCTCGAGACATTAAACATGGAACTGTTCGTACCCTTGTTGGATAATACAAATGAGGAAACATCTAAACAGACACAGCAAAAACCACAGCAATCGACATAGCAAGGACCACAGCAACAACATACACAGCAAGGACCACAGCAACAACCGACACAGCCACCGCAACACCAAATACAGCAACCTGCTCTACCCCTACTACAGGAACTACAGGAGAGTGAAGAACAACAGCTGGCACAGCAAGTAAATGAAATTCTCGAGACATTAAACATGGAACTGTTCGTTTAATTAACTTATTTTATATTTCATGGAACATTAATTTTATATTTACATTTATTTACAATTATTTACAGAACCCATGCATGTGCTAAATTAGTAACCGTAAGGAACAATGTTGAAATTATCTATAATTACCCGTTTATTATACACTATTATTATATGGCACAAGTTACTTCCGTTGAAATCGTGTGTTCTCATTGGCTGAGACGCGTCACGTGCCGGTCGATTACGGATTTTGGCAGACATGTTGTTTGCAACTAACAATGAAAGAAAAGCGCAAAAATTTTGTGAATTCAATAACCTGAGGACTTAATTATGTATGAGTGGGACGATGAGCAATCTGGCAGTGAGTTTTAGGATTCCGAAAGCGATGACAAAAAGAGCAACAACATTGAAAACGATGAGTCTATGTCAATGACAATAGTGTGACCTCGAGCGTGTGACAAGTATTAAATGTAAGATGTGTTGTTTCAAAATGCCATATAATAAACCTCTTATTAACCTCGTCCGCTTGGTCATTACGGAAAAATATCAGACTTCGGTCTTTATGTACAGACCTTGCCCTACGGGCTCTGTCTGTACTGTCAAGACTTCGTTCTGATATTTTTCCGTAATGACCGCGCTCTCGATTAATAAGAAGTTATTCTATAATCTTTTTTTGTTGTTGTTGTTGTTTTGTGATAATCTGCTTCGTGCGAGGGTCCCCAGGAGCCTATGTTACCCCATGATCAAATTGTGTTAAGCCGCAAAAATGGATCTTTAAATGTAAGCGCGAGGTTGGCCGAATTGTTAAGGCGCTGGGCTTAATGTCCCAGAAGACGTAGGTTCGAATCCCACACCTGACAATAATTTTTCTTCAAAATAAGACAACAGGTAGTGTTAATAAAAGATATGTTATTAAATTTCCTATTTACAAGTACACACAAAAGTATTAATTATCAGCACACAAAGTTAAAAACCCTAAACTATTTACAATTATTTACAGATCCCATGTACAAAAATTAGTAACCGTACTGAATGGTGTTGAAATTCTCTACAATTACTCGTTTATTGTTCACTATCATATAGTCCTTGTGTTGTTGTTTTGTGATAACTTGCTTTGTGCTAGTGTTCCTGGTAATTTTGAATGGTATATCTACAGCACTCTGTGTTTTTCATATGACACAGAACATTAAGATACACTAAATCACACATAACATTGAAATTAACTGTTTCCAATGTTTGAAAATTTAAATTGATACCTCGTATCTTACAACACGTTTTTCCGCTACTAAATTCATAATAGTTCTTCGGGCCACCAGAAATAAAAGTCGTAATGTAATTACCGTCCAATTCGTCCGTCAATTCACCCACATGGACGCCTGTCTCCGGTTCTGGCTCTCCTGGTTTACTTACGTAAATCACAGAGTCCGTGTCGTAATATAGCACTCTTTCTCCGAGCTGTTCCAACGTGCTGTAGAGCTTTAACCGGGCGTGAGCAGTTGTGAGTCATGCGCGAGTCATTCGTGAGTCATTCGTGAGTCATGCGTGAGTCATTCGCGAGTCATGCGTAAGTCATTCGTGAGTCATGCGTGAGTCATTCGTGAGTCATGTGTGAGTCATTCGTGAGTCATGCTGAATATTTAAGGAGGCGGCATCCCTTTGTACTCTATATGGGGGGGGGGGGGGGTCATCTACTTTTATGCAAGTGTGGGACAAACGCTACTGCAGTAATCTATTTTTTTAAAGATCGTTGGGAGCTGGGCCCTGAACTGAGTAAATTGGTCAGGGCCCTGATATGATTAGTCAGGGCAAACACTGCTTAGGAAGATTCGAGAAATGGGCCCTAGAGCAATTTGCGATAACGCAATGGGCTCTAGGACAAGTTTCTCTTATCCTATGTACATTGAAAATTGGGCCCTAAAGTGATTTGGGATAAATGTTCCCCAATGGACTTTAACGCAAGATCCTACATGTACATCAGCATACAAAAAACGAGGACTATGGGACAATCGTGACCTCTAAACTGGAGCAATTGCCGCCCGCACTTCTTTGCTTTATTACTATTACAAACTATATATAATGTTTTACAATAAAAGCAAGCAGCTTAGCTATTTTTAGAAGGAGATGGTTTTCTAATAGTTCAGGCAACGAAAGAGTAAAAGTTCATAATAGTTAATAGTTGACGTATATTACATTCAATCAATGAACATCACAGGTGTGTACGATTGGCAAGGACTGAGAATTCGGCGTTAGCCAAACATGCACACGACAATGAACACTCGGTGGCATGGGAAGATGTAAAGATTGTATGTAAAGAAAAAAGATGGTCACAAAGGAAATGGAACTGGAAGCATGGCTTATCGAAAAGGCGAGAAATGGTATTTCGAACAGCGACAATGGAAGAACACTCACTGAAGTATATAAACCACTCATTAGGAAGAGCTTTTAAACATTTTTGATCAATTTTAGTGTAGTTTTAATTAATTAACCCGGCCTTTGTAGTTATATTTTATAAGTTTGATAATTTGCATATGTAAATGTATCTTAACAGAGACTGTAAAGCTCGTTTGAACAATTTAACCCTGATGATGGACGCATAGTCCGAAAGCTTGGTTTTTTACACCCTGTTTTAGCATTTTATGCTGGAGAAACATACTTATACAATAAAGAATAACATATGTTTTTGAAGCTGTTATATGTATTCTATCAAATCTAAAACACTGCTGTTCTATAATTGTGTTTTAAACATTTCTTTAAATTCTAAGACTTTGAAAGTCCAGAACCAAACAAAGTACATACAACATGCATGCAGAAATAATGGAAATTTTATCATGTTAACTGTTTTTCTAACTGTTACCGTGTTTGGTTAAACAGATATTAAGAATCCGTGCGGTCAGCAATTTGAAGGATTTCGTCTGCAAGATATCTTGCTGGGGTCTATTGTCTGAGTCAAGAGTGTTTTGTCAAGTTTAGTTTGGTTAAAATTTAAACTTTAGCCGAAAATCTTATCTACAGAGAAATACGTGATCGAAATAACCAACGTCTTCTGTAATTTATTTCTTGTGCAATGGAGAATGCCGTTATATGGTCAAGGATTAAAGAAAAATGTCAAAAACAGATGATCACCACCCGAAAGGACTGAGTACGGGCCTGTTCACACGAGGCGAGTTATCTCGCGGGGTATATTTTATCCCTGTCCCTCGAGATATCTCGTTGTTAGGAATCCCTGAGTTAATTAACCATGCATCCATGTGAGCGCTTTCACCCGAGTTATCTCAGGGATTGGGTTCATTTTTGTATAATTACGCATGCGTCCATTGTAAAAACATTCTAATTTATACGCACTATTCTTGTTCATGTACCATTTGCGTGCGTTTAATTGTAGACGTTGCTTGCGTGTCGGGGGCCAGGGACAACTCGGTAGTTGCGTTTTATCATGTGAAATTAACAGGGTCAACTTTTGGGTCCCGAGTTATCCCCCCCCCCCCCCCCCTCCCCGAGATAACCCAGTTGCGTTATAACTGACCAGCCGATGCCAGACCATATTAATTTGCTGACCTTCTAATCTGTCGACAAAATGCCTTAGATGGTAGATGCCTTTAAAAGTAGATGCCTTTAAAAGTAGATGCCTTTGAAAGTTTTCTTTGCACTTTTTCGTTGTTGCTTTTGTAAACAAAATTGCAAACAAACGCGTAATTTTAAAAAATAGAGTAAGACTGATACACGACGCTTGTCAACCGACCAAAACACGCAAATTCATCGTGTAAAATTTGTACCGTATATATAATAAGATAAACTTAATTTTTCCTTTATATACAATTCAAGGTAATTTTAGACCTTCGGGGTTACTTTGGAAAAAAACAATTTTTCGCAAATTATCGTATCCACTAGCTGTAAGAGTGCCAGGAAAAGTGCCAGAAAAAGTTTTAATATCTCCCAGCGGGAAACTGGAAAGATAAGTTGATCCTTTGTTTGTGGGTATAAAATTACATTAAACATGTAAAATTATTTCCGCTTATCTGAGCCTCTCAATATCTGACACGTATTTCCATAATTTTGCAATCAGCGATATTGATATTCGAGAAGCTATAATCTTCGTCTGCCAGACTTCGAATCTACGTCTGGCGTAAGGGCAGAAAGCTTTCAACTTTCAAGTCATGTTTCCCCAGTCAACTGAATTATTTTTGTTAGCTGCTTTATCATGCTAGCAAGAAGACTGTAGTTAGCCAGTCAACAAGTTAACCATGGACGTAAATAAGCAAGCCAGATTCTTCATACTACTTTGCTCAGGCAGTTGAATTGAAGGTATGTGTAACCTTTGTCTTAGCGAGCATTCGTTTGGGTCCATACTTCGAACTTTCATTTAGGGATTCGAACTTAGGATTATACGAAATACTGAGTATGAAATAAAGGGACGCAATAAGAGATATTCTGACAATTTACTTGCAAAAGTTGCAATTGATATTAGACATTTTTGAAGATGAAGAAAGTATTCTAATTCTTATTATGATAATCTGATACTGCTATTAAAAGTCAACACGACGACAAAAGTCAAAAAGACTATCTATAGTGGTCTGTGAACCATGTGCTTGTTAAATCCAATTCTATAAATGCACGTGAGGCATCTTGAATGCTCATGCGATGTGAATTCAGTTCAAACAATCGTGTTCTTCTATGTATTTCATAATTTCAACAATCAACAGTAAGATCTAATGTATTGCGTCTCAGATGTGGATTGTGATTGCTCACTGATGCATTTGTCAGAGTAGTGTGGCCGAAAGGCGAAATGCCATTCTGTACTTCTATTCCTATAGATTCCATAAGAACACTAACTGTTTAATACTGGTAATTCTATGAAATAGATTCCATAAGAACACTAACTGTTTAATACTGGTAATTCTATGGAATAGATTCCATAAGAACACTAACTGTTTAATACTGGTAATTCTATGGAATAGATTCCATAAGAACACTAACTGTTTAATACTGGTAATTCTATGGAATAGGCTCAAACAACACACCCCCTTACTCTATCTTGCATCATACTGCGTAGACTTTCCCAAAGTCCGTTTTTTGTGTCGGAGCCTGATCCGCAACTTCGTCGCTCATACTCGCCTTCTCGTTACGGTTTGTTGGCTGTGCCTTGAATAAAACAACAAAGCAGTCGACTAGTGTGGCAAGTCTACATACTGCGTAATATAACACAAGCCCCCCCCCAGCCTGCGATTGATGTCTTTTTATGTTTTTCTTATTTCTCAGTTAGCGAACGCATGCAACTCGTTGCAACACTGCAACTCGTTGCAACACTGCAACATATTACGCTTTTCGTGCTAACAATGTCTTTCCGAGCTTGGATGGTAATTATTGCCTTGAGTCTAGCTTGAATCCTAGCTTGAATCCCGGGTTGAATCCTAGCTTGAGTCCTATCTTGAGTCCTAGATTTGGTCCAAACTTGAAATCTAGCTTCAGTAGTCCTAGCATGAGTCCTATATTGAGTCCTAACTTGAGTCCTAACTTGAGTCCTATCTTCAGTCATAACTTAAGTCCTAGCTTGAGTCCTAGATTGAATCCTGTAACTTGAGCCCTAGCTTGACTTCTAGCTTGAGTCCTAAATTGAATCCTAACTTGAGTTCTAACTTGAGTCCTAACTTGAGTCCTAACTTGACTCCAAGCTTGAGTCCTAGCTTGAATCCTAACTTGAGTCCTAGCTTGAGTTCTATAGCTTGAGTCTTAGATTGAGTCCTAGATTGAGACATTGAGTCCTAACTTGAGTACTAGCTTGATTTCTAGGTTGAGTCCTACATTGAGTCCTATAGTTGGACTCCTAGCTTGAATCCTAACTTGAGTCCTAGCTTGTATACTAGCTTGAGTCCTACATTGAGTCCTATAGCTGGAGTCCTAGCTTGAATCCTAACTCGAGTCCTAGCTTGTATACTAGCTTGAGTCCTACATTGAGTCCTAGACTGAGTTCTAGCGTGAGTCCTAGCTTGAGCTCTAGATTGAGTTCTAGCTTGACTGAGTCCTACATTGAGTACTATCTTGAGTCCTAGCTTGAGTCCTAGCTTGAGTCCTAACTTGAGTCCTAACTTGAGTCCTAGATTGAGTTCTAGCTTGAGTCCTAACTTGAGTCCTAGATTGAGTCCTAACTTGAGTCGTAGCTTGAATCATAGACTGAGTCTTAGCGTGAGTCCTAACTTGAGTCCTAACTTGAGTCCTAACTTGACTCCAAGCTTGAGTCCTAGCTTGAATCCTAACTTGAGTCCTAGCTTGAGTTCTATAGCTTGAGTCTTAGATTGAGTCCTAGATTGAGACATTGAGTCCTAACTTGAGTACTAGCTTGATTTCTAGGTTGAGTCCTACATTGAGTCCTATAGTTGGACTCCTAGCTTGAATCCTAACTTGAGTCCTAGCTTGTATACTAGCTTGAGTCCTACATTGAGTCCTATAGCTGGAGTCCTAGCTTGAATCCTAACTCGAGTCCTAGCTTGTATACTAGCTTGAGTCCTACATTGAGTCCTAGACTGAGTTCTAGCGTGAGTCCTAGCTTGAGCTCTAGATTGAGTTCTAGCTTGACTGAGTCCTACATTGAGTACTATCTTGAGTCCTAGCTTGAGTCCTAGCTTGAGTCCTAACTTGAGTCCTAACTTGAGTCCTAGATTGAGTTCTAGCTTGAGTCCTAACTTGAGTCCTAGATTGAGTCCTAACTTGAGTCGTAGCTTGAATCATAGACTGAGTCTTAGCGTGAGTCCTAACTTGAGTCCTAACTTGAGTCCTAACTTGACTCCAAGCTTGAGTCCTAGCTTGAATTCTAACTTGAGTCCTAGCTTGAGTTCTATAGCTTGAGTCTTATATTGAGTCCTAGATTGAGACATTGAGTCCTAACTTGAGTACTAGCTTGATTTCTAGGTTGAGTCCTACATTGAGTCCTATAGCTGGAGTCCTAGCTTGAATCCTAACTTGAGTCTTAGCTTGTATACTAGCTTGAGTCCTACATTGAGTCCTAGACTGAGTTCTAGCGTGAGTCCTAACTTGAGCTCTAGATTGAGTTCTAGCTTGACTGAGTCCTACATTGAGTACTATCTTGAGTCCTAGCTTGAGTCCTAGCTTGAGTCCTAACTTGAGTCCTAGATTGAGTCCTAACTTGAGTCCTAGCTTGAATCATAGACTGAGTCTTAGCGTGAGTCCTAACTTGTGTCCTAACTTGAGTCCTAGATTGAGTCCTAACTTGAGTTTGATGATTTAATGATTTAGATTTATTAAAAAACCGATATTGTAACCTATAAAGGTTAAATTACATCAGTAGTAGTTAAAATATTTACATATTTATGAAGCATTCTAATTTATACATATTATTTACAATTACTTCTTAAAACACTTTGAGGGAAAAACGAGTTTTTAAAACGTTCAGTCTTACATAAATAATGGTTATAAAATCCGCTAATCTTAGTTCATAGTTAGTTAAAATTCTATCAGGTAAACATTCTTGAAACTTTAGGTTATTGTGATTATTCTTAAAAAAATTATCAGATAAGTTTTCACGGCGTTCCTTTAATAAGAAAAGCAGTTCCTCTATAACTTAAGGAAGGTAAAATAATTCTCAATGCAAGTTTATGCAGGACTTCAATCTCGTCGCTCAAATAGTTTGGAATATTATAATGCCATACCTGGGAAGAGTATTCAAGCACAGGTCTAATTATCGTAGTATATACTGTTACGCTATTAGAAAATGGATTTTATTTATTAAAAACGAACTGCCAAAAATGTTTGTTGTGCTCAACTTGCTCGATCGCCATGCTCTCAAGTCACGTGAGCTATCTTGCACCGGGAGCCCTAGCTGTCCATTCTAACTATCGTTACATCTCTTCTCCTTAGTTTATAAACCCTAAGATGAACTCAACTATGTAAACTTATATCAATGTATGTACACATAAACAAGTTCGACAATAAAAACATGTTCGATTTTGTTGTGAAAGTTTCACAAAGTGTGTGAAGGTATTAGTCGCGCTCATAGTTATCAAAACGTTTTGGTGCACGACGATTTCGCTTTGAGCGACGTACTTGAGTCTCCATGTCAATTTGAGGAATCACCTGTATCTCTGTATCAATGGACTCTCCAATTGGTTCTTCAATTGGTTCCTCAGTGGACAAATCATCTGTACCGGGGAGTTTGGTTTCAAGGGATGGTTTCTCAGCAGTGGTACGTAAGTGTCTTCGGTTTCGACGATATGTTCTTCCATTGACCTCTACAAGGAAGGATAGAAAACCCAACTCTTCAATGACTCGACCAAGGGACGACTTGGAATCACCTGGACAACGCATCCTGATGACATCACCTGCAGACAAGGTTGGTAACTCCTGTGACTGTCGATCATAAAATCGCCTTTGTTTCTCTTTGCGTTTCTTTATCTTCTGCTGCACCCCTTCGATTAGGCGAGGCTTTAACTGTTTCCGTGCAACTGGAAGACATGTTCGTGTACGCCTACCATACAGCAGTTGGGCGGGAGATGCATCTATTCTTTCGCTGGGTGTATTTCGCCATTCTAGTAAGCTGATAAGTGGATCGCGCTTGTCTTCACGTGCTTTTCTTAGTAATGACTTGCAGGTCTTCACCGCATTCTCCACTCTGCCATTGTTCTGTGGGTGATGAGGACTGGAGGTGACGTGATTGAAGTCCCATTCCTCGCTGAAATTCCTGAAACTCTCGCTGTTGAACGGTGGTCCATTGTCACTCATTAGTGTGACAGGAATGCCGTGTCGAGCGAACCACGATTTGAGTACGGTAATGATACGAGATACAACTGTGCTCGTCATGTCTTGAACCTCAAACAATCCAGAGTAATAATCCACAGCTATCAAGAACGTTTGTCTATCCAGTTTGAATAAGTCTACACCGACTTTCTCCCAGGGAATCTCCGGTGCGTGGTGAGGCATCAAAGGCTCTTTACACTGCTCAGGTCGATATCTGTTGCAAATTCCGCATTTGGATATGTGATCTTTAATGACAGCTATAATTCCAGGCCAATACACGGTATCACGTGCTCGTCGCAGAGTGCCTTCGATCCCGATGTGTGATTGATGCAAGCTCTTTATGGTATCAGACCGTTCTGCAGCAGGTATCACCAGACGGTGTCCTTTGTACACAAGGCCATCTTCAGAAGTCAATTCATCACGGCTGTTCCAATATAAATCAATAACTTGTTGGCTTGGTTTGTCAAGTTTGCGTGCTTCCTTGCGGCTGTCCGGCCAACTATTGGTGATGAGACCGATTAAAATTTGCAGCTCTGCATCTTTGGCTGTTTCTTGGCGTATCTTCTTCAACTTTCGTGGGAGGACATTGAGATCTTCATCATGTTTCAACTGTTCAAGTTCAGCTGAGAATACTCGCTCTTTTACTGCTCGTACCACACTGGGTTCTCTTTGATGTGCACTGACATTCAAATATGCTCGGCTAAGCGTGTCAGCCAAGTACATCATGGTGCCTTTCTTGTATTCAACTCTGATGTCGTTGTTTTGTAGTCGTAAACGCATGCGTTGTAGCCTCTTTGGTGCGCTGTGGATAGGTTTTTGAAAATCATCTCCAATGGTTTGTGATCTGATTCCACCACTACGTCGCTCTTACCAAAGATGTATTGGTCAAACTTCTCACAGGCATAAACTATGGATAAGAGCTCTTTCTCTATTTGTGCGTAGTTACGTTCGGTGCTTGTTAGTGCACGAGAGCTGTAGGCAATTGGGTGGCCATCTTGTAAGAGAGTAGCACCAAGACTGGTTTGTGAGGCATCGCATTGTATAGTTGCTGGTTTCGTAACATCATAGTAGGCAAGCACTGGTGCAGTGCTAATCATTCTCTGGATTCGAGCCATGGCTTCTTCATGTGCTGTTAACCAACACCATTCTGCTTCTTTCACTGTGAGCTTTCTCAAGACTTCGGTTTCATCAGAGAGACATGGTAAAAACTTAGCTAAGTAGTTCACCATACCCAGGAATCTACGCAAGGAAGGCACGTCTGTAGGATGTGGCATTCCGCTGATGGCTTCCACTTTGTTTGGATCAGGCTTAAGTCCTTCTGGGGTTAAGACATGACCAATGAATGAAACCTCTGATTTCCTCAACTGGGCATTTTGCTTATTTAGCTTCAGGTTTTTCTCTCGACAGCGGTTTAGGAAGGCACGGACATTGCGGTCATGGTCGGCATTCCACTCTTCTGGTGTACTTCCAAAACCCACGACAATGAAATCATCTGCAATCACCTCAACACCTTTCAATCCTTCTACATGTTCTTGCATCCTTCGCTGCCATACTTCAGGTGCGCTGTTTATGCCAAATGGCATACGTTTCCAACGATATCGTCGGAATGGTGTATTAAATGTGGCGAGTAGGCTGGATGTGGGATCAAGTTCCACTTGCCAAAATCCATTGCTGGCGTCGAACACACTGAAAATCTTGGCACCATTCATTCTTGTAGCAATTTCTTCGATGGTTGGCATAGGAAAGTGTTCACGCTTTATTGCACCATTTAGATCTTTGGGGTCAAGACATATACGTATCTTGGCTTTTTTCATCTGCTCCAGACACCGGTTTGCGCACCGCAAGCATGCTGGACACCCAATCAGTAGGCTGATCTACATTTGTAATAATGTCATCCTCTACCATCTGGTCGAGTTTCTCCTGGACTTGGTCTATCAATGCGACAGGCAAACGGCGAGGTGGGTGTACCACAGGCTTCACAGATGGATCAGTCACAATGGTATATTGTCCTTCTAGTTTGCCAAGTCCCTCAAAGACATCATTAAATTCTTGCAACAAAGGGTCCAATCCTGCCTTCAGTACATTCACCCGGGGTGTTCTGTCAGAGTCGAGTATCTGTATGAGGTTCATGTCAACCATGGTTTGCTTGCAGAGTATTGGCTCATACCCCTCTCCTTTTACCACGTTCACAACAATCTTGTGTGTCTGACAAGCGCGACTTACAGACACTATGGCTCGACCCTCAATGGGTTGTTCATATCCATTGGCTAATATAAGCACTGAATGTTTTTTTATATCCAGGTTCTTGAGCTCCTTGTCACCAGTTACACTTTCGTAAACCTTCAATGGTAGTAGATTACACTCTGCCCCAGTGTCCATGAGAAACTGAACGGCCATGCTTGGTACACCACTTATCTCACTTTCTACAGTTAAAGTCACAGTTTCACGATCTTTACTTGCGCTTGTTCTTGTGGTGCCTAAATAATATCGCTCCTGTTCATGCACAGCAGCAATTTTATTCTTAGCCTGGCACTTAACTGCAAAATGATTTCTCACACCACATTTCCTGCATATTTGACCAAACCCTGGGCACTTACGCTTCTGGTGATCGCGACCACAGTATTTACAATCCTTGATTAGAGCTGAAGGGCGGCCATCTTTGTGTTGTTGCTCGTCTTCTCTTGAATCGTCTTTCGGTTGTTTTTGTCGAACAGCATGCACTCCAGCTTCCAAATCCATCGCTTTCATTTGAGTGGCTGTACTCTCAGCAGCTCGTACTATGTCTAGTGCTTTCTCAAGAGTAAGTTTATTGTCTCGAAGTAACCTTTCACGTACCTTTGCATCTCTAATACCAGTAACGAGACGATCACGAAGTAACTGATCTGGTGTAAGCGATTCCAAATCACAGTTCGATGCAATTTGTCGCAGCTCCGTCATGTATTGGTCTACGGTTTCTGTAGCTTCTTGATCTCGGGTAAATAAACGGAAACGTTCATAGGTAACATTCTGCCTCGGAATATAATAATCTTCAAATTGCTTTAAGACTAAATCAATTTCCTGTACGTCATCTTCTGAGGACCAAACAAATGTTCGAAACACTTTGTTGGCCTCCTTCCCTATTACCGATAAAAGAGTAGCTACCTGCCGTTCTTGGTCTTCTTTATCGAGCTTCGTTGCTAACGTATAATTCCTCCACGCCGACTTCCATACACGCCAATCCGAAGCCGTCGAGCCATCATTTAATTCAAGCACGTCCGGAGGAGGTATCTGGAAATTAGCCATTCTCGTCGAGTTTCTACTAAACTCGTCGTCGCTGTCTGCCGTATTAAGCACAAACTCCACAGATTAGTTCTTCTTAGTAGTTTGTTTTACTCCTGACACCATGTTACGCTATTAGAAAATGGTTTTTATTTATTAAAAACGAACTGCCAAAAATGTTTGTTGTGCTCAACTTGCTCGATCACCATCCTCTCAAGTCACGTGAGCTATCTTGCACAGGGAGCCCTAGCTGTCCATTCTAACTATCGTTACATATACGATTATTAACGTATCTATTTCAGCATTTGATCGTTTTAGTAATCTCAACATGTAAAGCCTTTTACCTGCTTTCTTCACGATGCTATTAACATGTTCATTCCATCTCAGATCGTCTTGGATAATAAGTCCAAGTAATCGAGCAGATTTGACTTTTTCGACCAAAACTCCTGCAATGTTCAATGGCAAAAACACCATTTTTCTATTGAAAAATCGACGATTAATTCTTTACATTTAGTAACATTAAGTTTCATTTTATTTTGAGTTGTCCAGTCGTTGATCTCATTGACAAGACTTTGTAGGTTACTGTCACAATTGCTAGGAATGCTTTCGGTAACTGTACTATCATCGACATATTTCCATCGGTCTGTCCAGTATGACAATAGGTCATTAATCATCACAAGGAAAAGTATCGGTCCTAATACAGTTCCTTGCGGAATCCCACCGTTGACTGTTTGCCGTTCAGAAACGCATTCCTTCAAGCTTACACGTTGTTTTCGATTTGTAAGAAAACTTCTTATCCAGTTAATCAACGTCGGTGGAACATTCATGTTGGATAACTTCTGAAGAAGAATAGTATGGTCGATAAGGTCAAATGCCTTAGAAAATTCAAGCAAAAACACTCTTACTGTCTTCTTAGTTCTGTCGGTTTCGCTTAGTAGATGATGGACAAAACTGATTAGTGCATGGGAAGTAGATGAATTGGGTATCGAACCAAATTGTCGCTTATCTATCATATCCCATATGGACTCTATAAGCCAATCTGTAATAAAGCATTCACAAACTTTAGACAGAGTTGCTATTAATGAAATAGGATTAGCCTCCTTTGCAGACGTTCTTTGTGTCGGACTCCCTCCCCACTAACGTCCCTCAACAGAGCGACACATTCCGTTCCGAGACTGATTGACCAATCAGAGATAGGCTCATAAAATCTGGGAGGCTGACCTTCACCTTGGCCATATGCTTGATGAAAGTTTATAACCGATCTAAATTCATATGAAAGGGAAGGGTTGGTGTGGTATATTTCTAATTATAGTGAAGATGGAGTATTTTTATAGGACCGATACAAAGAACGCCTGTAAATGAGACTACTGCGACGGATTCGTTGGACAACGAAAGTAAATCTGAATCGGCGAATCCGTTACCATCCATCACACAGACCGTTTTAACCAATATTTCGAAGACTATTGCTTATACGGTTTAGTAAAATTTTGCGTGAATAGAATCAATAAGATGTTGTTGTAACTGTGAATCGCGATATGAATACATGTGCATGAAACAAAGCTAAAAGCGTCACTGGAATATATGAAGCTAGCCAGACATCCAGGTAAATAATTATTATCCGCTAGATACATTTCGCCGACACTTGTAGCTTTTTGAAAGTTTTTCGCACAGATTTATTTACACGATCAGCAAGAACATATTCATAATACCATTCTTCGTAAATTTTGTAAAGCTCTGAGCTATAGTAAGCGAAATATTAGCTTTCAAGTAAACTAATTCGGGCAGTCGCTTCAGACACTAAACACCTTATTAGCTTTGAGCTTTTGTTTACAATCTTAAATTTCTCTTACGCTCTTACGCTCTACACTAACTTTCAAGCTTTTTTGTTTGCATAAGCAGCAACAACATAGTCAAAACAGTATTCTTCGTAAATTTCGTGAAGTTCTAGGCTTAACTTTTCAAAATATTAGCTTTCGACTAAACAAATTACACATAACAATACCAGCACATGCAGGACGGCTTTATTTAGCACGACAATGGTGTAATTTCATTGGTCCATGTACACAAATTAAGGGAACGGAATGTGTCGCTCGGTTGAGCAGACGTCAGTGAGGAGGGAGTCCGACCCAAAGAACGTCTGCGAAGGAGGCTAAACTTGAGTCCTAGCTTGAATCATAGACTGAGTTTGAGCGTGAGTCCTAACTTGAGTCCTAGATTGAGTTCTTTAGTGTATTTCTGTTTTCTTCACTGCTTGGAAATAGGTTATAACAAAATTCCGCGCAATGATTGACCGTGCTGCCAAGTTATCGTCGACGAAGTCTGCCTTCATCAGTGAATGTGATAAACTTAGGCTTATCTTTCGAAAGCTGAAATACCCTGAGCATAAGTTTGAAGTCATCATGAAGTGTTTTATAGAAGCTTATCCGTTATGTCATCAATTAAATATGAAGAGTTCCACCGAATTAAAGAATCAGATTTTCAGAGTACCACTACCTTACAAGGATCAAAGGTCAGCTGACGCAGTTAGGCGACAACTTCTTCACCTTAGTGCCAAGATACATCAACGCCTGCAACCAGTGTCTACAAGTAAGAAGATTGGAGATTCTCTTCGGTTCCGTGAAAACAAACCAGCTATCGTCAATCAACAATGCGTGGTCTATCATTTTAAATGTGGTTCGTGTGATGCGGACTATGTTGGGTATACTTCTCGACACCTTTTCCAACGCATTGATGAACACAAAAGGGCAAGCTCTTCTATTTCAAAGCACCTGAGTGATGTTCATGACAATAGCCCAGCTGAATTATCTACGAAAAACTTGAACATCTAACTTAAATGTAGAAGTAAATTTGAATGTTTACTTTACGAGATGTTTTATATTAGGGATATTAAGCCTTCACTTAATGTACAATCGGACTCGATTAGCGCCAAACTTTTATATAATTGATTAGATTAGTGCATGTTTTGAATTTTTTTATCTTTTAATTTTATTAATTTATACTTTTTAGCTCTGAATATAATTATTGTAATCACTATTGCGGCAATCTTGTTCCCAAAACCCGCGATTCTTATGGGCTTGAAGTACGTATAGTTCCAGTCTTCTACGCGGTCTGGTCAAGTCTGATCTAGTCAAAAGACCACGTAGGAGACTGGAACTATAGGCCTACATGTCCGCCATGTTTGGCTTCAATCTTTGCTCGGTCAATGAACAGCAGATATCACTCCAGTTATATATAGAGCCCACTGGGTAAACATCAGACCGCTGTTCTTCATTTTTGGCCATTCTATTGACTATTGTGTTCTGGGGTCTGATTTCCGGCTCATTCGTCAGAGTAGTATGGCCAGAATATTATTCTTTCTATTTATAAAACGAAATAATTACCAAAAAAACACTAAATATTGAATACTCGTAGTTCTGTCTACATCTAATGCATGGAATAGGCCCAAACAACACATATATATGCTTATTAATATTCTACCTTAATTGCACCATACTGCGGAATATGGTACACGAGCCTCCTAATATATAGGTGAAGAACATGCTGCTAGTGGCTGATGTTCCTATGGCTGTTAATTTTGTCTTGCTAATTAGGATTTAGCTACTTTATCTACTGCTGTCCAGTATAAAATAGCATTGATGAAGGCCAGTAAATTACAAAAATTGCAAAACCACCTAGCTCGTATCATCACTGTTGCATATTACACTGTCCGTACTAGTGAGCGATACCTTTTTCGAGATTGGGTACGTGGTAATCATTAGCTTGAACCCTAGCCTGAGTTCTAGCACGAGTTCTAGCTAGAGTCCTACCTTGAATTCTAGTTTGAGACCTAGCTTCAGTCCTAGCTGACTTCTGGCTTCAAACTTGAATCCAGGCATAAGTTCTAACTTGAGTTCTAGCTTGAGTTCTAACTTGAGCCTAGCTTGAGACCTAGATTGAGTCCTAGCTTGAGTTCTAACTTAATTGAGTACTAACTTGAGTTCTAGCTTAACGAGTCCTTTACTTAAGTCCTAGCTTGAATCCTAGATTGAGTACTAGTTTGTGTCCTAGTTTCACGAGTCCTAGTTTAACTAGTCTTGAGTTATGACTTAAATTTCAGCTCAGATCCTCGCTTGATAATTAGGTACCCCCAAAAAACATTGTTTTCACTGTCATTGTGTATAACTTCCAACATCTAGTGTATGTTATTTTTTTTTTGTATTTAGTGTCATAACAGTATGGAATCGCTACGAGGTAAATTTGAAGAACACTTGACTTGTGCCATTTGTTTGGAGCAATTTAAAGATCCTAAAGTTTTACCATGTCTACATTCTTACTGCCATGAGTGTATTGTAAAACTTGACAAGACTGGAGATCAAATAACTTGTCCTGAATGTCGCATGACACTTGAGGTAATTAGAGAAGTGATCCTATACGGTTTTTAAAATGCATATTTTACCATATATGATATACAGTATAGGTTTACTACTTAAGTTTAATATGAGGTAGAGATTACTATATCTCCGCAGAACAACTCTGTATTTTTGTGCCTAATCAGCGTTCAAATATATAGGCGCCATGCGTGTAAAAAGATATAAAAATAGTAGGGAAGGTGCGAATAGGTTTACATATTGCCAGATTTGGTCCTAAAATCGGTTCTGATCGAAAGTTCTGTCGGATTTGTAGATTCTGTCAAATTTAGGGAGTGCGGATTTTCCCAATAATTAACTTCGCAGATTATGGATTTTTCTTGTTATTTTCCACAGAACCTGGATTTTATTCCTATCTCTGATTGCGAATTTTTCTTGTTATACATCAGATTGTATTAAGGGAAAGTAATCTGATAGGCGAGTCAACACTAGTTCATGTAGTTGTAGCGTGTTGGAATTAAATTTGCGTTAATCGTATGAATTTGGAAAGTTTAACAAAACTGATAACTGCGGATTTTGATTTCAACAAAAAAATAGTGCGGATTAGTGGATCTGACGAAAACGATAGCAGATTGTGGGATTTTTGCACCCCTATTAACCACCCCTATATATCAGTATGTAGCTAGCTGAAGCATGGTATTATCTGTAAGGGCCATTAGAAATGTTTTAACTTTCAATAATATGTTTGGACTGCCTTTTGTGCTATTTTGCTAAAAAACAATATCTGAGATTATTGTAGAACAATGCTACACTTTGTTCCGATGCAAATGCAAAGTAGCACAATCGCCAGTCTAGGCCGGCCTAATAAACACAGAATAATTTATTCAGACAGACAGACAGACAGACAGACAGACAGACAGACAGACAGACAGACGGACAGACAGACAGACAGACAGGCAGAAAGACAGACAGGCAGAAAGACAGACAGGCAGAAAGACAGACAGACAGACAGACAGACAGACAGACAGACAGACAGACAGACA
This sequence comes from Paragorgia papillata, assembly GCA_035771165.1. Lineage (NCBI taxonomy): Eukaryota > Metazoa > Cnidaria > Anthozoa > Scleralcyonacea > Coralliidae > Paragorgia > Paragorgia papillata. Next base: position 2,933,910 of record JAWNZC010000003.1, read on the forward strand.
GACAGTTAGACAGGCAAGCAGATGATGATGAATCTTTATTTCTTCTCGGGGAATCATCAGTTATTAAAAAATGCTTTACACGACAGCCGAAATCTCTAAAAATGACTAAGTACTCAAAAAAATTACATTAATTAATTACATTAAAACTACACTATCTAACAACATTAAAATTTGGACTATACAGTACGATTACGTATATAATATTATTACATTTAGAAGGATCGATATTCATAAAATAAAACGTGTATTTACAAATGATTATCAATTATTTCTCGTTTAAAAATACTAAAATTATTTGATCTGATATTAGGTGGGAGATTAATTCCATAATTTGGCGCCCGCGTACTGGAAACTCTTCTTAAGGTATTCGGTTCGTGGTTTCGGAAGAATTAATTAACAGTCATCTCTATTTCTCAGATCATATGCATTATTCACAGTAGACTTAGTAAAATACTCCATCAAATAACTAGGTGCATTACCATGGAATATTTTAAACATCATGTTAGCCTTGTGAATATATAGCAGACAGACAGACAGACAGACAGACAGACAGACAGACAGACAGACAGACAGACAGACAGACAGACAGACAGACAGACAGACAGACAGACAGACAGACAGACAGACAGACAGACAGACAGACAGACAGACAGACAGACAGACAGAAAGACAGACAGACAGACAGACAGACAGACAGACAGGCAGACAGACAGACAGACAGACAGACAGACAGACAGACAGACAGACAGACAGACAGACAGACAGACAGACAGACAGACAGACAGACAGACAGACAGACAGACAGACAGACAGACAGACAGACAGACAGACAGTGAAACATAACATCGTGACGTAGGTACTGTATAAAGGTCGCAAAATGAATAATATTAAAACTTTGTTATTACAGGTTGGAAATCCGCCTGATATATCTTTCCTACCATCAAATTTTTTTGCCAAAAATCTTCTCGCCACTCTGTCACTAACAAGCGAGTCTGATTCGGGAGGTATCGTTTGCGAGAACTGTGACAGCGCAGACCATGCCGAAACTCGCTGTGATCAATGCAGCCGTTATCTCTGTTCATTTTGTACCAACGTCCACCGACGATTTAGAGATACAAGTAATCATAATCCTAAATCGATAGACGAGTTGAAAGCAAGTAATTCACCTGTGATTTCAGAGACAGTACGCTGTGCGAAGCATAAAGATGAAGTAATCAAGCTTTATTGCACAACATGCCAGGAAACCATTTGTAGAGACTGTACTATAGTGGACCATCGACAACACGACTTCTCCTTTGTAGAGGACGTCGCAAAAGAAAAAAAAGATGAATTATTTAAACTGCTGGAAGAAGTAAAAGAAAAGAAAATTGAGGTATCTGCAGGACTAGCAAATGTTAGAAAAAATGAGGAAGGTGTCAACGCCAGAAATGATAAAGCTATTGCAGAAATTATTGAGTATTTCGAAAACCTGGCTAAAGTTCTAGAGAATAAAAATAATGGGTTAGTTGAAAAAGCGACAGTTCTTAAGAATTCGAAACTCAAGCAGCTTCATGCAAAGCGAGAGCAGTTAGAAATTACGTTGGCAAGTTGTGAAAGTAACATCGAGTTTACAGAGCAAGCCTTCGAGAATGGAAACAATGTACAAATATTAAACATGAAAAAGTACATTTCGGAATCTTTAGAAAGTTTGAAAAACAAGAGCGAAGTTCAGTCTTCCGTTGACGATTACGTCGAATTTGTAACGGAATTGACGGAGAATGAACTTCAATCGTGCTTTGTAGTATGTGAAAAGGAGAGTTTTGGAAATTACAAAGCTTGCTTTGCGGATCAATCTATAACATGGTTAGAAATGGGAACGAAATCTGAGATAACCATTAACTCCGGAGGTAAATCCAAGTCAAAAGCCAAAACAGTAAAGCCCGTCTTTACAGGAGTGGCAGTAAAAGATGTAACCACTTCAAAAAATCCAGATGGTTCACATAACGTTAGTTTTGTTCCTCTTGAAGTCAGAGAGTTGAAATTCCAAGTGTATATGGATGGTCGTCCTTCTCCACAATGTATGTTAAGCAGAAGTGTAAAAGCGAAATTACCTTTGAGTTACGTAGTTGAGCGACTGCATTTTCGAATCTGGTATTCATACTTGGAAAATTACAGTAAACCACACAAATTGTTTCGTTACCTGGGGTTCAAATATTACATTTGCGGTTGGAGTTATTGATTACGACAACAACCAGACCGTGTATGGTGTTAACGGTTGCATCAAAAAATTGTCAACAGTGGTAGTTTTGTTGGAACTTGACATGTCAAAAAAGCAATTAGCCATCACATCGTCCTGGGGAAAACGATATTCACAAGTGTACGAAGTAACGTCCGGCAGAGTATCGCCTTTTTATACAATAGATTGTAAACAATGTGATATAAAAGTAACTGACATAAAAGTTGTTTTATTTTAAGATACCTAATCAACGTCTCACCTCAACTATCAGAAGCCAAGTTTGTGCGCCATCACATTTTTATTAAATTTTATCATATTTTTTTTAAATGTAGTGAAAAATTTGAAACAAAGTCCATCAATTACATACCAGATATGTGATTATTCGTGTGTAACTAAATGAATCAAATCAAACAACATGTCTTTCTTGTCGACTGCGAATAACCGGTCAGTTGGAATTGGTGTTTAGGTGTTTTTGACGATTATTTTATCCTTCTTGCAAGATTTTCTGAATTTATTGCAATAAGTGCCGTGTTTCTTTGTTTAACTCCAAGTATAGGTGAAACTTTGACTGTATGCTGCAGTTTCCGCATGTTCAGATTTTAATCCAAAATAAGATCTTTCTCCCCTTCAAAGTTTAATACGCAACATTACGTCATGAATAAATAGTTAACAATTTTGAAATTTGCTTTTATAATTTTAATCAAAAAGCAAACCGAGAAATGAAAACTGAATTCTGTCATGATTTGAGACGCAAATATCTAAAATTCTATACCATTTATACAGGCTCTCTTTCTCTTGTCTGCATTATACTCCTCTCTCCCTTCACAAGAGCCTACTCCCAGGCTACATATTGTGAACCGATGTAACTGCACCGCTATCCGAGTGAGATTAACGAGTAGATTCCATTTTGTGTACGGACGACGCCAGTTATGTTTCTTACTTAATTGTGACGTATTCTGTTATTTCCTCTATTTCACAAATGCATTATTTTTGCCGAGATCTGTTCAGTCATAGTTGTACAGATAATGTTACTGATGATCTTATACTCTGTACATTCATTTAACAAATACATTCCATTTTTCAACTGTCATGTTCAGTCATATATAGATGTACAGATAATGTCATTGATATTCTTTGTTGTAGAATATGTGTGTAATTAGAAAGGGAAATAATTGCATGAAAAGAAATAAGTTAAAGATTAGGAATTGTGGCCAAACCACATTTATATTTAATTAACTTGAACTTGTTAGGTTTTGATTATATTAATAAGCCATTTGCGCGATGATGTAAAATAGCGTTTGGTGACTACAAGTACCAGAATGCTTTGCCAGTATCCTCCATTTATCAGTACACTAGGATGCTGGCAATGCAGTCTGGTAGTTGTAGTCACCCTACACTATTTTACGTCGTCGTGCAAATGGCTCATTAATTAGGGAAAGGAACATAATATGTTGCAGAAATTATCAAATAATACCCTAGAAAACGTATAGGAAATAGGTTATAGTTAGAGAATGTTTTTTTGTCCTATAACTATAAATACAAACTGTAAACATAGAGTAGAAAGTTATGTTGTTGTAGTGTGCTGTATAAGCAAGAAAAATAAAGGCAAATTTGAAAGACATAATCCCAATGTGGGTTAAATCGACAAGCCAGCAAATGCGTAATTTTCGAACGCAAACGTTGTAATGTCTTCTGTACATTTATTTAGCAAAGACTTTTTATTTTTTCGTGATCTGTAAACTCAATTATAGATGTATACAGAAGACGATACTAATGTTCTTGCTAGGCTCCAGTAGCTGCGCCAGGGTGCAACAAGTTGGGGGAATAATCGACGAAACGAAAGCGCGAGAAACCTCAGGGTGGGGAGAGGGGGGGGGGGCGGTCGGAGACATGCCCCCCTGGAAGTCTCTGAAATGCCATTTCCTGCCTTTTGGGGAGATTCAGTACAGAATTCTGGAGATTTTAAACGTCATAGAAAATACAGAAGATTACACTAGGTGGGTTTCTGCCAGTAGTTTCCATATAATGAGTGAGATTAGGATCTCAATCAAAACTTACCCCCACCCCTAACTTTTCTCCCCGAATTTGGACGAATTGGAAAACCGACCTTGGAGAGAACTGGGAGAGGGGGGGGGGGAGGGCGTGCCCCTCGTTTAGATAATACTAACAAACATAGCCAAATGTTATAAAATGAAAAGATTAATAAATATAGAATTCTATATAAATAATACTAAGGAAAATGGAATCAGTTTTTATGAAAATACAATAGAAGTATAGTTGAAATATGACCGATCGTCAATCTTTATGGGCATTATTTGACTGTAAAAACATGCAGCAGTACATGTCTCGGCAGAAGCTTTCTGAAGACTTACCAATGAATTACCAAGAGTTATTTTGAAATTATTCAAAACACTCACAACATATTATTATATTGTTTTAAATATTTCTTTAACCCTTTACCTGGGGGGAGTTCAAAGAGCTAGGTTTCCCTCTGACAAGTAAAATCGCCTGGCGTTAGACAGCTGAGTAAAAAATGTTGCCAAATAGCAACAATATTCATGCAGTAAATTTGGTTGAACTAAAAGGTGAATTTCCAATATTGACTTAATTAATTGAGAGGAGAATATTTTTATGTCACGGATGTTTGTTGAAAAGCGTTCAAAACAATTTTCGTTTTCGGTTCCCCACTCTGAACCAGTTTATTTTAGCTTTATTGTCGAACTTAGGGACGTTTCAAACGTCGCTCTTCTCATGCGCCGAACCTAATGAGTAATGGCTAATATAAATAGATTAGACGTTGGAGCGGCTCTGGAGCGGGGTCGATTCAAACGCGAACTTAATTTGTCGAACCTAATTTATGGCGCGCCGTTTCGGCCAAAAATGGTCGAGAAAAAAAAAACGCGTCGAGAATCGGCCAAAAATGGTCGAGAAATAAAAACGTGTCGAGATTTCCGCAAAAACTCGTCGAGAAATAAAAACGTGTCGAGATTTCCGCAAAAACTAGTCGAGAAATAAAAACGTGTCGAGATTTCCGAAAAAACTAGTCGAGAAATAAAAACGTGTTGAGATTTCAGCAAAAACAAGTCGAGAATATAAAACGTGTTGAGATGTTCATTTTTTAATCATACTTTTTGAGGTGGTCGAGAATTAATTTCTGACTCGCTGACAGCATGGGGTGAAGTGATACGGGGAGGGTCACAAATATTTTCCAAAGGGGGAAATAGCCAATCACTTTATACTTCTATGGGTAGGTAGGATTGTACTAACTAGTGTATTCTGATCGCTAAGCTAGCGAAGATGACGCAATTTCGGATAATCATAATAGGTGTAAACTCGCTTTTATATACAGTAAGATAACGCTGTCGATTGTAGAGAACGGGTATACGTGAACGCCACTGCGAAGCAACTCATATAAAAACAATGGCGATGCAGTCGTTTGGCAGTGACATGGCGTTCGGTGCCTCGCGTTCCGCGCTAACTATAACCCAATAATGAATCGTCAGATTTTTCGTCAAGTTATACAAATGTCGTCTGGTTTGGAACTCCGACTGAACTTTTTGTAATTTTTTTTCCGACTGAACTTTGACAACTTTATCGTAAAGTAAAAAAACACTTCAACGACAACGACCGCGACAGGGAAAATTAATTAAAAACGAATGAAGCCTAATTCTTCTTCAACGACGAACCCTCGGTGGGTGGCGGACGCCGGGGGCGGGATTGTATAAACAATCTGAGCACGAAGAGAAGTAATTTACTCTTATGTTGATTCTTATGTTTATAATCTGCAGCAACTGTATGGCGACATTAACTGGCCAACAATTGGCGCTGAAACGACTTGCAAAGAAATGAAAGCATGCACTGAAATACTGTGGCTTGACTTTGAATCATAATTCTTGTTTACTCACACTTATAAACCACATGCCTGTCGCCAATTAATTATCCTTATCCGAAACGCGCTGACATTTTCTAATATTAGCAATAACTCCTACGATAATATGTAATCATCTAGACATACGGCAATGTCATTGTAAACTTGGAGTGACAATATATGTCAATTATTAGAGTAGGCTAGATGGGGAAGAAACTGAACGTTTGCGAGACTATATGCTTGGTAAAAAACGTTGCTATAGTATAATCATGTAAAGATAAAGATAAAGAAAGAAAGAACGTAGTAATCAGTATTGTACCTATTTAGTATTGTGCAAATAGTTACTCTTGGTTGTGTTTGTGAATATAGCTAACTGACTGGTGATAGCTAACAGTTGTTTAGGGCGCCCCCCCCCCCCCCCCTCCCCACAGGGTTCGTCGAAGAAGAATAATTAGGCTTCATTCGTTGTTTTCAATTAATTTTCCCTGTCGTGGTCGTTGTCGTTGAAGTGTTTTATTACTTTACGATAAAGTTGTCAAAGTTCAGTCGAAAAAAAAATTACAAAAAGTTCAGTCTGAGTTCAAACAACATTTTCGTTTTGGTTTCCCACTCAAAAGTAATTAACTACTTAATCTATTTTATCATTTTTGTCTAGCTTGTACATTTTAAATGCATTTGGAAGTTAAAAGATATATCGAAAGATGTGCATTTTCCATATTTTTTTAATTAATGTACATACGATCACTAGACATCAGTTTTGATCGTATATTAACGCGACATAGAAAACAATTCTCCTCTGAAAAAGCTGATAGAAAATGCCGTAAATAGAATCAAACTAAACATGATTACACATAGACTTGCTCCAAGTCGGCCTCTCTTTTTAGATTACACACAAATTACATAGAAATATTTATAAGTGAAATTTTAGTATGTAGTTCTTACTGTTATCGCGTTTGATTAAACCAAGTTTAAAAATCTGTGTAAACAATTTGAAAGAATTAGTCTGCAAAGTATATCTTGCTGAGATCTATTCATCCACATAAATTATTAAATAATTCTTCTTCTTATAATTAGTATTGTCTGAGTCAAGGGTGTTTCAAGTTTGCCGTGTGCACGTTCGTCGATCGGTATATTAGCTTAGCGTGATACTTATAGCTCTGAAGGTAAGTCAGATATTAAGCTAATTATAAGTAATAATAAGTTATACATTTCTGTTATTTCTTCTGATTTATTTATATTGATTTGATCCATTCAATGCCTAAGAAGAATGAAATTTTATGATTATATTAAACTGGGAAAGTTAATTTCAGATATTTCGGATACATGTATATTATAATCAACACGGTGCATGTTATCTTAACTTTTTGTACCTTTTAAATGGATAAAACTAAAACAGGCCTGCGTTTACTTTGACGGTTCACTTGTGTAAAGCGAAAAAAGTGCAAGAGTTAAACGTTTTGAACCTATAAGTCTAAGTCGACAAATTTTGCACTGAGTATTAAATTCATGTTATACTAAAGATGATCCTGAAATTATTTAACCGTTAGAAATTAAAGTTTATATGGAAGTGTGGTATAACAAAACAAAGAAATAAAAAATATACTAGAGTTAAAGTGAAAGTCAGCAACATGCAGGCTGCCTTTGAATATATCTTGAGTCTGATCTGAATTATGCCTTGTACTTCAATGCTGTGCTTCATTCAATTTGGTATGTCTACCATTAGACGTAATCAATATTTCTATTTTATGAAGAATTAAAACCAGTTTGAAATAAAGCTTGTTTTTTAGAACAGACATCAGACATCGGCATCAAAGACCAGTCTTACCAATTTGTCGCCACTCAACCCAAAAGACCCCTGCCGAGTCAAATTGATTAAAATAGAACCTCAAGGAATTAATACCGCTCTGATCAAATCGCTTACTTATAAACGTTATATTTCCAACCCAGATCCAAAAAATTAACGCAATATAACATATGTTTCACACTCAATACAGTTATGTTGCTGGGTAGTTTCATATTCTTTATTGTAGAAGTATGTTTCTCCAGCATAAAATGATAAAAAAGGGGGTAAAAACCAAGCTTTCGGACTATGCGTCCATCGTCAGGGTAAAATGGTTCAAACGAGCTAGCTTGAGGCCTGCGCTAAACGTCGCACAATAGACGAATTTAATTCAGACGAATTTAATTGTTTGAATTTTTTTCGACGAAACTGCGACGTTTAACTCGATTAAAATTCGACACACGAATTAAATTCGTCTCGGCAATTAAATTCGTCGATAATGCGACGATAATGCGTGTTCGAGTTACAGGACGAATTATCGTCGCGTCGAATTAAATGTTTCGCTTCTGTCTGACTACTCGGCGTCATGTTTTCAAGAAGTCGTTTTCAGGATCAACGAGTCCAAGTAAAAACAATTAAATTAAATTCGACTGAAATTCGACGTTTAAATCGACGTCGCATTTACGTCGCATTACCGACGAAGTTAATTCGAATTAAATTCGTCTGAATTAAATTCGTCTATTGTGCGACGTTTAGCGCAGGCCTCAGTCTCTGTTAAAATACATTTACATATGCAAATTATCAAACTTATAAAATATAACTACAAAGGGTTAATTATTTAAAACAATAATAAAATTGTTCAGCAATGTTTAAAAGCTCTTCCTAATGAGTGGTTTATATACTTCAGGGAGTGTTCTTCCATTGTCTCTGTTCGAAATATCATTTCTCGATCGCCTTTTCAATAAGTCATGCTTTCTTCGATTTCCTTTGTGACCATCTGTTTTCTTTAGATACAATCTTTACATCCTCCCATATCACCGAGTGTTCATTATCGTGGGCATGTTTGTCATTATCGTGTGCATGTTTGGCTAACGCCGAATTCTCAGTCCTTGCCAATCGTACACACCTGTGATGTTCATTCTTTCCTGTCCCCAAAGCACGTCCCGTCTCTCCGATATACTCTACATCACAATCCTTGCATGGGATGGTATATATAAATCCAGTTTGCTTTAGATTTGGCAGCGGATATTTAGGTTTCATGAGGCAATCCTTTAAAGTAACCAAAGGTTTTATGGACAAATTAGTAGTGATACTCCCCCATCCAGACCCCAAAGGGATGCCGCCTCATTAAATATTCAACTTATTATTTATTCATTATCAGGCTCCTTTGGGACCTCCAAACCCTAACCTCATTATTTATGCATACGTCCTTATTTCTCATGCTATTTTTGGAGCCCCTAAACCCTAAATTTTATCCAACCCGCAAACCCTAGCTGTTACTCAACCCCCCGTGTAGTATACGTCATAACCGATAGCTCTCCGACTAATTTCGGAAGTTACGTCATCATCAAAAGGCATGCCACTTTCTTCCTTATAAGTATTAGTAATTACCTTTTCATTTATACACTTTACCCCACTGTCAGTCAACACATGTGGGACATGTAAGCATACAGAGCATGCGTACAGGAAGCTTTAACGAAATAGACGTTCTTTACAAGGAACGAGAGAGAAATTGATAGAGATACTTTATATTTTTTATCTGAAACCTTGTCTGGAGGAATAGATCGAGAGAGTTTGAACAGCCTAAATGTCTGAATCGGCTAAGATAACATATAGACTTGAATTAATAGTATATCATGAATATTCTATTTTTAGAACCTAAATATTCAAAGAGAGTAAGTCATCCTAGAATCATTACTAACTAAACTCTCGTTTATAAAGCAAGTCAAGATATCGTAAGAAGAACTTAAGATATAATTTAGATGAGGAATCACTTCGAGAAGTCATGAAAAGAACGATTTTAAGTGTCGAAATATAAACTAAAGGCAAAGCGATTTATTACTTTGAAAGCGTTGCTACGCTTTCTGTTACTAAGTGTGATATTTGCATATTTATCCTCAGTGCACGTGCAGGAGACAAAAGAGAAACTCATTAGGGGTCATTAAGGAGATTAAGCGCTTAGGCAAGTGTAGGCGAGATGGTCATTAACAGTGTTACCATAGCAAAACATCGCCGCGTCCTTCATTCGTCTCAGGCTCCTTTGGGACCCTCTACTGTTACTCAACCCCCCGTGAGCTAAGGGCTTTAAAGCGTATTAACACTGGTAAATAGCAACGTAAAGCTTGTATGTGAATATTATATATTAGATATTTGGTTCGCTTTTGTTGTGTTTATACGTTTAAGAACTGTGCAAAGTTCATCAAGGTTCGCTTTCGATGATAACTCTTAGCGAGTTGTTAGTCTAAATATATTTTATTGTGGGAGTCTACTTCGGAATATTACAGAGCTTGGTTAAATAATTCGATGCTATGGTTTGGTAGTTTATAAAAAATTAGACTCGTACGCGTAGAACGCAAAGGAGAAAAGCCATTAGAAACTCATTTAATGTTACTAATCAGCAAAACACTGCATATATGGTAGAATATTTAATTGTTTTGGTGGGTTAAAGGAGGATAATAGGGGGCATGAGGAGGTATTAATGCGCCGGCATGTTCGGGCGTAAAGGTTATTAGCAGTGTTACCATAGCGAAACCGCCTGGGGGTAAACACCAAACAACCAGGAGGTAACCACCAAACACCCCTGGGATACCCCAATCACCCATGGGGTACCCCCAATCAACCATGGGGTACCCCCAATCACCACTGGGATACCTCAATCACCCCTGAGGTAACCTCCAAACACCTCTGGGGTAACCCCCAAACACCCCAGTTCTCCTCCTCCTCTTTCTCCTCCTCCTCCTCTTTCTCCTCCTCCTCTTCTTTCTCCTCCTCCTCCTCCTCCTCCTCATCATCATCCTCCTCCTCCTCTTTCTCCTCCTCCTCCTCTTTCTCCTCCTCCTCCTGCTCCTCCTCTTTCTCCTCCTCCTCCTCTTTCTCCTCCTACTCTTCTTTCTCCTCCTCCTCCTCTTTCTCCTCCTCCTCCTCCTACTTCTCCTCCTCCTCCTCCTCCTCCTCCTCTTTCTCCTCCTCCTCCTCTTTCTCCTCTTTCTCCTCCTCTTTCTCCTCCTCCTCCTCCTTCTCCTCCTCCGCCTCTTTCTCCTCCTCCTCCTCTTTCTCCTGATGATCAGGAGGAGGATGAGGAGGAGAAAGAGGAGGAGGAGGAGAAAGAGGAGGAGGAGCAGAAAGAGGAGGAGGAGGAGGATGAGGAGGAGAAAGAGGAGGAGGAGGAGCAGAAAGAGGAGGAGGAGCAGGAGAAAGAGGAGGAGGAGAACGGCGGTGTTTGGGGATAACCCCAGGGGTGTTTGGAGGTTACCCCAGGGGTGATTGGGGGTACCCCATGGGTGATTGGGGTATCCCACGGGTGTTTGGGGGTTACCTCCTGGGTGTTTGGTGGTTACCCCCAGGCGGTTTCGCTATGGTAACACTGCTAATAACCTTCACGCCCGAACATGCCCACGCATTAATACCTCCTCATGCCCCCTATTATCCTCCTTTAACCCACCAAAACAAATAAATATTCTACCATATATGCAGTGTTTTGCTGATTAGTAACATTTATTGAGTTTCTAATGGCTTTTCTCCTTTGCGTTCTACGCGTACGAGTCTGATTTTTTTATAAACTACCAAACCATAGCATCGAATTATTTAACCAAGCTCTGTAATATTCCGAAGTAGACTCCCACAATAAAATATATTTAGACTAACAACTCGCTAAGAGTTATCATCGAAAGCGAACCTTGATGAACTTTGCACAGTTCTTAAACGTATAAACACAACAAAAGCGAACCAAATATCTAATATAATATTCACATACAAGCTTTACGTTGCTATTTACCAGTGTTAATACGCTTTAAACCGCTTAGCTCACGGCTTTTCGAATTGATTCATCACACTATCTTAAGTTCTTCTTATATACGGCTTAAAGTGATTCCTCATTCTATCTTCTCACGATTTCTTCACTTATAAACAAGGGTTTAGTAAGCAATGATTCTAGGATGACTTATTCTGTTTGAATTTTATAACATGCCCCACAACTGCTGACTGTCGATGAGTAAGGTAAACTGCATAAATGAAATTTGGTTCCTATTACTTATATAAGTCGAGCATCTTTTGATAATGAAGATTTTCGGGAATTAGTCGGAGAGCTATCGGTTGTGACGTATTACACGGGGGGTTGAGTAACAGTAGAGGGTCCCAAAGGAGCCTGAGACGAATGAAGGACGCGACGTTGTTTTGCTATGGTAACACTGTTAATGACCTTCTCGCCTACACTTGCCTAATCGCTTAATCTCCTTAATGACCCCTAATGAGTTTCTCTTTTGTCTCCTGCACGTGCACTGAGGATAAATATGCAAATATCACACTTAGTAACAGAAAGCGTAGCAACGCTTTCAAAGTAATAAATCGCTTTGCCTTTAGTTTATATTTCGACACTTAAAATCGTTCTTTTCATGACTTCTCGAAGTGATTCCTCATCTAAATTATATCTTAAGTTCTTCTTACGATATCTTGACTTGCTTTATAAACGAGAGTTTAGTTAGTAATGACTCTAGGATGAATTACTCTCTTTGAATATTTAGGTTCTAAAAATATAATATTCATGATATACTATTAATTCAAGTCTATACGTTATCTCAGCCGATTCAGACGTTTAGGCTGTTCAAAACTCTCTCTATTCCTCCAGACAAGGTTTCAGATAAAAAATATAAAGTGTCTCTATCAATTTCTCTCTCGTTCCTTGTAAAGAACGTCTATTTCGTTAAAGCTTCCTGTACGCATGCTCTGTATGCTTACATGTCCCACATGTGTTGACTGACAGTGGGGTAAAGTGTATAAATGAAAAGGTAATTACTAATACTTATAAGGAAGAAAGTGGCATGCCTTTTGATAATGACGTAACTTCCGAAATTAGTCGGAGAGCTATCGTTTATGACGTACTACACGGGGGGTTGAGTAACAGCTAGGGTTTGGGGGTTGGATAAAAATTAGGGTTTAGAGGGTCCCAAAGGAGCATGAGAAATAAGGACGTATGCATAAATAATGAGGTTAGGGTTTGGAGGTCCCAAAGGAGCCTGAGCTTCCTAGACTTAGTAATCACCAGTGCTCCAGATCATACCACCGTGTCAGAGATATTGTCGTTAGACAAAGCAGGAATTTTTACGGATCATTGCGCAGTTTTGTTTGAATTCAACACCTTTATTAAAGCGCCTATTAAAACACACATGTTTATATTCGATTATGCAAAAGGTGACTTTGAAGGCCTGCGTGCAGGTCTTTCGGCAATTAACCTGTCTTCGACAATAGATCACGAAGATATAAACACTGATTGGCAGCAATGGAAAGATACTTTTTTAGCTGCAGTGTCGGATTATATACCATCTAAGAGGTTAAAGGGTAGGAATCCCGTGCCGTGGATAAACGGTGCCATACTTAATTTGATTAATAAGAAAAACCATGTGAGAAAAAAGTTGAAAAGATCTCCGACTTGCTACCTGAAGCTAAAGTTTAAAAACTTGCGATCAGAGATAAAGCATATGCTTCGAGAGAGCCGTAAAATATTTTTCAAGTCGATGGAAACTGAAATTGACAAAAACCCTTAAGCGTTTCTGGTCAATCTTGAAAAATAATTCAAAATCTCGTGCCATTCCAAACGGTGTTTCTATGCCAATGACAGGTCTCGGGTCTGCTGTTCATGACTCACAGCCATCACTCAGATCGTCAGCAGCTGGAGAACCTCAGGAAATAGCAAATTTATTCAACTCGTACTTCATTTCAGTATTTTCTCCCAGCGTGGAGATCACACTTGAGGACAGCAGCCCTCTGCCAGCTGAACCTTGTATGACTGAGTTGTGTCTAACCGTTACTGAGGTGCAGGCTACGCTAGAGACTCTCGATGTAACTAAAGCAACTGGGCCGGATGGAATCCCTGCTCGTTTGCTCAAGGAAACAGCATCTGTGATAGCGCCATCTATCTGTACGCTATCCAATAAATCATTAACTATGGGTGTTGTTCCGAATGAATGGAAAAATGCTAACGTTGTGCCTGTATTCAAGAAAGGTGAGGCTGATTATACGGAGAATTATAGACCGATTTCGCTACTATCGCTGGTGTCCAAAGTCTTAGAGAGATGCGTCCTAAACAGTTTCAAAGAACGATTACGTGAGGTTGTCAAAGAGTGTCAACACGGATTCCTCAATGGTAAATCCTGCACCTCCAATCTTCTTGAAGTCTTACATTACATTGGATCTCTACTTGATAATGGAGGTCAGATAGACATAGTATACATGGACATGTCTAAGGCCTTTGATAAGGTTTGTCATAATCGAATGTTACAAAAACTGCGTGCGTTTGGGTTTGGAGGTAGTCTACTACGGTGGTTTGGTTCCTATTTGACAAATCGTTACCAACGTGTAACTGCACTTGGCGCCACATCTGAGTCTCTACCAATCAGTTCCGGAGTGCCTCAAGGTTCCATCCTTGGTCCAGCTCTGTTTCTGCTTTATGTGAATGATCTCCCTGATGCAGTAAAAACAAATAACATCGCTATGTTTGCTGATGGCACTAAGATCTATCAGGAGATAAAGTCTGTCGATGACGTTGTGTCTCTTCAGGCTGATCTAGATCGTCTGGATGCATGGTCGAACAGTTCAGGCCTTGCATTTAATGGGGAGAAGTGCAAAACACAGAGATTAACAAGGAAGTCAACACCGTGGATTCAACCTATAGTATCAAAGGTAAAAACCTAGAGCTGGTTAATGCCGAGCGTGATTTAGGGGTGTGGATTTCCAATAACCTTACATGGAACAAATATGTCTATGAACAAACAGCTCGCGCTAACAAATTACTTGGCTATATAAAGAGAAACACTTCATTCATTCAGCTCTCAGCCGTTAGACGATCGATATATTTAGCACTGGTCCGGCCTCTTGTTGGGTATGCCTCCCAGATATGGGCCCCTCAGACAATAGATTTAATAACCAAAGTCGAAAGGATCCAGAGACGGAGTACTAAATATATTTTGAATTTACCATACTTATGCCCAGTATCATACAGCGAAAGATTGAAATCGTTGCATTTGCTTCCTTTAACATACTGGCATGAATATCTTGATATGGTATTTTTTTTCAAAATGATGCATGGACTAATAAATGTCAATTCCAACGTTTTACCACCAGTTCGCGATGTCAGAACAACCAGATCTTCTAGCTCTGGTGTTGTAAAATATGTCATGGGAAAATGCAAAACCAGCACCTACCAGAAGTCGTACGTGGTAAGATCTACACGAATCTGGAACACTCTGGCTGATGACCTTAATCTGAGGATGGACAGTATTGCATCATTTAAATCTGTCTTGCTAAAATACTATTTCGCTGCCTTAGATACTTATGACTGCGACAATCCGCGTACTTTTAAGACAGTTTGTTTAAAGTGTAATTGTTGCCGTAGTCTTGTGTCTTCTTTCACGTGCTGTAGTTAATTTCTTGTTTTAAGTCTTAAATATTTTTTATATATTTTATTACAAAGGACCCACAGTAATTGGCTACGTGCTGTTGCGATGTCCCTGCCACTTATTTTCCCTGATGTATGGTTTATGTTTTGTAACCTTATATGTATGCTATTTGAAATCATGTATTTATGTATGTATGGCGAATTTAATAAATAAAAAAAAAAAATAATAATAATAATTAGTTGAATATTTAATGAGGCGGCATCCCTTTGGGGTATGGATGGGGGGGTATCACTACTCACATTTATGTTGCGCTTCTCCAAAACTCGTTTTAATCTTTCTGTGGTGCCTTGAATATAAGGGAGGACTACTAGACCAACATTATTTCTTTCTTCTCTTCTTACCGTGGTGTCGGTGTTGAAACTGCGTTTGAGTTTCCTCTTCACATTTTGTAAAAACTCCTTTGGGTATCCATTGCTCATAAATGAATTGAATACATGCTTTTCCTCTTCCTTCTGGTCTTTCTTATCGGAATTAACTCTCCCAGCTCTGTAGTAAAGAGTCGAGACCTTGTGCTGAATGGCAAGGTGAGACCAGTGGCGTAACGGAGGAATTAAGACGGGACCCTTAGATATATTTCGTGTGGGGGCCCTTGTTGTCATGATTTGACTGACATTGGGTGGGGCTGCGCCGGACTGGGGGGCCCTCGGGGCCCCCAACTGTCGGGAGCCCTTAGTTCTCGCCCTAACCCTACCTAATGAGCGTTACGCCACTGGGTGAACCTCCCTTGGGTATCACATTGCTCATTAATGAATTGAATACATGCATGTTTCTCGTTTGCTTCTGCTCTTTCTTATCGGAATTGTGTAGTAAAGAGTCCTGGCTGCTGAGTCCTTGTGCTGAATGGGATGGTGAGACGCATAATGCAAATATCGGTCCGAATGCGTTGTCTTTCTATAAACCGTTGTGCTGATTGTTCCATCTCGATTCACAATGTTCATTGTATCTAAAAATGGGATGCCGCTTTTTTTATACCTCTCAACTTAATATGCTGATTCTGGTTATTCAAATGACCGTGTAACTGGGCTATCTGTGTCTTGTTTACAGCTGCAAGGGTGTCGTCGACAAACCTATGATCTAGGAAGGTAATCAGGGCTTTATACTCCAAATATTCCATCACCAAATTAGCAATCACAACCGATACTGGCGAACCAATTGCTGTGCCATGAATGTTCTTGTAGAAAGTATATTTAATTTGGAATTCTGTCGACTTTAAACAGAAATCAAGAAGCTCCACAACATCTTGATGCGTCAGCGGTGTCCTTAAACGTAATGTTCCATCATTTTCCAACTTCAATGCTGCAATTTGTATGGATAGCTCAATAGGAATAGATGTAAAGCGCGATACTACGTACCTCATCATCGTCTGATTGAAATTGTTTAAAGTCGACCATAGTTAATGGAGGGAGATGGTTTGGAATCTCGGCAAAAGTCATTGTTCTATGGTTTTGTCCAATTTGTTTAATTTCACGGTCACTGAACGTATTGTATTTTCTGTATAATGAAGCAGTCATCCAATAGCAACGTTCGGGTTTAATTAGTGCAGTCCTTCGTCGTCACGTGTTGTAAGTCCTTTGTTCGTTGTGTATAGTCCTTCGTCGTCACGTGTCCATATAATTCCCTTTCTTCAACCAATTGCCTTCCTCCAACATGAACAAAATAATATGACCATTGCATAATCTTGAAAGACAATGGAGCTTCCAAACCATCCCACTCCACTAATTGTGAGTCGACAGAATTCCAATTTAAAGATACATTCTACAAGTAGATTCATGGCACAGCAATGGATTCGCCAGTATCGGTTGTGATTGTTAATTTGGTGATGGATGATTTGGAGTATAAAGCCCTGAATACCTTTTCATGGCGACCAAGATTATTTCATAGGTTTGTCGACGACACCCTTGCAGCTGTAAAGAAGACACAGATCCACGGTCATTTGAATAACCAGAATCAGCATATTCAGTTTACAGTTGAGAAGTATAAAGAAAGCGGCATCCCATTTTTAGATACAATGAACATTGTGAATCGAGATGGAACAATCAGCACAACGGTTTATAGAAAGACAACGCATTCGGACCGATATTTGCATTATGCGTCTCACCATCCCATTCAGCACAAGGCCTCGGTAGCCATGACTCTTTACTACAGAACTGCGAGAGTTAACTTCGATATAGGAAAGACCAGAAGCAATTAAGAGGAAAAACATGTATTCAATTCATTAATGAGCAATGGAATACCCAAGGGAGTTTTTACAAAATGTGAAGAGATAACTCAAACGCAGTTTCAACACCGACACCAGGGTAAGAAGAGAAGAAATAAATAATGTTGGTCTAGTAGTCCTCCCTTATATTCAAGGAACCACAGAAAGATTAAAACGAGTTTTGGAGAAGCGCAACATAAATGTGTCCATAAAACCTTTGGTTACTTTAAAGGATTGCCTCATGAAACCTAAAGATCCGCAGCCAAATCTAAAGCAAACTGGAGCTGTATATTCCATCCCATACAAGGATTGTGAAGTGGAGCATATCGGAGAGACGGGACGTGCTTTGGGGACACGAAAGAACTCGATACTTTTATAATAATTTTCTTCCCAAGTCTTTTGAAAATTTCTTTCAGTCTGTATCTTCAAGACATAATTATAATACTATAGGCTTGCTTCTAAATCAACTTATTATATCAATCAAGTGAGAACAAATTATGGAAAATTTAACATTCGTTTTGCTGCTGTAGCAGTTTGGAATGAACTAGATGAAAATATAAAACAACTTTCTCTAAAATCGTTCAAAATTAAAATTAAATTAAATATTTTACAGTCTTATGAATAAATAATAATATATGATAAATGTTTCGGAGACTTCGTCTAGTACCTTTTAATTTATTATTATTGTTTTTTGTTTTTCTTGTTTTTTTATGCGTGGTCTATTTTGGTTAGTTCTCTATGTTTTTGTTTCTTTTTCGTCGCTTTATTGCCAACCGTAATTGTTGTGAATGAAATTTATAGTTACTCAGCTAGTTTCGCTTCTTAGTTATTCTGAGTAACCTTTACTATATCGTGTTCCCTCGACTACTTTGTAAATCATCTTTTCTAAATCTGGTAATAAAGTTGAAGTTGTTGTTGTTACTTTCGGGGGGGAGGGGCGCCCTTTCGGGGGGCGCTACTTTCAGGGGGGGGCCCTACTTTCGTGAAATTTTACAAGTGTCACAAATTCAACGTTACTTTTGAGGGGCCATTACTTTCGGGGGGGCGTTACTTTCGGGAGGGGGGGGGGGTACTTTCGGAATGCTACGGTATTAGGTCGGTAAAATAGTTCTTCGTTATAGCCAGAGTAAAATACACAAAGGTTTTCAATTTGTTCTCAAGGGCCTTTCCTGGTAGATTTTCTCTCTGACGAGTAAAACAGTTTTCCGTTAGGCAAATATTTTGTGTCTTGTGTTAGCCAGAGTAAAATGCATATAGAGTTGTACGTATACATGTAGTGCATGTGGTACGTTTGTGAGCTTGGTGTAATAATATATAACAAATGTTTGGTAGACGTTCATCAAGCTCAAATACTCAGAAAATGTTTCTGAGCCCCATACAGAGATCGAACCTGTAACCTTCTGTTCTAATGACTGCATGCATGTTAGACGCTCTAACCATTGAGCTACTGAGACTCAGATGGAGAGCTAAGGTTACAAATGTCGAACAAACCGTAGCGTTTTGATCACCAAGCAGTGAAATGCTCTATCCATTGAGCTACTGAGACTCATGAGATGATTTGAACTTAGGTTGAATATGTGTACAACCCACAACCTTCTGATGACCAATGAGATGCTCTAACCATTGAGCTACTGAAAGTCAGATGGAGAGCTAAAGTTGTAAATTCAAAGTTATTATCCTTTATAATAGATTGGACATTTTCCTGCCAAGACTCCAGCAGGATTGTGTTCATCTCCCATCTCAGGAAGTCCGTTTATCTTATTATACGCGGTTACCTCAGCCAAATAATTCTGGCCTCGAGCGTGAGTCATGCCCGCAAAGATCACAGAGATTTTCCTGCATTGGCCATGGATTCATAGTAGATAATTCATGGCTAAAAGCTTATTCACATTACGCGAGTTGTCTCTAGGGGTAGAGCTATCCCTACCCGCCAAAATATTTTGATATGTTAGTTCATATCCATGTTTAAAAAGTTCACATGAGACCGAGATAACTCGAGGGATAAAGAAAACTCAGTCTGGACGATAGGGTAACCTTTAAGACCAGAGTTTAGCTGACATTCGCTACAATTACACTTACACCACACTGCATGTATTATCTAGCATTCAAGTCATTTTTGTATCTACTGCGATTGCGCGAGTAGATACTATGCTGTCATGTAGGGTCAAAAGTGTAAGTAACAATAGAAGAATCGGAGCCAATCAAACAGCGAGTACGAAGAGGCAGTATCGTTCGTAACCAATCAAATAGCGAATACGAAGATATAGGCAGACCGAGGTTTTCCGATCTCAACATCACGTTACGACTTATGGTTTTGCAAAATGTTTTGCGATAAAACTGTTTATTTTGACTTTGTTCAGTTGTCCTCTAGCGTTGTTGGTGCTCACTTCAGTTTATTAATTGGGAAGTACTTTGATGATTAATTACCACAAATTTGTCGTAAGTATGATTTACCACAGGTTTCAAAGGCTAATGGTATTAAATAGTAAGCCTCTTCGGGGGAAAATTGAGCCTCTTCGGAGGAGAACAAATTGTATTAAGCCTCGTTGTAAGCCTCCTCGGAGGAGAACAAATGGGCCCCTTCGGAGGAGAACACTAGAGCCTCTTTGGAGTAAAACAATTTGTAAGCCTTGTTGTAAGCCTCTTCGTAAACCTTGTTTGTTTGTCTGTTGGTTTGTTTGTCTGTCTGTCGCCAAGATATCTCAAAAAGTATTGCAACGATTTTCATAAAGATTTGCAGAAGGGTTGGCCATAGACCAGCGACCAACCGATTGAATTTTGGTTGAATTTAGTCAAAATTTGGATGAGAATTTGGATGACTGCAAGATTCTCCGTGTAGAAGAAATGCTTGATTGCGCTCATTATCCTTTTTTTATACAAATATTTTTGCATAATTTTGGTACGAGTGCAATCAAGTATTTTATTCATAGATGCATGTGTTGGTCTCGTGAGCTAGCCTGGTTAGTGGGATGGCTCGTTTTCTTCTTAAACCTATCTAATAACCCGCTGGCGGAGGTATATTCTGTCTCTGACTGCCCTCTAGTAACAAATGTTACATAAAGAGCTCGCTAGATAGCGTATAGCTGCGCCATAGTCAATCGAGATATGGTCTGGAAACTCAGCTAAAAGTCTTTGGTCTATCTTTTTGTTCGCCTTTATGCATTTTTGTGCACGGTGCACGGTCACTGAACACATTGTATTTTAGTATAATGAACGAATTGTCCAATAGCAACGTTTCAGTTCAATCACTCAACGCGTTCTATTTAAATATTAATCAACCTAAAACAAAGGATGTGCACGGTGTAAGGTACGGTTCAACATAAAATCCCAGCTCATTATAGACGCTTTGAAGTTTGCCGAGTTTCCAGACCATATCTCGATTGATTATGGCTGTGCCTATTTGAAGTAACTTGGCCGGAATGTTGTTTAATCCTGTAGCTTTGTCTAGTTTCAAAGAATTTAATAAATTGAAAATTTCCTCTACAGTAGCTTTCTCAATAGAAAAGGTAGAGCCGACTGGAGGAATATAGTCTTCAAATGAGGGCAAGTCTTCATCCGAAGGAATCAGTTGACTTGCTAAATTAGGCCTAACGCAGGTAGTATGTTTATTTAAGAACTCCGGAATTTAATCGGGTTTAGACAACACTGTATTGCCAGATGTTGGTCTAATACTTAATTTGGATTGAATAATTTTTGTCTTGTCATGACATTGTTTATTGTTTTCCATATTAGCTTACTATTGCCTAGATTACCTTCAATTTGTTTCTGTATCTACTGCGTATGCGAGTAGATACTACGTCGGCATGCAAGGTTTTCCGATGTTAGTTAAGTAACAATAGAATATTCTTCGGGACCAACCAAATTTCAGAAGGTTTTTCCAATCACATCACGAGGTCAGTCTGAGCAGTCTGACACAATGCAGTAGATACATGTACGTGTAAACGTACCTATTTTTATATCGTTGGGAAATATGAAACCAGAATCCGCCATTACTGAGGAGGTAGGATTATCCTAGCTTTCGTACATTTCTTGTTTTCTTGTTTGTTTGTCGTGTTTACAAGGACGCTAGGGTAATAATAATAATAATGGAAACTTTATTGAAATACTTTATATATATATATATATATACAATTATAAATCTCACTAATTAAGGTAATTTATAATTGACTACTTGAACCTATTTATTGTTTACAACTATATAGAAAAATTTGAATTTAAAATGTATCTTCAAATGTTCATTAAGTCTGGATTTGTCCAAGCCTTGTTTCTACAACAAAATGTATAGTATGTTGTTCTAATGGCGATAGACATTATTTTCTTAATACAAAAATTTTGGTGATTTTTATCAAGACCTAGATCGTTTAACATCTCCATAAAGGTACGACATTCTTTTGAGAAAACACCTAAGGAACTGATTAATAAATTTACAAATTTGACAGTTTTAAAATGTTCCTTTTGCTGTGTTAGTTTGGAGATTAAATTCATATCCGACGGAGAGTTCAAGGATATAGAGACAATCAGTGGAAATGGAAAGAAGCACATCTGGGCGATACTTTTCACCAGTTATTATTGATGGGCTCTTATATCCAGGAAGATCAACGAAGAGATTAGAGTTGTTGACAGGTTGTAGTGTTTTTGCAATAAAGTTGAGAACAGAGTCATGTCTCCATGTAAATCGTGGAAGGTACGATTGGCATCCAGCAACTACATGTAGGAGGGTTTCAGGGTTTAAGCAGAAGGAGCAATCAGAGTTCGACATTATTCCCCATTTAGTAAGGTTTTTGCGGGTGGGAAGAGAGTTATTGATGTAACGGTTGGTAAAGTTATAAATGTTCTTTGGTAAGTTTGATTGAGATTTAGACCATATGCTGTTTAGTTTCGACAGTGAGAACTTGATGACGTTAGAGAAGAAGGTGCCTTGGAGAACCAGATGTTTCTGAAGTTTGTTCTCTTGTCCGGAGTTGAAACTTTTAAGAACTTCCTTTGTCGAGGTGTAAACGTCATATTGAATGTTTGTATGGTCACATGTTGATTTCCAGAGATCTTTTATGGAATCATTTGGAGAGTTTCTTAAGGCGTTACGAAGAACTGTTTGGCACTGAGTAAACTTGTTAAAAAAAGTAGAGCAGTGGCACATATTAAAAAAAGGGAAACTTGAACATCATTACTACTAAATGTTTGTGATTTAATACTGAAAGCGGCCGATCTATATTTTTACCGTAAGCTTAACCTTTTCGGCATTTTTCTTCGTTGGCTTTTTCGCTATTGCTTTTTCCTTCTTTCGAGTTTCGGTGTGACGGGTTTTCTTCTAATAAGGATGTTCGGTCCTGCCTTATACGGAAACGTTGATTTGTTTCTGTCCTTTTGAAAAGGATATACGTATCCAAAAAAGCTTTTTCTAAAGTCTTTTTGTCAAGAACAAATTATGTGTTGAAATTTTTTGTCAAGAATAGATTTTATTGTTCCCAGTGCCCCACAGTCCTAATCGCAAGTGAACGTACCATGCATAGAAATAAATATTCAGATCAGATAAATTTGTTCGCATATCACGTTTGTCCACTCGTGTAAAATGACTCCACGCGTGTCGAGATTAGCACCCTCACCGGGCTTCGGCCCGTACGCCGGGGCTCGAGGAGAACACAATGTCACGCATTCAACTCAAAACTGTTTCGCAAAAAGTGGTGAACTTGCGATGTGCGAGAAAGGGAAAACCGCTAGCGGTAATGTGTCAGAACCACTGACCTGTATATAACTGGACCGCTTGCTCTTGCCAAAAAAGTGTGGCCAATTAAACATGGCGTCAAATGGTGAATTTGAGTCCTTCTGCTCATAGGAGCGACCACTGACTAGTGGTCGGCGTTTTATGCATATATATTTTGCTATGCAGGGTAAATAATTTTCAGAAACAGCACACCAGTATATAAAACAGTCTTTGTCTTTTCTCACCTTGATACAGCACATTGTTGCTAATTTTAGATAGATATATTTAGATTTATTTATTTTGTTTGTTTTCATGTTGTCTTTTTCCGAAAATGTCCTCTAAGTTCACTAGGAGTTAATTTGGCCGTTTTCATGTTCAAAAAATATATTAATGTGCCAATTTTTATGCAAACAATCAAGACTTTTTTACCCGAAAACATTTTGTAAACGTAAATATTTATTTATATTTGCAGTATATGTATAGGTAATTATAGCATGGTTTCGAGTGCAATTTGGAAAAAAACATGCACGAGTGAGTTTTTCACTATCATTGATTGCACGAGTCCGAAGGATGAGTGCTATTTGAGGTCTTTGAAAAACTCACGAGTGCGTGTTTTTTTCAATTGCACAAGAAATCATGCTATTACTCATTAATAATATACATGAAAAAATTTGACATGAAGAGAATCTTTCCAATCAAAATGCTTTGTGCAAATTACATACATGAAAACATTTAACAGGAAGAGCTCTTTTTCTAGTCAAAAATGATTTTTATACAAATTAAAAAAAATAAAATATATATCATTATTGCCAAAATAAAATAAAATGAAACTACTTTAAACTCACCATTTTAGTTTTTTACGTCTGAATATTCAGTCGGCAGAAGGCTTGAAAATGAAGCCCAAATATAAATATTGAGTCAGTGACCTACGAGTTGTTCGTATTAAAGGCTTTATACCCTTTTACCTGGAAAAGTAAATCGCAACACCAACGATTTATATAACTAGTGTATAAAAAAAAACACGCTGTTCAAACGCAATGAAATTCGACACCGGTGCCAACAGTCCCGTCCTTGATTTCAGTCAGTGGTCGCTCCTATGAGCAGAAGGACTCAAATTCGCCATTTGACGCCACGTTCAAATGGCCACACTTTTCATCACTCAAGGATAATAGGAGGAAGCGGTCCAGTTATATACAGGTTAGTGGTCAGAACCAAACAAAGTGCTAAAAAGCGGTGCCCTGTTTAGCGTAAAAAATTTCGGGTCAAAAATACCGCAACAAAAATGTCGCGTCAAAAATACTGCGTGAAAAATGTGGTGTCAAAATTATTGCGTCAAGAACGTCGAATGCTATTGATTCCACACGAACGAACTAGGCAATGCAAGAGTTATATAATTAAATCTACAACTTCAGCTCATTTGTTTTATTGTTCACACAAGAACTACTGAACTAAATGTCTTTATACATGTTTTCAACGTTTTAAACCTAAACATAGCTATAATCCCAAGACTTACTACAACAACAATTATAAGCGCTATTTATAACATAGTTCAAAGTTTTAAATCTAAACATTATAAGCACAAGACTTACAACAATTATAAGCGCTATTTATAACATAGTTCAAAGTTTTAATTCTAAACATTATAATCCCAAGACTTACTACAACAACAATTATAAGTGCTGTTTATAAGATATGTATTGTGGTTCGTGGTGTGCTAATCCTAACACTGTCCCAAGCCCGAACCCTAATCCTAACTCCAAACGTGCCTAACCCAGTGAGCTATATATCTGAAGTTTGTATACCTCCAGCCTTCCACGCAAAGATGAAAATTCAGCCTCGCTACTTTTAGAATACAGTGAAACCTCTATTAAAAGTGCTTATAAGGTGAAAATTAAGTCTGTCTTTTTTAAAAGAACACTTAAAATGACAAAGTAACATCTTTTGCAGTTTTTCGTTTCCTTACTTCATTGTTGAGATATTTCTGGTTGTTTGATATGCAAATTAGACATCTAGATGTCACACGTGCAAAACGATTTATCGAAGAAGGTTATCAACCGCGTTTCAGGGCCATTTGTGGGGGTTGGCCAAAAATGCGCCATATAATGCTTCATTTTTTCTCGTACCCAATTTTCACAAAGTTTATCGCGCCTGGTCAGGCTTTCGATTGACTTGCAAGATTCGAGAAGTCGCTCACGTTAAATGTATTCTTTCACTGCGTTCGATGTGCTTTGGATAATTCCAGCAACAGCGAAATTATCTTCTTTTGCCACCCCTATTCTTTTCTCCAGAATAAGAAAACAATTTGGTCGCCTCATTGACTTCGTTGTATGGCAGGGCAAAGAGACAACACAACCCATCATTACATATTCTTCCCACGTTTTTTTCGGCTGTTTCGCCTGCTTTTCTCTCATTTTCATTTATTTTGAAGTTGTTTTTAAATTGACCGCCATCAGTTATTTATAATTTGAGCCCTTTAAACTAATGCTCGCGAGTTAGCCTGAGCGCCTGCCTTGCTCCCACCAATCAGAATACCTAAAACATCCAATGTAATCTCGACCAATCAGATGTGGTGATAGTTCAGTCTGTGCCATTTCTTCCCGCCATTTTGCTTTTGCCCGCCATCTTGGCCCAGCCCGCCACAAATGGCGCTGGGGACGAGGTTGCATGGAAGGTTATATATCTTTGCTATTATTAAACCAAATTAATTCGACGGAAGCGCGTGGGTGTGTTTCTCTCACAACACCAAACATGTAAATTTTAAAGTAATAGCGTGCCGTCGAGCTGCTATTTATTGCCCATAATACGGACAAACAAACCAAAATTGACTTCCAAATGATTGCAAATGGCCATTATCTATTGTTCGGACTGCAAGAATTGTGGGTAAAAGCGGGAAACTTTAATAGTGACGTCACAACGACGGAGCGCTATTATGTTTGATAATAGCACAGCTATATAATATTCTCCAATGGCTCATTATATACGCTAAGATGTTAATTTGCGACGTCAAGATGTTTAATATGTTTATCAAACAATCAAACAAAGCTAAGAATAAAAAAAATGCAAAATATGTTACTCTGTCATTTTTAGTGCTATTTCAAATAAGACAGAGTTGATCATACAAATAAGACGAAGGTTTCTTTTTCCACACCTTGGTTGGAATTAATGAAGCTTTTATTGTCTGTGAAGTGAAACAGTCAGTCAGAAAATACGGAAAAGAACAGATTAACGCTTAATGCAAGATAAGTGCCAATCAACTTTTGAAATGTTAGGTTGCCCGCTGCCATGGGTTACGCGGAAAACATCACGCTCAAATCTTTTGACTGTCACGGAAAAACTGCTCACCCAATCAGAAAATCAGAACCCTAGAACTACGGACTTTGACACCTGATATATAACAAAAGTAATTATGGTTATTAAATGAGCTTTTCTCTAACTGAATGACGCCGTTTTGTGTGAACAAAGATATTCTAAAAGTCGCGTGGCCTGATTTTCATTTCAGTCTTCTTTAAAGAATACCTGTGTCCTTTCCAGCGATACCAGACAACGCCTTGAGCATATTTCGTGCTAGCACCACGAAGGTACAAACCATTTAAGTTGGCGTAAAGACAGTTATTGTACCACCAGGCACCTTTGTGACGCACAGCACAGTTTCCAGTACCCCGTTTGTCATTATCTATATCTTTAGTGGTAAACTTCATTCCATTGTGCCAACCAAGTGAGTCACTAGCATCACCTTGAAAGGAGAAAAAAATGCACCATGTCCGTGTAATGACGCGTTCACATAATCCGATCTAATATATCCAATACTCGTCAGTGTTCTTCCTCCAGTTTCTAAATACAGTCAAGCAGGTTGAACATACGAGGCAAATCCGAGTTGTTTTAACCAGCTTGACTGTATTTAAACATCGGAGGACAAACACTGACGAGTGTTGAATATAGCTTCTCAAGCGAAGACAAACTCGACCAAAATATTTGCTAAATTTGACAGTAATCTTCTTCCGATTTCTAATTAATGAGTTTGAGAATAATCGGATATGAAGCCCCGTTTACACTATAATGTTGTCGGCGCGGCACTGCCAAATTACGGCACGGGTACCTCTTGTTTTCGGCACGGCAAGGCACGTTTATACTTACCAATTTTCCGTGCCGTTTTAAAAATTGCGACCAGTGCCGAGTACGCCAAAATGTTGCAAAAATTATGGGCACGGGTGCCGATGTTAAAACAGGCCGGCTGCATCCAGTTGACACTGAAAAAATAGTTTAATATCCTGCCCAATGTATTGTCATTAATAAGATATGGACAGCAACTCCGGCCGGGATGAACCCTGACCGGAGAGCGAAGGAGTGACCGCAGATTCGACACGGCTTGGATGTGGGTAGGGTGGGTGGGATCATCTTCCAAAACGTGTTCATCCACGGACTTCTCGCAAGTGCCAGCGGAGAGAATGGTCATCAACTTATATATATTAATGAATTCCCTAGGGCATAATTTCCATATTCAAATTGACTTTGAATAGTGTAATATCCTGCCAATGTATTGTCATTAATGAGATATGGACAGCAACTCCGGCCTCCCGCCCCGAACCTGTCCCCAGCTCACCCGGTTATTACCATCATCAACACAAAAAACGACGTTCGATCTTTGTATCTTCTCTCCCATACCTTACTTTAAATCCAATTTAATCACACGCTGTTCTCTCCGATACCTTTACGTTACTTGCTAGAACACAAACTAATCTTGAAAGGCTCGTACGAAACCTTTCAAGGCATTAAAGGCCTTATATGCCATGCCCGTATCCATATCGAGAATAGCTAATCGTGCGGCGAGTCCGGCTGGGTTGAGAACCTGTCGGAGCTTGATGTAGCGTAAAACCGTTTTAGTAGACATCCATCCAACATGGACCATTTTGTTGTGTAGCGCCACGTCAGCCAACGCCATAGAAACCGCTGCGCCACTTCTAAAACCATATGGAGCGTTGAGAAAGAGCCAGACAAGTGACCATGCAACTGTCGTACATATGTGTCTAAGCGCGCCTGAGATGTTGGTGAGTGAAGGAGGAACATGTGATTTTCCTGGTCTTAGACACCGAACGGAATAACTATCCTGGCGTTA
Source organism: Paragorgia papillata (assembly GCA_035771165.1). Taxonomy (NCBI): domain Eukaryota; kingdom Metazoa; phylum Cnidaria; class Anthozoa; order Scleralcyonacea; family Coralliidae; genus Paragorgia; species Paragorgia papillata. Next base: position 2,962,454 of record JAWNZC010000003.1, read on the forward strand.
GTCGTATGCCAAAGAGAGAACAAATTGTGCAGTACTGCTCAATTCCCGTTCCTGGAGTTAGTCTTATACCCAAGAGAGAATAAATTGTGCAATACTGCTCAATTCCCACAACGGGACAGATCGTTGCATTGCCGCCTCGTTTAAACGCAAAAACATTAGCATCACCTGAACGTAAGGTCTTCGTCCAAAGGTGATTAAATAACAGACCCGAATTATCTAGACCCGAATTATCTAGACCCGAATTATCTAGACCCGAATTATCTAGACCCGAATTATCAGGAAAGTGCAAGATCTTTGGCGTTTTGACGAGTAGTAGATCTGCAGCCCTGTCGCCAGCGAAAAACAGCGCTTTCAAAAATGTTTGGTCTCTCTGAAGAGAATCTGAAGAGGTGGCAAGCCTATTCCTTGTAAGCGTTGCTGGATGGGACGTGCGATGCCGTGCAAATCTGTTCGCAGGAAGGGTTACGTTAAGAGTGCGCAAATTCTCGAATATCCACGTTATCGCGAATCCAGCGCATTATCCGAGCAGCATGGGGATGGCCATGTAGGATTGGCTGCCAGTCTCTGGATTACCATGAATATCTCTTTTAGGTCACGAAGACGTAACCGCGATAAAGGAGGCACGTCAAAAGATGCGATAAACTGAACGTGGGTCAGAATATGTATCGGACCCCCATTGCCTGGGAGCCCATCAATATTCACCCACCAAATAGCCTTTAATACTTTCAGTAGACAAATCCTATGGTGCTAGGTTCGACAGATTCCAGCGGTCATTTCGATATAGGATTCATTAAAATCGTACTTAATATCTAACCATGTTTTGAAACACATTTCCAAATGAAATATCTAACCATGTTTTGAAACACATTTCCAAATGAAATACGACACCTACATGATATCAAGGCGACCAGACGGTGCTTATTACTTGTGTTTTGTAGTTGTTGGAGCAAGCAGCACAAACCTTCTTTATGTTTCTCTCATAAGTCTCTCATCAGTTGCAGATTTGAGGTCTGTAAGTACTTTCAGTTTAACATTTCGCTATAGCTTGTCATCTTTGTAGGTTTACCGCGATCGGGTGTCGGCATGTGCAATTGTAAGCATTTGTGAGGGTATAAAAAATCACGATACTTGCCAGTGGCGACATTATTACTGACCTGGTCAGGCTTTCACTCGGGCTACTGCAAACTGGCAATCACATCGCAATGATCGCATGCAGTGCTAAATCTATAAAAGTCTAAACGTCATTGGTCACAGAAAGTAGTCAAAACACAATCTAATTCTCCGATAGAAAACACAATTCACAGTACATAAAACACGATTGCCTGTATTTAACGTATTTCCCCACAGCATTCATATGTCGAGCCCCTTCAGGTGTTTAATAATCATGCTTAGTCACGCTAAAGTTCATTTATAAAGTTCACTTCATCAACGGCGTGTGCGATTGTAAGCGTATATAAGATGAAGATATCTGCCAGCGACATTGCTGAACAATAACTATGTCTGTGAACACACTGAACACGTCCTAGAAAAAACACTTGACTTCAAACAACTTGATCAAACATCAGCATTCAGGCCGACGCATCAGCCGCACAAGGCCTGATGCATGGGATGACGTAATTATTTCCATTCGAAACATATACAAAAAATAGGTACGCAATGCGTACATGCGGATACTGGTATTTATTTGACGTGAGAGTCTAAGATAACTAATTGTGGATTGTAAATTCAATTTCATGCAAACATACCAAAACATACTGAAAATACTAGAGAATCTTGTGACATATAAGGGCCCAGCACAAAACTCGAAGTAGTTGTATTATTCAAAATATTTATTTAGACGTAATGTTTGGTTGTATTACTAATTACAACATGTTCAGAGGCTAAATTACTATTTCAGTGAATCTAAATATTTAAATTTTCATGACATTTAATCTATTATTATTATTATTATTTTTATTACTCGGGCTACCACAGGTAGCCGAGTCTAGGTTTCGGTGGCGTTTCGGTATTATTTTTCTGGTCGACAAATTGCAATTATTGCATCATCCCGATAGGCTTTTAAACCACACGGTGTGCTATCGATCTGGTATTGCTCCGTCTTGAAGCTTTTAGAAGATCACAAGTGACTTTAGAACACTGTTATTAATCAGTCATGTGGCTGAAAATTGTGCTCACTACGCTTACAACTGCATATCTCGATGGCGGCAAATCTACACTAAGCGGTGCTGAGCTATTTACAGTATATTTAGATCTGGGTTAATATTCCGCTGTCTCGATCAAGACAAACTGATTATAAACGATTTATATGATTTATTGAATTTTAATACTGAAAAGTATTACTCATGCTCACAATCTGATAACTTGCTGACTATTGAAAACTATCTCCAAGATGAGCGAGACATAAACAACGTTGAAAACAGAATTGACAAATTGACAACTTGCAAAGTCCCTATAATCGCATTAAAAAATATGATACTTATATCGCTTAATTAACATCTCGGCCCAGCGCTTATCATGTTAACACTTCAAACATTAATTCAAAGGCTATTCAGGTTTCAGAAATATTGATTCGAACGGTTTAACACTCTTGTCTGAGCAAAAATGCTATAAATTGACTGCACCCTTCTGCCTTCTTTTCCCCTTCAACACGTACTCTTACGTCTCACCTATAGAAATAACAATAATCGTTAATTTCTAACGATTAACTCCAATCTCTAACGCCTAATACTAAAATATTTGAACTCACGTTTAGGTAAATCGGCAAAAACAGGAAACGCGGACGCTAATCGCATTTTTAAACAATTAATATGATATTTTTATGTTTTATATGTCTATGTTTTAGACTCTAGTAACACATGCATTGATGCGTCTCAATATGTCAATGTTCGACGCGTTTTTTGAGTAAGTATTGAATACGTCTACATGTAACATAAAAGGTCCCAAGCACGGCGGATTTCTGCGTGTAAACGTATAGCTAAAACATCTTGGCCGAGCGCCTAACAAGTAAACACTTGAAACATTTAATAGTTAAAAGGGCATTCAGATTTCAGAAAGATCTTTAATCCGAAGCCAAACAAGCGCTCACACTGTTCTTCGTCGTTGGAAAGCTTGTCGTTTAGGCGACAAAGTCGAAACGCGTTACGGAATTATTATAGTATAAACACCTTGTATGGTTTGATTATGTGATGCTGAGATGGACACGAGAAATTATTGCATGTATATATGCAGTCACTGCACGCTTGTATTTATAGTATAAAACAACAGTACATACATACATACATACATAAATGTCTACCTGAAGCAAAGCTCAACTTTCTATCTTCCATTCATTGTTCTGGTACACGTTCGTAAACCTTTCGAACATACAAATAAAACTTCTGAAGTATGCTGATTCGGATCCGCTATTGGTTGTTTCCGTTGATCACGTGATTGACGAAAACATTCTTACACACACACAAACACAAATACACACACACAACCGCGCTCATTGCATAGCGGATATGGTTTAGCAACCAGTATCCGCAAAAACAAAACAAAAACAGAGCCGAAACTATAGACTCGGTCTATCATAGGTAGCCCGAGTAATAACACAAAAAGCTATAGGAACACACGGGGTTTGTTCATTCCATTTGTAAGTGATTTTACCCTTTTTTGTATTATTATATCATCATTGATTATACACACGGACAGCGCACCTCAGTTCATACGGAGTCAATGGAGAACACAGATTCATCAATTTGTATGAGTAAAATCCCAACGGGCATGCTTCAGAAGCGGTGCAAAACTCTCACGACAAGAAGGGCAATGACAATATATAACAACATTGCACAGAAGCCAATGGAATCTCCAGACACATACGTTGCCACCACATTACCGTTGACGATGACATCGCGGCCGATTTAAAAGTTTTTTTCGACTTCCGCTATGGCGTTCAAAACCTTTCCATCTGCCTTGTCCCCTACTAATACGAGAAGGTATTTAAAAATCGATATCGTTCGTCGGAACTGAGGTTTTTCCCTGGTCAAAATTCACAAAAGAAATTCCAAACGAATGCTAAGTAGTAACCATCTTTATCCCCACAGGCACAACATCAACGTAGGTAATCTAATCCGCACAGGCAAATATCACACCTGTCTGATCGATACAGGCAAACATCTCTCGCCACACAGGCGAAAATCTTTAGCCACACAGGCAAATTAAAAACTTCGTTTGCACACAGGCACTGATTTAAACATCTTGAGCCACACACAGGTAAGTTCGATGGCAAGTTAACAGCGTTAGCCACGTTAGCTCGCAGGCGACTTAAACATTGTTAGCCACACAGGCCACTTAAACATCGTTAGCCACACAGGCAATCCTCCATTTGTTTCTTCACAAAGCCTAGGCAAGGCCAGGAAATTTAATGCTTGAGCGCACACGGCAACGAGGAATGTAGCTATATCCAGTCCAAGGTGTCTGTGCTATTTTACACACCTACTAAACAACGCCATCCCTAACAGAAAATACACAAGTCAACACACGACACACTTTCTCAACCACAAAGGCAAATATATAGCGCACTAAACGACAATGTCAATAGTCTTCTGACAATATACAACGACTCGAGAAAAAAACCCAAAAACAATTTAACAGATAGTACCAACTAGGGTCAATTAGAAATTAACGCCCATCAACGTAATATAGCATGCCCACGGCCACAGTAAATATTTTAACAAACCTGAAGCACGTAACACTACACACGTACGTGAAATTTCACAAGAACTAGGGAGTGAGGACCAGCTTCGGTAACTGATTTGGAGGCGCCGCGTTTGCCAAAGCCGGAGTTTGATCATCTGGCGCTACATGTGGAACTGGCGGCCGGACAACTCGCTGAAGAAGCAGAAAGGCTGGAATAGCAGGAACTCGGTCGTCAGCCATTTCTACCGAAACTAAAATCCAAGCCGAGGTCGATCTGTGGTATGAAGTCGCTCCCAAAACGTGTTCATCCACGGACTTCTTGCAAGTGCCAGCGGAATTAATTTCCATATTCAATTAATTTCGATATTCAAATTGACTTTGAATAGGAGTGCCGTGCCCCCCAAAAAGCGGTACCCGTACCGAGATTTCAGCCGCGGTGTCGTGCCGAAAACGTTATAGTGTAAACCGTAATCTTCTTCCGATTTCTAAATGCTCATTAAATATATATTTATTTTAAATTTTTCTCATAAATTATTAATGAGGTTTAAAATAATCAGATCTGAATCTCCTTTTAATGTATGTGATTTACATATCAAAGTAAAAACTGTAGCGTTCGCCAGCAAGCTACTCGACACTCTTGTCAGTAAGTCAAAGTAGTGTGACGTTTCTCTCTGTCGAAGGACCTTCGCTCGAATCACATAATCTACGTCCCATATTTCGGTAGTATACCCAACCTTACTATATTTCAACTCTTGTAAGTCATTCTAGTCAATCACATACATACATCAGCACAATAATCGGATCCGATTAATCAGATCGTGTGAACGTGCTGTAAGAATACCCGCCATTTTGTACAATAGCCAAAAACTTTGCGAGACAAGTTTCTACAATCGTCGCACACAGTAGAAAGCAATTCTTCTACAATACTGCAATTGTGGCGAGTTGTCTTGCACAAATTTGACCAAGTGTACGACACGTTTCAAATTTCTAATACGCAATTACAAACAAATATCTTTGTACCTTGTTAATAACTTTCTCAAATAAAACGTTTCTCACCTGAATAACCTCCAACTGTCAACTTATATAGATCCGTTTCATCTGCCATGGCAAATGTGTTGTACTTAGCGTAACGTGCCTGGTTTTCAAAATCTTCCAGATCAACTCTCAAAACATCTTGACCACTCTCTGACAAACGATTTATCTTGTCCAGTCCAAGCCAGAACTCTCCACTGAGATTACCAAATCCATTTTTGTAGTCAGTCCAATTTAGATAAAAATCTTCGCTTCCGTCCATTCGTCTTTGAAAAACAGTCCAACCTCCTTGACCAGTTGTCATGTCACACCTTACATCAAAAGCTCCTTGATCATCTGGATCAATTGTGTACACGCCATTTTCTTTTACTCCATTTTTGTACAAATCAGCACAACTTTTCCCCAGTACTATATGTAAAGATTAAGTAGAAGAATGTCACAAATATATAAAAGTGTTAATCCAACTTAAACGTGCATATGTTGTTGTATTGTAAAGACACATCTAGAGCAATATATAGCTACATGGAATACGTAATGTTCTGTGGTATGTGTCTCCAAACATTTGTTCGCTTCCGATAACTAGAAGCTCTCTCGATCATAATCACACTCGCGGCATTATTGCTGTTTATTATATAAAATAGAGTGTTTTATTGATTTTTCCGCCACTAATAAAAGTGATAATCTCACATGTGCGATTATTTATGATAATCGCACATGTGACGATCATCGCTCAATCAGCATTATAGTTTAATGCAATTTTTGCAAGGCAATAGGACAATTTTTTTATATAATAAACAGAACAATACATGGATGCTTGGAAATATGAAATTTATTTCTCGTGTTGAACAGGATATGTCACTCGTTCGCTTCGCTCACTCGTGAGATATCCTGGCCAACACTCGAAATAAATTTCATATTTCCGCACATCCATGTATTATTCTCTATATAAGCTCTGGCCCCAGGTCTTATAATTACAATTTTACAATGTGTATTTAACAAATACAATACATTTTTCCATGTGTGTATTGTAATAGATCACAGGTGACGATCACTTGACTGAACGCGTCAACTAAGCACCATAGGCAGCGGAAGATACGAAGGCGCGAGAAACCTCTAGGGGGGTCCGAGGGGAAGCCCCACCGGAAAATTTCGAAATCTAGAGTCTCTGAAATGGCATTTCCTGCGTTTTGAGGGAAGATTTTACAGTATCCTAAACTTATAAAACGTTTACCGCCCTCACTTTTTTCGGCCTTTGTTCAAACTTTGAGAAAAATTTCCATATGGTTCATTCATAATACTTCTGGTCAGCAGTCATCAAATGCTAATACGTGGAGTACTTCATGAAATGAGTTTTGAGCTATCACACGATCACGATTTTTCTTACGATTGTCACCCTGCAGTGATATGGAATTTTCAAAATGCTGTATACCGAAGATGTATAAATATTCAACATATAATCACCCTTACCTTCGCCGCAAAGGCAGGGGGGCTCAGCTTTCCACTTTTACAAAGTTGGGGTGGGGGCTTTAGCCCAGCCCCCCGGTTCCACCGCCTATGCTAAGCACAAGAGCGGTGTGGCCCACAGCGACACCGGGAGGTTTCCTGGTGGGCCCTGAGGACTGTACCTTGTAGGCCCCAATAATTTGTGACTGGTGGGACTAAATAATTTGTAGACGCATGGCTGGTTGGCCCAAATAATTCTTAAATACTGCAGCCTAAAACTTGAAGTGCAATTTAGATTAAGGAATATTGCATGCAGTTCGATAGCGTTTCGAGCTAAGGCCCTTTATCAAAGAAACGTACAGTTCAATTCCATTTATAGAACCTTTACTATTTCGCTATTTTTTTTACAATTCAACGTTACCTAAGCAGCACATTAATTTTATTGTATTTTATAAATTTAAGTATACATGTACATAATAAATAAAATCATATCGGACTTTGCGTTCGTGGAAGAAAAAAAACAACAAGCAAAGTTTAAAATAAACTGTATTGCACATGCGTTGTGCGAATGTCGGGTGTCCAGTCATCGTACTGAAATATCCAGCGCGGTCGAAAATTAGATTTTTCTTCAACAAAAGCAAAATCAATTGAATATCATAACAATTCTAATTTTCTGGAATTTCAAACTGCTGGAAATAACGCCGCCTATATGCTTAGGCTAAACATCTATGTCCAACTACCAAAACATATTACCTGGGCAGGGATCGAGGCTGCATTCATCAACGTCTAAAATTAAAACCAAATCATTAGAACATGAAATAAAATCTCAAATAAAACTCGTTATACCGTATGTATAAAATTTAAGATCGACTATATACAATAATTTATATCGAAAATACTAGGATAGTGTAGGATAGAATAGGTTAAGGTAGGTTAGAATATGGTAGGGATGGCTAGACCAGATCAGTCCAGACTAGTCCAGACCAGACTAGACAAGACTAGAACAGACTAGACAAGACCCAACCTGACCACATCTGATTTGACCATACCATACTAGACTAGACCAGACCAGACCAGACCAGACCGGACTAGACCAGACCAGACCAGACCAGATCAGACCAGACCAGACCAGACCAGACCAGACCAGACCAGACCAGACCAGACCAGACCAGACCAGACCAGACCAGACCAGACCAGACCAGACCAGACCAGACCAGACCAGACCAGACCAGACCATAATGCTTTCTCTACAGTTACCTTTGGCTTCGCATGTTTGATCACTTTCTTTCATCTGCAATGTTTAGACAACAGAATGTTAGTTTATAACTGCGTGATATATTGATTACATCATTACAGTTGTGGTATATTTAACAGTTATACCATGAGCACGAGTCGTATATGAGCTCATAGCCAACGAGGCGCTTCGCCGAGTTGGCTATTAGTTCGTATACGACGAGAGCGAATGGTATAACTGTTTTATTATATAGCCAAGCACTGTACAAGAGACCAAAATTACAGCGAAATGTTTGAAACAACAAACTTCCGGCATAGGCAACTAATACTTCCGCCATGCGTAATGATGCATTGATTGCATTTACACAGAGTTTCTCGCGCTGAGCTGTTCGGTAAACAGCTTCGAAAGGTTGTATAAATGTTACTCGAGAGGCAAAAAATGTGTTAAGCAGATCAACAAAAAAGATTAAAAGGTACCTTTATGAAGTCAAAAGGTGGGTCAGTTGTTTATATTAGCGTTGCTGTCGTGAAAAATGTTTTGATTTCATGCAAAAATGAGACTGAAACACCTTCGGCAGTGAAACTAAATTACTTAGTTGGTTGTTTTTGAAAAAGAACATGCTTTTTACTACTCCAAATGCTTATCTAAATAAAAAAAGTCTCTTTACTGGTGATCTCCTACGAAATGTGTTGTAAGCTTGATTTTAACCGTGAGTTTCTTTGTTTGGCAACAAATTAATATCAACCCGCTAATTTAGTCGTGTTTTTGAAGTCAAAAGACGTAATTTTTAGGTGAATTTTACCATTTTACATGCTAAATTGTGTATTTGTTAATGTATTTTTACACAATGTTGTTTTTTTACACATTTGTTAGAGGGTGTTGATGTTTTTCTGTATAAAAATCCGTCAATTTCAACTCTTTTCGGCAGTTTAAAAAAACATGCCGCCATCTTGTTTTTCCTCTACTAGCAGGATATGAGCTGATAGCCTGGTAGTAGGGAACCAATCAGATTACGCAAAAGCTCATATCCGATAGCATGCTATATAATAAATATATATATATATATATATATATATATATATATATATATATATATTACTCCTGTGATGATATAATCAATAATTATATCACTCAGTTAACTCAGTTATCTATAACTTGAACATTTTCGGTCAACACAACTGATGTATATATTTTGATGCTTTGTCTACTTACATTTATTACTTGATAATAATTAAATGCTGGATCAGGAACGAGTCTTTCTGGTTTAGTCGTCTTTGTTTCGTTGTTCAATTGACATTTCTTTCTTGCATACATATTCTTGGTTTCTTCCTTTTCAATGTTGATAGATTTACATCCTCGGCAGACTTCAGCCAAACACAGATGTCCACAGTCCAATAAACTTTCCACTTCTCGTTCATAGATTAATGATTTGTTCAGGCGACATTCTTGTTAATAAAAAAAAACACATCACAAAAGAAAAAGTTGTGTGATTTACAGTAAAACCCCGCATACAAGAACACCTATTTTTTATGTCAAGCTGAATGGTTCTTATAGTTTGGGTGTGCATAGTGAGAAATGAGGCTGATAGGCTATTGACAGGTTCTTATTTATAGAGCAAAAATAATTCTAACTGATCTGGTGTATCTTCATATTAGGAAAGAGTGGATTTATTAAACAAGATTTATTACACTAATTATTGCTATAAAGAAGCAAATAGACAAAAGAATATAAATAGTACTATTTTTGGAGCATTGATTTAGTATTTCTACTCTAATGTCTGTTTTAAGGGCCCCTAAGGTATGCTCTGTATCTGCATATGTTCTGAGAAGAACAGGCTGGAGTACAGTACAGTACAGTACAGTACAGTACAGTACAGTACAGTACAGTACAGTACAGTACAGTACAGTACATTACAGTACAGTACAGTACAGTACAGTACAGTACAGTACAGTACAGTACAGTACAGTACAGTACAGTACCCCACCGCACCCCACCGCACCCCACCCCACCGCACCCCACCGCACCCCACCGCACCCCACCGCACCCCATTCCACTCCACTCCACTCCACTCCACTCCACTCCACTCCACTCCACTCCACTCCACTCCACTCCACTCCACTCCACTCCACTCCACTCCACTCCACTCCACTCCACTCCACTCCACTCCACTCCACTCCACTCCACTCCACTCCACTCCACTCCACTCCACTCCACTCCACTCCACTCCACTCCACTCCACTCCACTCCACTCCACTCCACTCCACTCTACTCTACTCTACTCTACTCTTCTGAGTGGAGTTGAGTGGAGTGGAGTGGATTGGAACAGGCAAAAGTAGAGAATGAAAAGACGGGAACAGTAAACTGAAGAAGAGTTGAAGAACATACCAGGAGTAAGGGCATACTGTGTCTGTTGAAATCCAGCCAATGCTTCGGAACAAGTGGCCAAAGTTGAAGCTATCACAAATACCAGTATCCCAATAGCAAATCGTCTTGTAAAAAAGTCTTGATGACGTTTTGCTAACGGCATTGCGTCCTTTTACAATCTTTTTGCCGTATTGCGGCTCAAAATATCTCTCAATGTCTCCCACAGTAACCCTCACAATCAGATTCTGAAATGAAATTCAAAATATTTTAATTTCATTTATTCCAGTCTGTCTATTTACTCAAATGTTTGGGATTTTACAATATGCTAACAAATGGACTTTGTTTTGTTTTGTGTTGTATTTTTTTAGATTGTTGTTGAAAAAGATATAGTTGGCTTAAAGTTACCTTATATACCTTTATGTGTGTCTCCAGTCTAAAGAAGATACCTTAATTTCCGCATTATATTAAAACTTATAAAATTTGCAATTAGAACATGCCAATAAATTTTAATTTTACTAAAGGAACGATTTTTTCACAGTCCGCCTCTAGACGAACTCAAAGTGGTTTTTATTACATGCGCAATATACTTTTGATAGTGTTAGTATACTTGAGAAAATTAGTCTATATAGCTTCAGTGCGAACCTTATTCAAATCTATTTACTCTCTTCTTCGCTATTGTGCGAACGTAGCCCTGGTGGGACCCAGATCAATCTAAATTTTAAAGTCTAAAGTAAACGGTTCTATACTTTGAAACATTATTTTATAAATGTCAACTAGTGATAGAACAACTTACATTATTATTATTGCTCCATAGAAAACCAGTCTTCGTTCATCAAAAACACTTTTCGTTATGGAAATTTAGCAAAACACTTCTGGCTTTTAAGAGTGTTGAAGTAATTATCCTATTCCCCGTTCATAAATATTTGAAAAAGTAGACTGCACATGGTTCAGAAAATTGACTATAGTTCGCAAACACTACTTCAAATTTATCGAAACATATTAAAAAACTTTACATAAAATGATAAAATTAAACACTAAATAATGGAGAATACGTTTGGTTATCTTCCGTACACAATAAATGTAGATGGAGTTAAAATGCCAAGCCAACGTATGTGCATCTACATAAAAGTTGTTTTGTAAACATCAGTTTTTAAAAGTGAAATGCAATGCAATTTTTTTTTCTTTATTAAATTAACGCTTTACCGGGCAGATTACCATGAGGTCTCCACTTGTCGAGTAAAATCATTAACCGGAGTAAAATCAATTAGTTGGCAAATGGCAACAATGCCCACTAAAGGGTTAGTGTACATATTCTTTAAACTATATGATAGCGTAAAGTAGCAGACAAAGTTTTAACGGAAGATAACTTCAAGTTTTAGAGATGTTGATGTTTTTTTAACTGGATACCTTGTCAAAATAAAAATTGTGCGTTGTGGGGAATGTCAGGTGTGACATCACATGTGACATTGCGCCAAAGTTGTCATAAAATACGCTTTGTAGACGCGTCGGATATAGCATAATGAACCATCTATATTTGATATATAAAGCTAGATTAAAAAGTTAGGTGTTTCTGCATTTTTTTAGATCGAAAAATGGTCGGAATATGTCGGAATAAAATCGGAAATATTTTTACCGTCGTCGGAAGTAGATTTCCAAAATTTGTAAAAGCTTATAATTCCTGAACTACACCGAATTTCTCGACAAAACGTTTTTCACTTACTTTATAACATTTTTGAACTTTTCGTGTCGATTTGTGTCTAAGGTACATTGTATAATATTTATAATTTATTATATAGAGATGAATTTGTTTTTGTTTCATTACGGCAAATGGCTCACGTTGATCGCTTGCTGAGAGGTCAAGAAAAAGCGGTAATATTTTTCCCAGGAATGTGGGAGAGCATTACGCGCCCTTTTAATAACCTGCTTGTTTTGGCGGAAAATTTCTGAGTTGATTTGAATGAACGTAAATGAGAATTAACCGTTTTCTTAAACGATTTTGAACAATAATACGACCTGGAACATTAGTCTTTCTTATTATAAAAACTAAGCTTATTTAAAAAGACGGAAATGAATGCTTAACAGTGCCAACCTTGTCCAAGGCTCTTTTCAAATCGCCGTGCGGAGAAAAGACCCTGGTGTATCATGGTCACGTGACTATCAAAATCTGGTTGTGTCGTTGTGACAAATTTTGTTTGGACAGGGGTGGGGTAGAGATGATTTAAAGCATCTTGCCTGAAAGATTTTACCGTTTTAGAAAATACTTCGATTTCTGATTATGTTCACATGAAACGGGTGATGTACGAGAGACTGACGGCGTAGAAAAGCGAAAAGCAATGACCGCAGGTGATAAATATTTCCCCCCGCTTTAAATTCGGATTCCTTATCTAGCTGCTCAGGGTTTTTTGCTATAATGCCATCCTTACACACACTACTTGTTTTGATGTGAATACTACGCAAATTATAGAAGTGTGGAGCGGAGAGAAAGTCTTATACTATTTACACTGCGTCGTTGAAACTTATTCGTCTCGTACAGGACGAGGCAAATTTTTTATGTAAACAAGTGAAATATACAAAGATATTCAGTACTCAAACTTGAGGGCTGATCATTAATTTTACAATAACGAAAAATTATCGGCAACATACATCACACCAAATAAATCGTAAAAATATAAAGCGCTGAGATATTTTCCTCGGGGTTGTCTAGGTTGTTTATCCAAATTAAAACTTCAGACTGCCGTCTGGGAAAATGTCGACGATTGTCGAATGCTTCGAATTTCTCTCTGCTCCACACCTCTATAATTTACGTATAGTATTCACATCAAAACAAGTTGTGTATAAGAATAAGCATTATAGTCGAAATCTTGAGCAGCTAATGAAGGAATAGGTGAATTTGAAATGGCGAATTATTTACCATCTGCGATCTGCTTCTTTGCTTCGCTTCTCTGCGGCGCGAGTCTCTTCTACGTTACCCGTTTCTTGTGACCATAATCATATCGTACCCACTTAGCGCTGAACTCTTGAATCCAAGATAGAAGTATTTTCTCAAACGGTAAATCTTTCAAACGAAAGCTTCAAATTTTCTCTACTCCACCCATGCCCAAACAAAATTTGTCACAACCAGATTTTGGTAGTCACGTGACCATGATATACCAAGGTCTTTTCTCCGCGCGGCGGGTTGAAAAGAGCCTGGGTACGTGGTTGAACAGGTGCATGTAAACATGAAACAAAACAAACGAAAATAAGTAAGCTAAACGGCAACATGTGAAAGACGAGAATAATGAGGTAAAAACAAATAAGAAAACAAATTGCCAAAAACCGTCTGGATTATTAACCTTGTTTACTCGATCTGTACTAGAAAGTATTTGCCTTCGGTATTTTCAAACAGACCTCGCTTTTTCGTCGCTCGGTCTCTAGGAAAACCTCAGGCAAATACTTTCCCTTGCAGACTTCACATTCGGTTAGTATAGGTCTGTAAAGATAAATGCAACAGAAACTAAAATTCACATTGTTTTGTTTTACTACCTCACCAGAAAGTTATGTTTTTACTTCTGGTTGTTCGTTTGTCTGTTAGTACCTAGATATCTCAAAAAAAAAATGGAACCAATTTCAACGTAACGTTGTGAAAACAGACAGACTAAGAACCAACTCATTAAATTTTCGTTTAATTTGGTTGAGAATTGGATAAAAATTTTATAAACATTTGACAGAACATTCTCCGTATAAAAGAAATGAATAAAAAGACACTTAATTAATTGCGCTTATTGTCATTATATTATGCGGACTTTTAAGTGCATATTTAGCTGAATAGATAAAAATCAATAGACTTCCCAGCTAGCCTAATAACGTTGTGAGAATGTTGTAGGAACGTTTGACTTACGTTCTGAAAACTTTGCCATACAACGTTCTGACAACGTGATTTTGTCGACTCCGCTATACGTTGTCAGAACGTTACGATGAACGTTACGATTTAACATTACCACAACCTTGCTACAACGGTACTGGTTTGTTGAAAAATCTTCGGAAATTTTTAGTATTTTAAATCATTACCACAAGACAAGCATTAATTTATTACTCAACAATATCACAAAGGTTTTCTAGTCTTACGGCGGTGACAGCTCCAGTTGTTGTTGTTGACTGTTGCACTGTCAAGTTGTGTTTAATAATTGTGTTCGCTTCTCTTGATTAACTGCTTTCGATGGTTAATGTCCATACACTGGTTACAGAAGAAAGGGTAGAACTTAGCCAGATGAATGTCTATATTATAAAAGAAAATAGTAGATTTGATTTGATTTTCACGTCTATTTCATTGGTAGGAGGTTTATAGTCAATGAACAGCTTAGCTGACTGATAGGCGCTCAAATGACATAGAATATTTCAGTCTACTAGTTCTCTACAATTACGATAGAAAAATTAGTTCTAGTGACAAGGCAAATCTACCCTAAGATCAGGAAGATCCCGCAATAATAACGGGAGCAAGGTAAATAATTAACGGCATCTCGCCTCTGTCAACTCGCTATTTAAAAGCAAAACTTGCTATTAAGATAACGCGCTATTATTACAACAGTGTATATAGCTGTCATTTAAGTATCTATACTAGTATCCTTTCTGTATTATCCATGTACTTTAAGGCTTTGTAGAATACCGTACCACAAACCAGGAAACCAATCTTGACGTGAGACAAGCTGCGCGACAGTTAATGCCAAAGAATAGTTTTGAATTTCGCGGTCAAAGTCTGTTTGAAATTTGATCATGAAACATCTCGCATTTCAACAAAAACAATGTTCCAGAAAGGTTTCCTGAAGACCTGAACGTGTCAGAACAACGTTGTAGAAAAACACTCTACCAACGTTAATACAACGTCGTTGCCAATGTCTCTAAAACTTCTCGAATACTTCTTAAGTACATTTTTTAAGATTGGCCACTAGAACATTAATTGATTGTAAGGTTAGTCCTTGGGTCAAAATTTCTCTAAAAGTTATATTTCAAAAGCTTATTAGTTTTATAAGGAACGTCTGATAACGTTATGTCAACGTAGTAATACAACGTTAAACGAGAATGTTCTTACAACGTTCGTGTAACGTTGTGTAACTTGATCTATTGTGGACTAGAGAAAAACAATGTTGTGGCAAAGTTAGGTCCGACCTAACCAAACCACAACCTGGTACAACGTTACGATTACGTTGTGTGCTAGCTGGGTTAACAGTTCCATAAGCATTGTTTATGATTTGATATTTATGTTAAGGTTTATACAATAAACCAGCTGTGCACTGAAAGACACGCAAAGTCCGTCATTTATTTTTCTTCAAAAAACGAGTGCAATCAAGCATTCTGTTCATACATGCATGTGTAGATCTGATGAGCTATCCTAATTAGCGTGGCTCATTTCTCCTAATATCCCGCTGGCAGCGAAATGCGGTCTCTGAGTACCTTACTGTGTTTACATGCACTTACGGCAAACGTCTAGAACATTTACACTAGACTTTTATATTTTAAATAATGGAACATTTACACTAGACTTTTATATTTGAACTAATGGAGTCATGGCTATAGACTTAGCGTTGCCGTGTTTGCTTAATGTATTATTATCACACGAGAGCAGATATAAACATATAAACTATTAACGTTCAGAACGTTTACACCGGACTATTATATTTGCATGCCATTACAAAACAGCTGTGAATATAGATTGGCTAAAAACCTTGTAGACATATGGCTGACCCGCGCGACGTTACAGGTGACATTGGGCCAGAGATGTTAATGTTTTTGTAACTGGAAACCTTGTCAAAATCAAAATTGTGCGTTGTGGGAAATTGTCATAAAATATGCTTTGTAGACGCGTCTTTTTATTGCTCAGATATAGCATACTGAACCATCTATATTTGATATATAAAGCTAGATTAAAAAGTTACTACGTGTTTCTGCATTTTTGAAGATCGAAAAATGGTCGGAATATATCGGAATGAAATGTAACAAATAACAAACAAATTACTAAAAACCGTCTTGCTTATTATCCTTGTTTGCTCGATCTGTACTAGAAAGTATTTGCCTTCGGTAATTTCAAACAGACCTCGCTTTTTCGTCGCTCGGTCTGTATGAAAACCTCAGGCAAATACCTTCCCGTGCTGATCTCACATTCGGTTAGTAGGTCTGTAAAAATAAATGTAACAGAAACTAAAATTCAATGTTTTGTTTTACTACCTCACCAGAAAGTTACATTTTTACTTCTGGTTGTTCGTCTGTCAGTTACCAAGATATCTCCAAAGAAAATGGAACCAATTTCAACATAACGTTGTGAAAAGGTTGCGCACAGACCGACCAAGAACCAACTCATTAAATTTTCGTTGGTTGAGAATTGGATAAAAATTTTATAAACATTTGACAGAACATTCTCCGTGTAAAAGAAATGAAGAAAAAGATACTTAATTAATTGCGCTTATTGTCATTATATTATGCGAACTTTTAAGTGCATATTTAGCTGAATAGATAAATATCAATAGACTTAACAGTTCCATTGTTTATTATTTGATATTTATGTTAAGGTTTATACAATAAACCAGCTATGCACTGAAAGACACGCAAAGTCCGTTATTTCTTTTTCTTCTAAAAACGAGCGCAATGAAGGACTTTATTCATACATGCGTAGATCTGGCAAGTTTGCCTGATTAGCGTGGCTCGTTTCTCCTAATACCCCGCTGGCAGCGATATGCTGTCTGTGAGCGCCTGCTACTGTGTTTATACTAACGGCAAACGTCTAGAACATTTACACTAGACTTTTATATTTGCCATTACAAAACAACTCTAAATATAGATTGGCTAAAAATCGTGTTTTGAACTAATGGGTCATATCATATGGCTAGACTTAGCCTTGCCGTGTTTTTTTTTTTGCTCCATATAAACCCAGAATGAAATTTATCCCGGCCACCGCGACATCCCAGTATACTGAGATCATATAAACTGTAAAAACAGGGGTGTTAAAACAACACACTACGCGTGCTATAGAAAATTAAATTTGTGTTATTTAAAAGAACATTTAAAATGATAGAGTAACATATATATGTGTTATTTACCGGCCACGAGGTCCGGATAAGGAAAAACTGTGCCCGAGGTCTTGAAAATGGCTCTGGGCCTTCGGCCTCGATAGTTTTTCCTTATCCAGACTGAGCAAGGCCGGTAAATAACATATTTATTTTTTTGTTATAATTTAAAATAATCGTAAGACAAGAAAATCGACCGCGGTGTAAAATAGAACCGATTGCCAGAAATTCGCGACATCCGATTGCGCAACACCCGCTGGTGGCCAATTATGACTGATCGAATTCACAAAATTTGTATAGGATTTAATAGGGGAGGCGCGTGTTTTTTTGAAATAAATGAATAAATTGTCATGTTTCTCAAAATGCGAAGCTGGAACCTTGTAAGGTTAATATTGAAGAACATTATGGGATAAATCTTATCCTATATTTGCAAAATTTCGGTTGTCGTTCAGAAAATATATAAATGCTACTGGTTCTCTATGGATTACACTGTGTCAGTAAGAATAAAACACCTAGTTGCATATTTAAAACCGCTCGTGAAAGAGCTACATAGACAAAGTCGAACATGCGAAGCTCAATCGTGGTAGTAGAAGGTCTGAGGATTCCTGATAAACTAATAGCGTAACGTTTTAATATACTTTCGCTTGTCGTTGACATTGTTGTGTTTTAGGAAGAAGGAAGATAAGCACAGAACTCCTGATCCGCAATCGAAACCTTCCTGTTTTAAAATTGCCATAACTCCGCGATATTCTGCAGTAACGCAACTCTTTTGGTATTGAATTGATGCTTGTTGTCTGCTTGTCTTAATTTTCATGGCTTGACGATCGACGCACGCATTATTTTAGACATATTTGCCGCTGAGTTATAGGTTTTGAACTACTTTTGGACCATCCTAATGAGGCCGAAAGCCAGACGAGGAGCAGCGGGATATCGGGAATTTACCGGATCGTATATCAGGAAATATTCCGAATACTCATGCGCTGTCACGTAAAACGCTGACAAAGACACGAATGTCTTGCAGACTCAAATGTCGCGGTCGGCGTTAGATCATATTGAGTTAACGTACAGTGACGTCAGAATTTTTAAAGCAGCGGAAGTATTGAGATATGATACTTTGGAGTTCAACTTGCACTTTAAAAATGGTGCAGGAAGGCAAGCCGATTTCTCATGCCTAATATACTGTATGTTAAAAGTAATTTAATTGCCAAGTCCGTCAAGATACGTCTCAAAATACGCGTATACTCTTTCACTGGTTGATCAATTGTTGGAAAGAAGATTGACAAACAAATTAATGTCTGATGACAAGCAGAAAGCCGAAGCCAGAAGGTGGAACTTAACGCAGACAAACGGTAGGAAACCGCGCTTCATTTTTTTGTACACCTCGCACATGGGATTGCGTTTTTTTTTACAAGAGAATATCAAGTAAGATGCTTGAGATCGCGCAGACTGATAATACCGTGTGAGAAAAGGTACAGTCCGATAGAGTATATACAAAATAAATTATAAGGCTTAAATTTGATCTGTATAAGCTATTAATAAACGCTAGACTCAAAATTAACTTCGGTTATGGCTTGTCAAATTTATCTCCAGCATCATATATGGATTTTTAAATACATATAATAATAAAAATTTAAACAAGTTCACATATCTTAAAATCTTCGAAAGCATTGAGTAATTCCTCCCTCGAAAGAAACAATAACTGCCCTTCGCTGTCATCCACCTCCATTCTTGTTTTTTATTTTCCCGCAACTTCCCGCCATAATATGAAAGTTCTGACATCATTATTTAAAAATCATCTAGTGCTAATCCAGCATCATGATACTTCCGCTGCTGTAAAATTCTGACGTCACTGTACGTTAACTCAATATGATCTAACGCCGACCAAATGTCGCGTATTTCTGGCCATGCGCTAGCTGTCATTTCCGCTGCCCATATTTGGAAAGACGACGAACAATATATAGAAAATCACCTGACAAAGGACAAAATCATTCAACTGACTTTTATAATAAACAAGATTGGAAATTCGACACGTATATAGTTGACAGAGCAAATCATCCTTGACTATTTAACAGTTATACCATGAGCTCGAGTTGTATATGAGCTCATATGCAACGAAATAACTGTTTTATTATATAGCCAAGCACTGTACAAGAGACAAAATTACAGCGAAATGTTTGAAACAACAAACTTCCGGCATAGGCAACTAATCACTTCCGCAATGCGTAATGATGCATTCACATAGAGTTTCTCGCTGAGCTGTTCGGCAAACAGCTTCGAAATATTGTATAAATGTTGCTCGAGAGGCAAAAAATGTGTTAAGCAGATCAACAAAAAAGATTAAAAGTTAAAACCTTTATGAAGTCAAAAGGTGGGTCAGTTGTTTGTATTAGCGTTTCTGTCGTGAAAAATGTTTTGATTTCATGCAAAAATGAAACTGAAACACCTTCGGCAGTGAAACTAAATTATTTAGTTGGTTGTTTTTGAAAAAGAACATGCTTTTTAAACTCTCCAAATGCCCATCTAAATAAAAAAAGTCTCTTTACTGGTGATCTGCTACGAAATGTGTGTTGTAGGCTTGGTTTTAACCGTGAGTTTCTTTGTTTGGCAACAAATTAATATCAACCCGTTAATTTAGTCGGGTTTTTGAAGTAAAAAGACGTAATTTTTAGGTGAATTTTAGCATTTAACATGCTAAATTGTGTATTTGTTAATGTATTTTTACACAATGTTGTTCTTTTATACATTGGTTTGAGGGTGTTGATGTTTTTCTGTATAAAAATCCGTCAATTTCAACTCTTTTCGGCAGTTTAAGAAAACATGCCGCCATCTTGTTTTTCCTCTACTAGCAGGATATGAGCTGATAGCCTGGTAGTAGGGAACCAATCAGATTACGCAAAAGCTCATATCCGATAGCATGCTATATAATAAGAATATTTATCATTGATCATGCAAAAGCAAGATTGAAAACATCGTTAGCTCGCATGATTCATGTAAACAACTAACAAGATGGAAAATATCGATCGTTTCTATACAAGTTAACAACTATTCACAAGATTGAAATTTATCGAACGTCTTTTTCATCAGAGATCAAGTCAAGACTATTAACTATAAACAAATGTCAAAACAACAATCTTCGTGAAGAGAAATAAAGAATCGGAATCGGAATCTTCAATATTAGACAAGCGCCTTCTCTAGCTTTGTCGGCTCCTCACTCGATGTGTCGCCAGAACTAGTTGAAGCGAAGTTGAAATTGAAAGTACATCCTTCAAACTTGCCAATTTTTGCTCCAGAAAACAAGCCTGTTGCTGTGGTTGTCACTGATGCTTGATCATTCATGCACTGACGTTGTGCTGGTGGGTTGATTTAGCTGGGGACGTTGTTGCGATACTGTGAGGCTATGTTTCCTTGCAATCGTTGACGTTGACCGACTCAGGACGTTTGACATCTTGCGCTGGTGAAGCTCTTCATTGTTTTAATATTTTTAAACTTATCAACGCAAGTTACCTTATAGTTGGATTGATCGTGGATGTTTTAGTTTCAAGGAGATACGGCCTCATTTATCCGATCAACTATCACCGCATAATTTTGAGGCGTTCAAACTATGAGTCGAAATTCAAAGTCTCGATTGCGGTCAGCAAATCAGCAAAACATGGTTATACAAGCCTTATACTACCAACGGACAAAGTCGGTCGTAATTTGTGTAACTTATCGTCCAGATGATTGCCCACTAAGCTCGTTTGATAATGTCCTCACGCCAAACTTCATCCAAGCTCTAACGCTGAACAAGCCGATAGTGATACTTGGAGATTTAAATTGCGATGTTTTAAAACAGAATTGTCCTAAATCCAAAGCATTGGTCAAATTTGCTGCAGAAATGAACCTCAGTCAACTTATTAAGTCTCCTACACGAATCACCAATACCACCCAATCCTTATTAGACGTTGTCTTAGTCTCCTCAAATTCACCAGTCCGTCGCCGAGGACGACGTAAATACCAAGTTAGCCATTTTCAATCAAACCATCCAATCTACCCTAGACTCGCATGCTCCAATAAAGACAGTCAAAGTACGTAACCGTCCTTGTCCATTTGTAACTCAGGACATAAAGGTGCTCATGAAGACCAGAGACCAGCTACACCGCCGTTACTTACAGACACGAGATGATCTTGATTGGAGTAATTTCAAGAATTCTCGAAATGCCGTTAAGACAATGTTAAGAGACTCAGAAAGAAATTATTAGCGATTCCCATAGTGAAAGACGGAGACCACGAAGTAGCATCAAACAACCGCCCGATATCTCTTCTTGCCATAGCTTCTAAGGTTTGTGAAAAGATTGTACTTGAACAATTCAGTACTTACCTTATAAGTAAAAACCTGCTCTCTTCTCATCAAAGCGGAAATAAAAAACTCCATTCCACCGAGACCCTGAACATTTTTAGTAGAAACAGTACAGTGGTTTAAAAGCTACTTGTCAGATCGCTTTCAGTCCACCCGAATCAACTCCACCCTATCTGATCCACTACCAATTACTCACGGAGTACCTCAAGGCGCGACGCTTTCACCATTATTATTTTGTATTTACTTGAACGATCTGCCCTCCGTATCTCGTGACTCCAACCTTGAATCGTACCAATCATACCTCGCTACTTGTCTCGTACGGTCATTTGCATATAGAGCTGTCCACATTTGGTATATAGGTTTTCCGGACAGAGTGATTACTTATGTTGCCTGGCAGACCAGCAGCTTTAGCGGCGTTGACAAGAGATTTACCGATGGAGATTTTTCCCAAAGCGCATTTGCTATACCATATTTCCGATCCTGGTCGCCGTCTATGGTTCACTGCCAGAAAGAATAGTGACTCCAGGTTTTTTGCTGCTTCTGATCGGAAAGCCTTGTACAGATTTACGGGACAACGATGGTTATTGGTAGCTTGTGCAGTTGTGCTGTTGGGAAAAACGCACTTTGGTGACCATCGCAGTGTCTTGTTTTAGAACCTCGCTCAGCCCTCCACACAACAACTTCGTTGCCAGTTTCTGGATCGATATCTAAGCCAATATCTCCCCACTTGAGTTTTCTCGAATCGTCTCGAGCTCTGAAACCAAAATGAAGCGACAGTGCCCACCAAACGGTGCTTTGCAGTACCTCTGGCTCGTTGTCTCCGAACAGACCTTCTTTCAAAATGTAAATCTTCTTCAGCTTCGGTTAATGCTCTGGTTGCTTGCGGGCGATTTCCTTTGGCGAACTTCTCAACTAACTGCCGCTTTCTAGCGACAAGGACTTCTCTCGACTTGGCAAACTCTTGGTCCTTAAAAATGTTCAAGGAAGAGTTGGTATCATTGAGATATCGTTGAACACTGCGCTGGAAAGAGGTAGGAGACACGGGCTCGTAAACACTGCCGTCTTTCTTTGTTATGGTCATGAAAAACCGTCACAAGAGGACATTTAGTTCAGTTGCAGGTATTTCTTCTAAATTTCTTTCTTCGTTTATTGTACCACAGAAGCGGCTCCACACATTAATATCGTAGGTAGTCTTCTTAACTGTGTTTTCAGGCCGTTGTTCTTCAATAAATTCTTGAATTTCGTTCAAGTCGTCTTGTGTAATGTTGTCACTTCGCTGGACGTTTTCTTTTTCGCATATAAAATCTTCAACCGTTACTTCGGGAAAGTAAAATTCGCTTTCGCTATGATATTCATTGTCACTATCCATCTTACTTTGTTTTTACTGGCAGTCTATTGTAGTCTAATGTAGTGAAAAGCGTCGAGTATACGAAATATTAAAAAACGTTTTTGTTTTTGTTTTGAAATCCGCAGCGGTCGGTATCGGGGTCCGTATTGTGGGATACGGACCGCTCGCTAAGCCAATCAGAGCGCGCGAATCAGATGGATACCGGACCGCAAAAAAATAATTTGCAGTTTTTGGTTTCCTTGCCGTTCGTTTTTGAGATATTTCAGCACGTTTGATATGCAAATTTAACTTATAAAATAACTTTACGTCACTCTTTGCATAATGACTTATCGCAAAACATTAATTTTTTGTTATTGTGAAACAAAAACACTTAAAATTTACAGACTCTGTTGTAGGAGAAACACTCGCACAATGGGTAAGTTGCCGGTTGCCAGTCCCCGCGCGGTTTCGCAATGCTTTATGGGATCGCTAGGGGGCAAACAAACTCTGAAACTCGAAGGCGAATATAAATAATTCATAAGATTCATCGTTGCGAAGCATTTTGTAGTCAAATCTCATCAATATTTATAAACAAACAGTTTCGAAGTATATAGAAATGGCTCGTGGTGATCATTGTGCAGTTTATGGTTGTTCAAACGATTGGAGATATCCAGAAAAGCAAGTTGTTCTTCCTCATGTTGGAATTCTTCGATTCTACTCACCAAAAATCCAGAAAAATGTTGGTAAATGGGAGAGACTGCTTAACCGTCGCGATTTCAAAGTTACGCTAAGTACGAAGGTATGTTCGAACCATTTTAAAGCTGGATATCGTTCAAAGGAATGTCCCAACCCAACTCTATATCTGAAGGGGTACAGTACAGATGAATCTGTGAAACGAAGGCCTTCCCCAAAGAAAAGAGAGGTATTGCTTCCCAGGCCAAAGAAACGGCGACGAAAGAACGAAGTTCCTCAAGCTTCCCAGTCTGGCCAACCTATGTCAGAAGATGATGATAATGATGATGACTGTCACATCAAAGAAGAACCCAAGGAGAGTCTTGAAGAGACCAGCAACAGTCTGAGACCTTCGTCTGGTGATGATGAAAAAACTCAACGCAGAAACCTATTCATTGTCCAGGCGACTTGCCAAAAAAACTGCTTCCGGTATACTGGCATTACTAGACCAAAACTTGATTTAGTCTTTGATTTGATCAAAGAAAAGGCAAAAAGTTTGCGTTACTGGAAAGGTTCTGTGGATACACCACCATCAAGAAGAGAAAAAAGGGGAGCACAACCCAGGCTTTTATCAACTTGGGAGGAACTAATACTGACATTAGTAAGGACAAGAAAGGGCTTTGATGTGCACTTTTTAGCTGATACTTTTGGAATAAGTGGATTACCTTTCTTTCCTCTGAGTTATCTTTTCTTGTTCCTTGGCCAAGTCGAGCAGAGATCCAAAAGGTGCTTCCAAAGCGGTTTAAGAAATTTAAGAACATTAGAGTAATTATTGACTGTTGTGAATTTTATATCCAAAAACCTTTGATTCCTGAAAGCCAAAAAAATACCTGGAGCAACTATAAACACTATAACACTGCTAAATTATTGGTAGGCATCACACCAACTGGTGTGATTTCTTTTATACCTCCACTGTGGACTGGCAGCACTTCGGACAAGGAAATGGTCAGAAATTCTGGATTGGTAAACTATTTGGAAGATGGGGATGCAGTTATGGCTGATAAAGGTTTTCTGGTCCGAGACTTACTTGCTTTTAAGAAGATCCAACTTATTTCTCCAGCATATTGCCGAGGACCAAGACTATCTTCAAAAGCAGTGACACATACTCGACGTGTAGCTGCTTTGAGATCCCATGTTGAAAGGTCTATACTAAAGTTGAAGCACTTCCGCCTTTTGTCAGGGGTTATTCCACTGCTTTTAAAACCAATGTTGGATCGTATTGTGTTTGTTTGTGCTGCCTTGTCAAACCTTGGTAAACGGTTGATAAAGTAAGACACATTTTTCTATCAACTTTGCCATCTACATGTATACACAAGTTGTACACTTTGCATAGAGGTACTGACTATCCATGTTTGGTTTATAATAAAGGACTGGGTGCTAATCATTTTTACTCACAGTGTCTGAGTTACGAAGGAAGCAGATCAACATGGCCATGTCAAGGCATATCAAAGGTTTTCCAGGCAGCTGCCATGCAACACAGTTCAGACCACGGATCACAGCTAAGATGTACAGTAGGTAGGTGTTGATTTTATGGAGAGGAAAAATGGAAAACCCACTGGTGAAAAACCCTCCAAGCACAGGAGAGATCAACTACAACTCTACTCATGTGAGTTACAAGCTCAACAATGGGGTCATTCCCAAGTGGTCATCCATCCAAGTACTAAACTGTTTTGCTAAACTGTTCTAATACTATATTGTTATTTTTCTCAACATTCAAAGCATAAGAATGTGGTTGTATAATTTATCAAAAATTTACACTTTAAAAAACATTGTACTTGCACAAGAACCTAAACTCATGCAGTGCATCTAGGCCTAGCAAGTGATAAGAGTGTGGTTCAAACAATACAGATCAAGAATTGACTCTTTCAGAAAGCAACTTGGGACGTCCTACTACCTACTGTACCTGCAACATGTATCTTGTCTGCAAGGTAAATAGTGAAATTAAGTCAGTGTTCATGTGCTCTAGTTGAGATGTATATATTATTTGTATTTGTAGTAACATTTGTAAATATCTGGCACTTGACTTTTATGATATTATTTAATGCAAATAATCTGTCACAAATAATTGATCTGTGACTAATAAATCTCAATATTTTGCAAAAATTGAGTACAATATTTGTAATACAATGCCCTGTCATAATTTATAACATACTGTATACAATAATTTATAACTGTTACAGTAATAAAGATAGAGATAGGAGTTCAATTCTATGGACATACAAGTTCAATTCTATGGAAATAGGAGTTCGATTCTATGGTTATTTACAGGTTAACCCTTTCATTCTCATCTGGCAGTGCCATTTGGCACTTTTATTTTTTTTACCCTAACACCAGAGAATTTTACTCATCAAGGGAAGACCTCCTGACATGGTGGTAGTCGAAGGGTCACATTAAGTAATGGTTATTTTGAGGCCATGAGGGGATATGTGAATAAACACATCCCCGAGGGGCCTCAAAAATAATAATGTACTTAATTTTCACATGGACAAGGTTGACAGGAGTAACAATAGGAAAGAAATATTGAGGGGAATATTAGAGGGGGATATTAATCTATTGTTTTGCCAGGGTTATTGAATATATTCCCCGAAAAGAACAAAGGAAACCGAAGTATGTGAAAATTAATAGAAATTGTGTACATACAATTCATACTGTACTGTACTATATATATATCACAGTTGTATACATTGTTTGGACATTATTTATGCAGTGTTGACATTTAGATAACAAGTCAGAGGTGGAAAAAATAATGTTCTTTCTGCAATGCAATTACAGCTACAAGATACAAAATTGCTTGCAGAGCATACATTGAGTTGTGGCGCCCATATTGATGATTCAAAAATCATTCAAAACTGAAGTTGAACAATTCCTGTGAGGGGCTCTCACATGCTAATTATTTTTTCCACCCTGAATAACATAATTAATATTATACATGTACTGTACAATTAATTCATGAAAAAAAATTCCAAAGAAATGAGTGGGACCTTACAACTCTCTGACCCCATAGTTTTTTCTATTCAATCTTCTGTGCCCCAGTATCACTTTCCATTTGGTTAATATAGGTTATAGCTGGTCACCCACAAGAATGTTTTCAATGCATGGTGGGAGCACCAGTACTTGGATGGGTGACTGCCTGGGAATGACCACATTGTCAAGCTAAGAACTTGTATGAGTAGAGACTGTGAATTGTAGTTGATCTCTCCTGGGCTTCTTGGATTTTTCACTGGGTTCTGCAGTTTTCCTCCCTCTGTAAAATCAACATCTATATAGATCTTAGCTGTATAGATCTTAGCTGTGCTCTATGATCCAACATGTGTCATATGGGGGTGGGGTGCCTGAAGGCCTTCGACTCAGCCATTGATCTGCTTTCTTCATAATTCAGCCACTGGCCAAGTTGACTCAGCCGCATTGATCTGCTTTCTTCGTAATTCAGCCACTGGCCGAGTTGACTCAGGGCTCCACATTGATCTGCTTTCTTCGTAATTCAGCCACTGACTGAGTTGACTCAGCCACATTGATCTGCTTTCTTCGTAATTCAGCCACTGGCCGAGTTGACTCAGCCATTGATCTGCTTTCTTCATAATTCAGCCACTGGCCAAGTTGACTCAGCCACATTGATCTGCTTTCTTCGTAATTCAGCCACTGGCCGAGTTGACTCAGGGCTCCACATTAATCTGCTTTCTTCGTAATTCAGCCACTGACTGAGTTGACTCAGCCACATTGATCTGCTTTCTTCGTAATTCAGCTACTGGCTGCAAATAAGGATGATTAGCCCCAGTCCTCCAAGGACATCAAGGGCTTACCAGTAAGTATCAGAAGTATTGTTTTAACAATGACTGTTCGTGTTCGTGGCCAGCTGTAATAACAAAGTTGGAATAATTTGCCTAGTGTAAAATAGCTGAACAGTTCTTATTGTTGATTTCCAGAAGTCCTCATTAAACCCAATATTCACCATGAAAATACCCTTGTCAGTAAATACAACAAAATCACATTGCTTCAGACCACATACTGCCATTCCTGTCTGAATCTGGAAATAGTGAATGTGGTTCTTGCGAATATAGGGTAAACCATTGCAGTCAATAGCCCCACCAACACTATCCAAAAGAAATGCTGTTTTGGGGTCCATGTCTTTTCCAGTGAATGGACATTTAAATTCCACTAGAGTGTCTGAGCAGCATGCACATTCTCGGATCCCATCAGGACTGGCTCCAACCCATCCATAATCACTACTTAAAACTAACCCAGTTTGTTTTAAGTTAAAATTCCGATGTTTTTTTTTCATTATTCTGCAGTAATACAAGTTAGCTTGTTCCTCTTTTTCAATACCATACTGTATTGCAGGTGGGTGATTGTGATTTTTATTTGAAGGTGTTAAAAAGTTCTTAACAGTTTTAGATACATCTTCATTTGGCTTTTTCTCTAAAGTTTTTTGTCTGGTGTATAGACTTTTCATTTTTTCCCCGGTCACCATTAAATGGCGCATTTCATGCCACATGTCATTGGTGTGCTGCCCAGCTGTTAGTTGACTGACAGCCTCTCTCTGAGCCGGTGTTGTGGAAAGTCCTTCAAGAAAGGGAAGAGGTCTAGATCTGCATTCAGGTGTTGGTTTGGGGTTCCAGTAGGCAGGCAGAGATGTCACAGCAGTTCATTCATTTGATAAAAAATCATCTAACTCGAACAGAGCAGCGCCAATGTGCCTACACCCTTGGTCAGCTCCACCTTTGCATCTGCAAAATGCTGAGTAGATGGATCCATTTGGTCTTAAAATGAACCATAGTCTGTACATCTTGCCTCCTTCCTGCGTTTTCTCCTTTTGGGTGGGGATAACTTGTGCGAAAATAACATGGAACTGACTATCATCATTGTCAAATATACACTTATGTTGAAGAGACTGAACATGTCCATTTTCACAAAGGGTATACTCGTCAAAACTGCGCCAAGAAGCAAGCATGTCCTTATCATATTCTGCTCTGCTCATTATAAGATGGTTAAAAATATCCATCAGTCCAAAGCTTGGTAAAGAGGAAAAGTCACATGAGTAATTTGACATCTTAAAGGGATCTGGTACTTTTTTGCCAGCAGGTAGAGCTAGACGCTCATCCAAACAATGCTCTATGGGATCATTTTCATAGTCTGGATCCACAGATGCACTCATCTCATGAAGGGACTTAGCCAAAAGAGTCAACTCTGGTTTGTTGTATTTGGACATTGGTACACCTCTTTCTTGGATGTAAGCTTTTAACTCCTTCACTCGCATTTTGTCAAAATCAGGAGTTTCTTCAGAACTCATTCTCTCATCCATCTTGTGATGCTTTGGTGAGGTTACATCATGTACATGTATATCAGTTTTGCAACTCTGGTGCTTTCGTTTCACTTTTTTTCCAACTACCTCCACTTTGCAATCTTTGTCACAACCACTGGTCTGCTGAACATGTGTAGGTGGAATAGACTGCATCTTCACAACTTTAGGCTGTTTCTTTTTTGCTTTTTCTTCCGATGGTGGTGGTGGTGGCATGGTAGAAACTGGGGAACTCATTTCATCAAGAAATGACTTTCCCAGTTTCTTTGGTTTGCCTTTTTTTTCTTGAATGCCTGAAGGTGAACCATGTTGCTTAGGCTTTCTCTTTTTTTCCCCAGCAACTTCGGATCTCTTCCTAGTATTAGGCGCTGGTTTCTTCTTTTTCTTTGATTCCAAAGACGAAGGTGATGTTGAGTCTTTGTCACCACACTCTTCTGTTACATTGACCAAGTCAATAATAATATTTTCCGGAACATTCTCCGGTTTGGGGGCTGAACAGCAATCACCCTCGGCTTGAAGAAGATTGAAGTGATTACAAGCACGATGTGCGTCCCACAGCACCAACGTTACAGGGCAATCACAAGGTCGATTGTAAGTGATTTTCGGCGCTGTCTTTACCAGCGGATAGAACTTCATCCACTTTCCTCTGGTGGTCGAATACACCATAATATTTCGCTGAAGAACAGTAGCACAGCTAAATATATCAACAGTTTCTGCCCACGTACCATCCTTGCAACTCTTCGCCAGATGTTCCTGAATGGACTTGGACGTGAACAGTAGCGGTTGAAATACGTCTGGGAAGCGCGCCATCATGTTGTTACACGACGCTCTGACTTTGCAGTGATCTCTATCTGTCTTCTCGTTGATTGCAAGGGCCATAGCTCTATAAAAGCAGTTACCGTCACCACGAACATTGAGTTCTCTTCTGCCAATAGGAATCACGGACATGTCGTAAATATTGATGAGATTTGACTACAAAATGCTTCGCAACGATGAATTATGTATATTCGCCTTCGAGTTTCAGAGTTTGTTTGCCCCCTAGCGATCCCATAAAGCATTGCGAAACCGCGCGGGGACTGGCAACCGGCAACTTACCCATTGGTTCCTATAATTCGCCAAGGGCTTTTGTTCGATAATAACAAACTGATATATAGAACACTTTGTGACAACTCATTATGCAAACTGTGATGTAAATTTATCTTATCAAATTTGGATATCAAACAAACTAAAATATCTCAAAAACGAAGCAAGGAAACGAAAATCTACAAAATATGTTATATTGTCATTTTAAGTGTTCTTTCAAGTAAGGCAAACTTAATTTTCGTTTCATAAGCACTTTAAGTGTGTTGAATCGACACTAATACGCGTGCTTACGTGTTAAATTACAGTGCCGTTAAAACGTGCTGTTTCAGAGAAATGTGTTAACACAATCACGCGTGCTCGCGTGTAAAAACGACACTGTTGGGAAAACGAATAATTTTAAAACAGCACGCTGCACGCGTATTAATTTACAACAATGTAATACATTGACATGCACAAACACGCGTGCTTGCGTATTAAAACGTCGACACCGTTGGGAAAACTAAAGATCATAAAACAGCACGCTGTGCATGCATGTGTTGTATTACAAGATTAGCGTGTTGTAAGCGTGTTTTAAAAACATTGTTTTGTGTTCTAAATACACGTAGGCGTGTTCTAAATACACGTAAGCGTGTTGTTGGCGTGTTGTGATATGTTACACATGTTGCATCGTGTTGTAACAACACGTCGCCAGAACACACTGACGTTACAACATGCGTGCAACACGGCTTGCTCCACACAAAGCGAGTTGCAAACCAGTTAGAAACACACAAGACATCACAAGTAACACCAGATGTCGTCGACTCTGTCTTTTAAATATAGCTTAAGGTGGCTCCCTACGGTAATTTCAATGGGGGACTGGTGACTAGAAATAGTATCGCTACGCATGCGTAAATAGCGATCTTGTCGATTCGAAATTCTATGACCGCGTCGACATAGATTTTAGACTTGTAGACATTTTCTTTCGTGAATTTTGCTAAAATTTTGTAAGTAAGTAGTTTATAAAATGTTCTAAAGTAATATAATTTTAAAACATTTTCATAAGACAGAACTTTTTTAAATCGATCATTTTTATAGCGAAAAATCTGTCCATACAACCCTCTCTGATTTTGTATATGGATATTCTCCACAACAGTATCTATCATATCAGCAATTTTTAAAATATTTCATCAAAGCAAACTAAAGACATGCCGCTTCAATTATGCAATATTTGAAAATATACCAAAGTTCCAACGTCATTATTAGCATGGTAACAGCAAATAATTGAACTTTTTGATAGATATTTTATATCTGCGATAGTTCTGCTATAGCAAGGTCTACTTAGTATTTATCTAACAAATTTCTAAACTTGTGAATAACATTAGATAATGAGCGTATGAAATAGCGCGTATTTATTGAAACTATAGGGAGCCACCTTAAGGTACTGTACTGGAGTAAATCCTAAGTAATTTCCATGCTTTTATAAGTAATAACATGCCTTGAGGCAAATTAGCGATTAAATTTCACGCAGTAGAGGGAAGGTTTGTGGACTTTTACAAATCTTCCCGAGGCAAAGGGGAAATTTAATCGCTAATTTGCCTCAATTCATGTTATTTGTTTGTAATATTATGCACGGGAAAATTAGAAGACAAAGAAAAAATTTCCCTCTTGCATGAGCAATGAGGGAAATACGAGGTTTAGGGGGTGATTACATGGACCGGGCTGGCCCGGTTAACTGGGATAGCCTGGTTAACCGGGATTAGTTTACGAAACGATTACATGGAGCGGGCTAGCCCGGTAATCCGGGATGATTTCAGGCCGAATTGAAATTCGCAATTATTGTTTGTGTGTTTCGTGATCATAGCGAAGATTTATTAAATTAATTAGTCTTCGTGAAGACGATTTCGTGGATTATAACAATCTTTTTACTAAGGATGGGCTTACAAAAGAAATAATAGACTAATTATATGTATATATATATATATATATATATATATATAAAAAACTAAAGTAAAACTAACGTAGCTTTGTCCTTATTTATACTTGACGTTTTGATGTTCTATTTCAGTTCCTTTCAGCACTATTTATTCACACAGTCAAGCAAACGAACGCGTATCGAAGCGAGTTCAACAGTTTTTCAGCCCGGTTTGCCGGGATGAAAACGATTACATTGGCATTTTCATCCCAGTTAACTGGGCTAGCCCGGTTGCGACAACCGGGATCCCTGCAAACCGGGCTACCCGCTTGCCATTTAATCGAAATGTTAAAACAACATGCGTTTGATATATAAAGCGGGCTATCCCGGTTAACCGGGCCAGCCCGGTCCATGTAATTGCCCCCTTACATTCCCTCGGAAAACAAAAGAATCCGAGGCGATCATGGTATTACTGTACTTCAATTTAGTGCAAAAATTGCTAAAATTTGAACCATTTTATAGCCATTTTACTCTGTTTATATATTTGCTCAGCCGTATTTATAGCTTTTGTGTGGTTGAAATTTGATAGCAAACTTTGTTGTCGTTCGTTTTGATAGTTAGATGGCTCATGCTGCTAAACCAATAAATTACATATATGTTATTTACCGGCTTGGAGGTCCGTACTAGAAAAATATTTTCCCGAGGTCGCAAAAACAGCCCGAGGCCGGAGGCCGAGGGACGTTTTTGCAGACCGAGGGAAAATATTTTTCTATACGAACCGACAAAAACGGTAAATAACGTATTGATTTTTTCCCTGATGGTGTGCGTTCATGCCTCCACCCCTCTCTCCCAATTCAACCAAAAAAAGAACAAACTTAACATTGACGTCCGAACAAAAAGCCACTCAGCTGCGACCAAATAAGGAAGTCAGCTGGGGGTAAAAAAATATTTATTTCAAAACAGGCAAAGCGAACAAAGTTCGTTAACATCGGTTGTTTGTGTGTAACCTAATTTTTTGCATTACGTTAACGAAAAGTTTACATCAAAATACTTGGATTTTACAAAGGAAGGTAAATGAGATGCAACTGAGTCGGAGTCTGGATCATCGCGCCTAGTTACACATTGTTTTTTTATTGTTTTGAAACTGTTCTATGAACATTGCTTTCGACGTCTGGCAAAACGATTAAATGAGAAAGGTTAGTTGACTTAATTCGTTCGTGTTTAGCTTAACTTTTTTTTAAATACAACAATTTTACAACCTAATCAATGTTTTGTTACTGTAAGGAATTAGTTCAGACCAATTAATTTACACTAGGGCAAAAGTTTCCGGATTCATTACGAATCCGGAACGTTTTAGTACCGGATTCGTTTTGCCGTTTACGCCTGTGGGGACAAATCCGGTACAAAATCATCTCGGTTTCGTGGCGTTTGCGGAGATTTTGAATCCGGAAAAAAATGTAGAAACTTCATATCGGAATACTTTTTAATCCGAAAAAATACGTAGTGTAAACGCTTTTTTCGATCAATCCACATATTTTTTCGCCCGCGATCATATGAATTTACACTTTTAACGCGGTAAAGTTCAGAATGGCGAACCTTGTGGTTGCTTTGATGTCGATGGCTGGTTGTTTGATTCTTCTGCCGGAAGCGTGATTCACTTCATTATGGGAACTGCTGTATTTTTACGAAAGCGTAAACTATTGAAAAATGCCATTTTGACATTCAACTACTGTGGTATGGAGATGGAGACGATGGCAAAACCGTAGGTCTCGCCGGTTTTGGGTCAGGCCTGGAAGAACCAGTTCTTGGTGGGACAACTTGATGAACGGTGTTTCCCTAGAGACTGAGTGGGAAAAAAAACTTCAGAATGTCTCGTCCTAACTTTGAGAAGCTCTGTGAAGATCTTAGACCGCTACTTCAAAAGAAGTCAACAAAACTGAGACGACCTGTGTCTGTAGAAACTCAAGTTGCTGTCACCCTTTACTACCTGTCGTTTGAAGGGAGATAGAGAAAACTGGCTAAAGCTTTTGGGATATCTAGATCGTGTGTTTCCACCACTGTTCGAAGAGTTTGTGCCGCAATTACAGAATTTCTTGGCCCAATGTACATAAATCTGCCAACTAGTGAGTTTGAAATACAGGAGTCAGTCAGTAAGTTCTACCAATTTCATGGTTTCCCTCAATGCATTGGAGCAGTAGATGGAACTCATGTAGCAGCAATCAAGGAACCCACTCATAATGCCAGTGATTTCATTAACAGAAAGGGTTATAGTATAACCATAACTATAAGAATTTTTTATCACTGCACATGCATTTTTGTTCAAAGTTTAGCCGGGCAGGAGCGCGCCCGCGTGAAAATTTCTGACCACACCACTGAATGTAAAATAGACTACACTTGATATTCAAAAATGCCCAAAGTTTCAGTTTTTTAGTTAGATCAAGACATTCATTTGAAACATTTACCTAAAATTTTCGCTTTATTCCCCTTCTCCTTGACTTCCTCTTGATCTTCTTGATTGTCAAAGCTGTTGTCTTGCTGGAAAACGTTGCTGAACCACTCTTGCTGTGCTGCTTTTGGAGTGTTCCTTGGCCTATTCTCCTTTTCATCCATCCATCGGAAAGTTGCTGGTCTTGGATCAAAATCAGATAGTGGTGGCATATTCATATGTATGTAGAAGTAGTCGCTCATAGTTTGACGTTTCAAGGATGATCTGCAAGTTGATTTAACCTTGTTGTACAGCGAAATGACTCTCTCACAATCGGCAGAATGTGTCTTGCATACCAGAATGCGACCAAGCACGACAGACACGTTTGCATAGTATTGTTCCTCATCACCTCTAACAATGTTTTACAGGACTGTGTGAGGATTGCCTTTTGGTATCTTATTACAATCTTGCAGCTCTTGAAATTGAATAGCCAAATTTGCCAAGCTAATGTCAGGAGCAATAGACTGATGAACATCTCTTATTTCATCCTCGGTTGCTGTGAATTTGGTGAAAGGTGTGAAAGCTTTTGAGGTATTTCTGTCGACTTGAAGCCTCTTGTCCATAAACTCTTTTATTGCCAAAATGGATTAATTTCTTATAGCACTAAACTGTCTGCGGTCAGTAACATATAAGTTGGCTTCTGGACGGCGTCTTTTCTTCTCCCAAAGCTCAATGCCACAAAATGTATTTGCTTCTTCATAAAACTTTTCTTTGAACGCTTCTTCCCAACCACCTAATAGAGAGCTTGTGCTTAACTTATCAACACTCTTCTGAAACTTTCCTGCTTCTGGTTCAATATCGACAATGGTAAGTGAATCACGTTGGAGCTTCTTTTGGAAAACTTTAAAGACAAACAAAAGATCAGCAACAAAGCACATCAAAAGGATATTATCCTTATTTGTAAGGAGCTTTAAGAATTTTCCCCCTTCAGTATCATCCTGCTCCTCGCTAAACTTCACAAGTGCTTGCCAAGAGCACAAAATTGCATCAAGAAGAGCAGCAGTAAATTCTGACCATCTCACTTCAAAGTATTTCGGAATGCGGCGTACAGTTAGTCCTTCCTTTTCCCCAACTTTCTCCAAATCAGTGGTGCGCTTTGCTGAGGCGTGGAAAAATGTTGCAATTCCAGATAACTTCTTTACCAAGTGATCAATTTCTGGCACACTCTTACACAAATCTTTATATGCATTTGCGGTTGAATGTACTGCACAAACAGATTTGAGGAGAGAGAAATTGACATCACGTTTTTCTCTTTCATCATCAAGAAGTTTCCAAAGCCCATTGTAATGTTCGGTATTCTTATTTTCCCCGTCTGTCGATAGATGATTGACTATGTTGATGACTGTGTCAAAGCCAAAGTATCACTTGCACCTTATTTAAGTGCTTCCAGATGACCAGCTGCACCGGGCGCTGTCACATGAATTTCAGATCTCTTTTCCCATCTTTCTTTATCAAATTAAGAAGCATGTATTCATGATCCTTTTGCGTTTGGTCCATAGATGCATCACACCGAAAAGATGCAGCAATGCATGAATCAATTTCTTTCTTGCAATTGATTCTTGGCAAATCAGCAGACATTATGGTCCGTAAAAGTTCCTGCACAGCTGGAGGTCTAATATATTACAGGTCGAAATCGGAAGGGCTGTACGATTTAAATGGTTTATCGTAATCGAACTCATGTGCCATTTTTGCAGCAGTTATCCTTGATGGCCAGGAAAAGGCAGACGATGTTAAGCATTTTGCATCATTGTATACATGAAGTATTAGTGATCCAATTTTATTGGCTAGCTGCTGGCGCTGTGAGTTGAACATTTTCACCAGTGGCACAGTTTGATATTTTCTACTGTTGAAAGTTTCTTTAAGCGTTCTGCTTTGAGACATTGCTGATGTGCTAGGCTTTGCAAGTGTTCTTGAATTGTTTGTTCTCTATCTTCTGTTCCATCAGGTTGACAAATTGGTGGCACCCTTCCCCTGTAACACCAACGCTTCACTATTGCAGGATTCGGCAAACATACGGTACAAATAACACGTTTCCTTTTCCCTTTCTGTCCTGGCACACGTTGAATAGACTTGTCTTCGAAGGAAGCATTTGATTTGGATGCATTCGATGAATTCGATTTCACAGATGACAATTGTGTTTCTAACTCACACGAAGACGAATGCGAATCAGACCATTCAGATGCCACAGGTATAGAAGCGACAGAAGTTGCAGAACTGTGACAACTGTTAAAACTACTGGCAAAGGTTGTAAAACCTTCATCCATTTCATCGCTAGATTCTCCACTGTTATTACTAGAGGCCGTAGAATTAGGCTCCGTAGACGTAGTGGGTACTTGCCGTAATTCTGCTTCATTCTGTTGCTTATCACTTGTCCTTGATTTCATAAAACGTTCAATCTTTCGCTGTCTTGCATGAGACATTCTTACTCGAAGATCCGCGCCATTACCGATTACGCCAAACAGTTCGGACTTCGGACCACAACGCCAAGATGATCCAGGGAATGGGGAGAGTGAGTCACGCCAATATTACGCAATATCAGGATGCGAGGGCCATTACTTTATTTACATGAATTACTGATTTACTGTGATTATCATTGTATATTTGTATTCACTGTTTGTGTGTATATCGTTTAGTACTTTAGTTTTTTGCTCATTGCCTCATTTTTTTGTTAATTATCTATTTATCAAAACACATTTTTATATTTTATCACTGCACATTTTACATTTTATCACTGCACATTTTACTTTTATCACTGCACAAATTGGTTATCACTGCACACTAAAATTAGGTATGCCGTTATACTTCAATTAATGCACAGGTCACTTGTGATTATAACTACATATTTATTGATGTTGTGGTTAAGTGGCCTGGCAGTGTCCACGATGCAAGAATTTTTAATAATTCTACATTGAATGCAAAGCTTAGAGACTGGGCAATTCCTCCATCTATAAGACTATTGTTGAAGGAGACGATGCAGTGCCCATATGCATTCTAGGAGATTCAGCATATCCGTTGATGCCGTATGTTCTAAAGGAATATGCCAGTGGAGGCAGCACACCAAGAGAACAATATTTTGGTTATAAACTGTCATCGGCAAGAATGGTGATTGAATGTGCTTTTGGGAAAATAAAGGGAAGATGGGGAGCCCTTAGACGTGCAATGTATCAACTAGAACACCTAACCCAGTATTATTTTTGCCTGTTTTGTACTTAATAATTAGTGTGAAGTACATGGCGAGACAATTACAGAAGAAAGAGCAAGAGAAGCATGCAATTATGAGAGAGAGAGTTTCAACCACCTACTCACTCCTGGCTATGGAGCGTGCAATTTAGCAACAGGGAAAAGAGTTCGGCACATTTACTCTAAGTTCTTTGACCGATTAACTCATTCCTGTCCGAGGGCTTCCCCAGAGGTGAATAAAATCGTCTGGCGTTAGCCAGAATAAAATACTAAAGACCATTTCGGACAGGAAGGAGTTAAGAGTATAAGTTTAATGTATTGTTCAAACCATATTGTTGATATATGATTGTAAACTCTCAATTTATTTTACATACTGCCATATGTTGTGTGTTTTCTGAAATGTTAATTGAATATTTATTTACTTTTATTTATAAACAAATAAATTTTGTATATTTGTGTGTATATTTATAATAATTGGATTAGCTTGCAATTTACAAAGTGTTCAAGTCCATACTCTCTCAATTTAAAACAATTATATTGGCTAGTCATGGTCGTTCATAATTTATTTAGTGCGGAGGCTATGGTCATTTTAAAATGTTTTCCTGACATTTTCTGGAAGCCCCACTGAAATTCGTAGTAACATTTGTTGGCCTTCCTCATGTGTTATCCTGTAAACAAAGCTAAAGTAATTGTTATGACTCCCCTCTCCCAGGTTAAACTGACATACTTTAAAATGGCTAATACAGCTAAAGTATTTTAGATGACATTTCCATCATTAAATTACTGAACATAATAAACTATATTTTCAATAATTTTTCACACAGAAAATCCAAAAGTATACCATTTGCAGTTGGCTGTTCTGATTTTGTTTGGCTTCGTTTGCAAAGGAATAATTTGTATTCGACATGTAAAAAAACTTATTTTAGGTAGTTCAAAAACTGTTGTGTCCTTATCTTCACCTTGCGCGAAGTGTGTAAATCAATGATATAGATGGTTTAATATGGTCAATTGTTCTCGTCCATCAAGGTATCTGTCAAAGAAATTGCAAATGAGTCTGATCACTTAAATAATTATTTGTTTTTCAACAGTACACCAGTCTTTAATTTAAGTCAAGTACTGCATGATTCAGTTTTCTATAATGATACATACAGCATCAAGTAAGGTTACAGAAAAATTAAATGCTGATAATAATTTTTATCAAATTATTTTTGGACGCCCCCCATGGCAATTTGTCACATTTTCTGGCCTATTTTTAAAGCCACTCTGAAACTTACAGTTGAAAAATTATGCCCCCCCCCCAAAAAAAAAAATGCCTTGCCCCTTTTCTAGGTAAGTTATGGCCCTCCCTTATGGAAAAATGGTCAATGCTTGGTCATTATTGGAAAATATCAGACCAGTGTATGAGCTCACCGTTCGGGCTTGGTCTGTACTGTCAAGACTTCGGTCTGATTAATTAGTTATGAGCCATATCAGTTCTGGTCTCACAAATTTTATGTAACAAATGTGGTACGTTAGGGAAAAGTGTAAGAATTGCTCTACATTTTTTAGTTCTCAACTTCCAATTTCCTAATTGCAATAATAACCCTTATGGTAAAATTAAACAGAAGGCAAAAAATATAGCATGTGAACATGAACTTTATTACAAAGCTGTGTGGCTCAAACGTTTGTACTAATGTGCTGGTATAACCTGTGACCATAATAAATATAACTGTTCAACATTGTCCAGCTTTTGACAACTTTTAACACATTGTACAGCTTTTATCACAATATAACTATGTTAAATAAAATATAATAATAAAAACTCTTAAATAAAATTGAGTCAAAAGAAACATGGAGGCATAAATGATGCCAATTAAAATATCTTATAATGTATAAAACTGTAATATGCATGTTACAACACTATGCAATACAGTCTTAAAATTCATCAGTTCGGATGGAATGGTTGCTGTCCTTGAGCAGCAACACTGTCACTGGTGATGGGAGTAACCTGTGTGTTGTATGGTTGCTGGCGAGGCTGTAAGTATGGCCGATGCCAAGGTTTGTACCTGGCGGAGGTACAATCATAATGCTCATCATATTAAAAGCACTTGAAATCGACTGGTTCAAATTCTCCATTGAACTTGTAAACCGTGCCATAGTGTTTTGGTACTGTTTGTCCATTAGCGTGATGTCTGATAGCATTTCTTTTTGATGGTTAACTCAGGACAGCTAGCTGTTGCTGATCGACAACTTTGGTTTTAGTCATGTTCAATAAGGCATCGCCTGCTGCTGTTTGGCGTTTCCTCCTCGCCTTCTGAAGTCTCATGGTGGCCAACTGATTTCACATGAGAAGTACTACTTCCGGGTACTTCGTCTACTTCGAACGTAACTTCTGGACCATTATTTTCACTATTATTTGCAGTGTCATTAGCCTCAACTTCATCTGTAGCAAATTCAGCAACAACTTCGAAGTTTGCAGTTTCTAAAGTTGAGTCTAACCCATTCTCGAGGCTTGCAGTTGCCGGACACCCACCCCATATTTCATTGCAATATCGTAGAACGTTGCAACGGTTCTCCCGCCACCACTTCTTCTCCCTGTATCTACCACTTTTTTGTATTTTTTCCTCAAATCTTTTATTTTGCTTGCAATTTTCTCCCGTGTGAATAGATTAACATCATGCTGCCGTTCTTTCTGTCGGTAAATTGTAACGAATTCTTTCCGAATATCTTCGTACTTGCTTTTTACACTCTCCCATTCTATTCCGTCTATTATCTTCTTTGCGATCGAATCGAGAAGACGAGAATTTTGTCAAGTCTGTTGATAACAAACAGGTATCCCAAGTGTAGTGTAAACGGCCGAATCCGAATACTGGTGTAGTTAAACGCCTAACGAATCCGAATACGCATCACAGCGTGAATCCGGTAACATTTGCGAATCCGGAAACATTTGCTCTATAGTGTAAACGGGGTGTCAGTCTGATTCGAACTCGTCGCTGACGATCACGTACGGCGTTTCTTGTGTGTTGAAACTTCGCCACGATCTTCGTTCGACATCGGATTTAGGTAAAAATTAAAGGTGCAGCCTTGGATATTTGAAATCGTTGCTTCGGAAAACACTACTTCAATAACCGACCTTCGCGTAAAAGAAAATTCTTGTTGTTGCAACGACTGCGATACTGAGCTTGCGGTATGGTGTTTTGGTAAACTTCCAGACAAGGCAGTGACGCTTGAAGAGTTTGAATCTGACTTGTAGGAATCCAGACTTTTTAGATTCTTATGTCCGCTTAGTTGGGCAAGTAATTCTCTGGAATGTCAGCATCCATTAACCGCAAAAATGCACGTTCTCCGAACAGGGTGACTTGGTGATTTTACCAGCAGCTTTCCGATTTCGTTTTTACCCAACGGACCATTTGTGTACCAAATTTTGGAGCCTGGTTTTCGTCAGGTAAAACGGTGAATCTGGCTTTTTCATTTCTTCTGACCGATGGCTGGCAAAGGATTTAAACAATTTAACTGTGCAACGCTCGTTGTTGGTCGCTAGTAGTGTCAAAAGGCCGATCCTGGCTACAATCTCAAAAATATTTTAATTTGGGTTGACTTCCGGTTCGCAACCCCCTCCTGAATTTTTTTGACTCCCGGGTCCTGGGACATTTCCAAAATGGTTGCCAAGTTTTTGGGATTTGGGGTTTGCAAAGATTTGGGTTGACTTCCGGTTCGCAACCCCCTCCTGAATTTTTTTGACTCCCGGGTCCTGGGACATTTCCAAAATGGTTGCCAAGTTTTTCCAAAATGGTTGCCAAAATGGTTGCCAAGTTTTTGGGATTTGGGGGTTTGGGTTTGACAAAATTTCAAAATTTAAATAAATGAATAACAAACGGAGTAACTTATGTCCAGACAGAGAAAAATGTATGTGGGTGGGTTTTACAAAATATCCAGGAAAGCCACCAAACATAATATATTTTAACAAAAGTACACACCCTAAAACAGTTTGCAACTATATCCATCCAGGCGAAACCAAAGTCCAAATGTTGGTTAGAACTGGGGTATATGACACAGTTTTTTAAATTGAACTATTTTTTTTGGAAAAAATTAAAAGAACAAGAATGAACTCAAATGAAACTATTAAAAGTTTAAAAGAAGAAATCGTTGAACTTAAAGAAATGGTTAAAGAAGAGATTGCTGACAAAAATGAAAAAATTTTGAGAATAAGGACAAACTCAAATACACTTGAACAAGAAAACACTGAACTTAAAAAAGAAAACGAAATGCTGACTAACCTTACAAAAACCCTTGAAAAATCGGAATCAGTGTACAGCAGCAAATTTTATGAAGATATGGAAACATTGCGCACAGATCGCATTGAAAAATTGGAAGAAGAAAACAATAAGCTTAAAGAAGAAAACAATAAGCTTGAAGAAGAAAACCGTTGTTTAGAAAATTTCATTAATATTCATGTTGATGAAGATGATGAAGCTGAAGATGATGACGATGATGACGATGATGAAGAAGAAGATGACGATGATGATGATGGCGATGATGGCGATGATGAAGCTGAAGATGATGACGATGATGGCGATGATGAAGCTGAAGATGACGATGATGATGATGAAGAAGTTTCTGACAAACTTGGACCTATAGAACATGATGAACGTCAGTTTCCAGAAGAAGGAGAGTGCGAAAACGAACTCTAAAACCATCCCAAAACACAAACAAAAATCTTTAACAAAAATGTTAAAAATTTTGGATACGAAACCCTAAATAAATAATGAGTTATTACTATGGTTATGGCAGACAAAGAAGATCATTTGAAGATGGTTCTGACATGGAAAAGAAAATTAAAGAAATTGAAAAAAAATTAAAAATTCTTTCCATAACACCCAACGAAAATTACAAAACTGTTTTTGATATTAATTTGACAACTGCCACCAAAACCTATAAAACAATTAGTGGGACAGCAAGAATAACACAAGCACGAAATGGTAGTTCTGTTCTTTGGCAAAACAATGAAAATGTTGCCCCCACATATGGAACAGATGCCATTGGTCCAGGAAATGTTTACATTGAGAACACAGGGAACAACTATATGTGTTTTGTTTGTCCAGAATTTGGTTGGGGTGATGTATCTGTTTTTGTTGTTTGTACTGTTGTTGACACATCTGTTCCTGGTGACTGGTGTTACCTTATTGGGAACGACAATGGCGATTATGACAAATTTGTTAGCTTCAAATCATACTCATACTCAAAACTGTTAATTGGTGGGATCCAAGGCCACAACTATCTGAGTTTCCCAATGAGGGCATCCCATAGTATTTTAAGCAAACACATCGTTTCAACCCATTGGTTGGGGACTGGGTCGTGTGTGTACCTAAATGCTAAAAAATTGGTGGGATCAGATTTTACGGCGGATTTGAGCTTCTTAGGAAGCCCATATTGTTCTGTATTTTTCAATGAGAGGTACAAAACCTCCTCCAGCAATAGTAACACTAATTTAAAAGGAAAAATTTATGGAATTAAAGTCGTCCATGGACCATTATTACCAGCTGAGATCGTTAAAATTAATAAGGATATGATGAAGGAATATGGAAATTTCATATGAGTTTGTAACATCTTTTTAAAAATATGATGGTTTTGTTTTTTTGTCTAAGATAAATAATGAGTTATTACTATGGATATGATGACCCAGATTATTCTTATGGAGGGGGTGGTGGTGCTGACGGAGAACCAGGACCACAAGGTGACACAGGTGTAAAAGGTGACAAAGGTGACAGAGGTCTAACAGGAGCAACAGGACCACAAGGAAACAAAGGAGACAGAGGTCCAAAAGGTTCAAAAGGGGATAAGGGTGATGAAGGTTTGGAGGGGCAAAGAGGTTTGACAGGTGACAAAGGAAACAGTGGAGACAGAGGTGCAATAGGACCAA
The DNA here is from genome assembly GCA_035771165.1 of Paragorgia papillata. NCBI lineage: Eukaryota > Metazoa > Cnidaria > Anthozoa > Scleralcyonacea > Coralliidae > Paragorgia > Paragorgia papillata. Next base: position 3,006,467 of record JAWNZC010000003.1, read on the forward strand.
CAGGACCAACAGGATCTCAAGGTTTAAAAGGTTTAACAGGATCTCAGGGTCCAAAAGGTTTAAAAGGGGATAGGGGTTTGACAGGCATGGCTGGTACAGATGCTCATAAAATAGGACCAAAAGGGGATAAGGGAGATGTTGGCAACACAGGACCAAAAGGAGACAAAGGCGATCGAGGTTTGCAAGGAACCAAAGGAGACAAAGGGGATGTCGGCATTAGAGGACCACAAGGTACAAAGGGCGACAGAGGTACTTTTGGAACAGCAGGTGCAACAGGTCCACAAGGTCAAAAAGGAGACAAAGGTGACCATGGAACAACAGGTGCAACGGGATCCAAAGGAGACAAGGGTGACAAGGGAGACAAAGGAATGGCAGGAACAGCCGCACAAAAAGGGGACAAAGGAGATCCTGGTGATGATGGTGCGAAAGGGAACAAGGGCAACACAGGGGCAACAGGACCCCAAGGCCCACAGGGTGCCCAAGGTCCACAAGGGAGCCAAGGATCAACAGGACCAAAAGGAAACACAGGAAACACAGGATCGCAAGGACCACAAGGCCCACAAGGAACAAAAGGAGACAAAGGAGATCAAGGACCCAAAGGCGATCAAGGAGATCAGGGAGTTCGAGGGTTACCAGGTGGAAAAGGATCAACTGGGTTGAGAGGTCTCAGAGGTTTGAGAGGAGTTACAGGGGTTACAGGACCTGCTGGGACTTTTTCGCAGTTGGTAAAATATAAAAAAGATAGTGGAAAAACAAACCATAAGGGAGGAGCATGGGATAACACAAACAACATTAGCACCCTACTTTCATTTACAGCAACCCATGATACAGGAAAATATTTGGTCTCATATTGGTTTACACTACAACCAGATGGTCATAAAATAGATCAGCAATCTAAGCAAACTGGTTGGTATGCTTCTTCCTATAGAGCATATTTTGACCTAAAAACAAACCTTTACCATGGAAATATTACAGACAGATCAAACAAACTTTCAGGTTTGGAAACCATAACCATGGGAAAAACATACAACGAAACACATTCCCACCATATTTTCTGTCAAGGTATTGCCACTATAAAAAAAGGAACCCAAATGTCTTTGCACTCATATTCTGGTTCTGTTGGTGATGACTATACCTTCCTGTTTTTCAATGTTTGGGATGTTGAAATCAACCTGCTTAGAATTGGTTGAAGATATAATAAAAGAATGTCTAAGTTTAAACAAAACACCTTATCGTCTTTGTTGTACGAAAGTTATAGCAAAGAAAACATTACACATATGGATATTTTCAACAAAAGATCATATTCTGTAAAAGATGAAGAAGATCTCCTAAATAAATATACAAAAGCCTACACATTTTTGTCAAGATCCGGAAACTTTAACAAATATCTTTTGGAAAGAACAACAGACATTGGTCCAGTCATTGTTGACATTGATCTTAGTAAAAAACTTAAGGAGCCAAAACCACTATATTCTGAAAAGAAAGTCTTAAAATTGACAAAACTATTTCAAAAAATATTGAAAGAACTTCTTGTTAATCAAACAAACTTGGACTGTTTTGTTTTGGAAAAACCAGGATATTTTAAAGATGACAAAACTTACAAAAATGGTTTTCATCTACATTTCCCACATGTTTGGTTAACAAGGAGAGAAAGACTGTACATTAACAAACTTGTACAAAAGAAAACAAAAATTCAACTCGACAATGCTATCATTGCTGGGAACTGGTTTTTATATGGCTCCAAAAAAAGTCCAACGTCAGATCCATATCTTTTGAGTTACATAATTGAGGAGAAGAGGAACCATGTGGCAAGCCAATATTCTAACCATGAACTAATATTTTTACTTTCTGTTAGACAAAAGCCACACACCTTTGTTAACAAATTATCGTTCTTACCAGAAACTGAACAAAAGGTAAGAAATGCAACCATTATTAACTTTGATGACCATACAAAAAAAAGTGAGGAAGAGTTACAAAACTATATTGACCAGATACCAAAAGATATTGCCGAAGACTATACAAAGTGGAGGTCTGTTGGGTTTGCTCTTTACAACGAAACCCATGGAGAAGAATATGGGAAAAATCTTTGGCACCTATTCTCCCAAAAATGTTTTGAAAAATATGACGAAAGTGAGTGCGACAAATTTTGGGAAAATCCTGCTGTAACCAGTTTTTCATTAGGGACACTAATTCATTATGCGAGTTTGATTCCTAATAAGAAAAAGGAAAAGCGAACAGTAACTTTAAAAAAATATTTAAAAGCTGTTTGAACAAATTTCAACTAGCTTTTCAAACAAATTTCAACTAGCTTATCAACTAGCTACCAAACAAATCCAACAAAACCATAATAAATGGAACAAGAACAAAAACCAGAACCAGAACAAAAACAGGAGGAAAAACATGAGCAAACCATTACAAAAACTCCTCCTCCTGTCCATGTTAAAAATCCCAAAAGAGTCGCACAAGGTAAAAAACTTGCTGCAATAAGTAAGGAAGCAAAATTAAGAAAAAAAATCAAAATGGAGAAGGAGCGAGCAGAAGAACCAGAAGAAGAAAATGGTGTAAGCATCTCTACATCTTGTGCAATAATTGGAGCAGTGGCAGCCCTAATTACCACCTACATTACTTACTCCAAATGGAAGAAAGAGCCAGAAGAAAGTAAAGAAAAGGTTAACAAGTCAAAAACAGTATTTAAAGATCTTTCGAAATATGATCTCTAAATTTTTTAAAATGAAATTCTTTCCACAATTGGAAAGAAATTCAATAAAATGATTGTTACCTCTTATGCAACAGAATGTGCCTTTGGGAGTAAAAACTGGTTTAATATTGGAAAACTAATTTATCTAATTTCAAAAGGAAGTTATGAAGGATACAAACTTTGGTTGTTGTATAGTAAATATGATACCAGAAATTATAATGAAAACCATTGTTATCATTTATGGGCAGATTTCGATGATTTAATGCCAGACGATTTTGAAGGAGAAGAAGAAGATGAAGATGATTTTTTTAATAATTATTAAATTTTTTTTTAAAAGATTTGCCAAGTTTTAACAAAACTTCATTTTTTTTACAGGAATGAAGTTTTCAAAAATTTCCCCTAATATAATAAATGAATACAGAGAGAGAAGTTGAATTAGAACCCGGTTATAACCGGTTACACCGAAGTTCAATAACTGGGGAACGGGCCCGAAATGTTATTACTTTCAACCCCAATTCTGCTAATGAGGGAGAAGTAATTTACATCCATATCCCAAAACTCAAACCAGGGACAACACTAGTTCCTGACAAGATGTTCCTCCTGTTTGACTTTAAAAACAAAAACACAAAGTCGTGGTTTAACAACAACCTTGCGAAACAACTCCAAGAACGTTTGGAAGTTAGATTTGCAGGTGAGAAGGTTTACGACAACACAGGAGAGAGTCTTTTGGGGACTTATAAGGATCTATGGATGGACAAACATGAGAGAGCCAACATGATTGAGGATGGTATTGCTACAGAAAATCAGCGAAAACTCATCTCGAAATCTGATGATGCCTCTTCTGACACATATGCGGCTGTGTATGGAACAAAACAGAGGATCAAGTTGGACAAGATTTTAAAGGATCATGGGTTATATGCACCCCACAGTATGGCAAATGACTTGCAATACATTATTACACTACCAAAAGCTACCGCCATTATGAAAGCCCAAAGTAGTCAATCTGTGGCTGGTTATTCTTTGGAAAATATTGAGTTGGAGTATGAAACCATTACCAACTTTGCCCTGGTCCAGGAGATCGAATCTTCTTACCAAATGGGTCGTGCACTTTCCTTTGAACATGTAACTTTAATGAAAACCACACCATGGGCTGCAGCTTCAACATTAATTAACGAGACCATCAATTTGCCAAGAAAAAGCATGAAGGCGGTTGTAATGTTGTTTACAAAAGCAACAAGAAGTGGATCTGAAGAATTTGTGTACCCAAACATTGAAAGGGTCAAAATTACCATTGAAGGAGTCCCAAACAGCATTTACTCCCAAGGCATCCCAAAACGAAGATTGTTTGAAGAGGCTGAGCGACTTTTCAGACATACCAACTATCCAACAATCCAAGCTGATGAGTTCTTTACAGAAAACCAGTTTGCACTTGTTGTGGATCTTCGGTCAATTAATGACAATGCTGTATATGGAGATGGTACCAAACTTTTGACAACACAATCTGGAATTATGTTGGAAATTAAGAAAAAGGCAACAGCAACAGATCTCAGATGCCATGTTTTCATTCTTTCAGATGGTCCGTTGAAAGTCCAGGGAGGAGCGTTCCAGAGTGTTAACTATTAAAAATTTGGTAACCCCAAACCCAAAAACTTGGCAAAACTTTTCTCAAATAAATGAAAACCCAAGATCAAACCCAAGACCCAAAACCATTTAACATAATTATTGTTGGAATGACGAGTTGTGGAAAGACTCATTACCTTTTAAAAAATTTAGAAGAAAATTACAAAAAAAAATTTGAAAACATAGTTTTAATATGTCCTACTTTTGTATGGAACAAAACATATTTAGAATGGGAACATCTTAATGATCCAAGATTTTTTGTTATCCCTTGCGACCAAGATGAGTCCGAAGATTTTTTAAAATATGTTGTTGATTATTGCAAAGGAACCCCAAGTTTGATTATTTTGGATGACTGTGCATCTGGACAGAGTGTTAAAAACAGAACCAGCGAATTGGTAAAACTTGGTTTTGGTGCCAGACATATGAATATTAGCACAATAGTTGTTACCCAACAACTAACAAGTATTGCGAAACCATATAGGGAAAATATTTCGAAACTGGTTACCTTTTACAATCCAAACAGAAAGGATATGCAAGTTATTTTAGATGATTATTTAGACATACCAAAAGAAGAAGAGAAAAAAATAAAAGAAACATTAAAATCCAAAAAATATTCAAAATTGGAAATCAATTTAATCCATCCATATGACCACAAAATAGTTGAACCATTTGGGGAAAACTTAATAAATTTTTGAAGACCAAGATTTTTAAAAGTTTTTGTTAATATAAATGAGGAACCTAAGAATTTTGTTGAAAAACGGAGAAACAACAATTAAATTTGAAGATCCTTTGATCATTGAAGATACCAAATTAATGGTTAAAGATGCAACAGTTTTTTGGGATTACAACAATCTAACAAGTCCAACTTACGTCATGCATGGAACAAAAAAAGTTAGTTTTTACAATGGGTATTGGACTGTTGGCATGATTATGAGGGTTTTTAAGGAAAATGGAATAAAGGCAGAATTACTTCCATATAGCTGTAAAATCAGATTATTCCCAACAAAAGATCTTTACCTACACAAACTTGGTCCCTTGCTTGGTTATTTAGAAACAACAGTAATTAGAGCAGGGGCAAACATGGTCAGCCCAAAAACAGTCAATATAAATCTTGGAATGAAATTTGTTTGTATATCTTGCGAAATGATTGATGGAACTAGGACATCATTTTCAGGAAAAAGGGATAGAACAGCTGCAGTTCTTCCAATTACAACAAAACAGTTGTTGAAGGGATCAGTCGAAAAATTTGCAAACATTAATTCTGAGGCAATGCTGGACAATGGTGTTTACAATGAACTTAAATTTAAAGTTGACCACAATGTTGGCGACATTCTTCTTGAGATTTTTTTGTGTCCACAGAATTATAAGACTCCATAAGGTTTGAAAATAAAAAACATGAACATAAATATTGAACAAAATTTGGAAACCATTAAAGGTGTGTTAAATTATTTGGTAAGCTTGGAAGCAATTCTAAAGAAAGAAAAAGACCAAAACCTGACAAACTTGAAGGTGGTTGTAAACGATTTAATAGCTGCTTTAAAGAATTATGTAAAAGTAATTGAAATTTTGAAAATCTTCTAAAACTTTTCTGAAAACTTATAACAAAAATGTTATAAATTTTTTAAATATATTAATAAATGAATAAGAACGAGGTTTTAAATGATTTGTACGAAGCAGCTTTGATAACAGTTGCAGCTGTTGGAGTTAGTATGGTTGTTAAAAAGTTAACAGGACAATCTCTTGCAGCGCCAGCAAGTATTAAAGAAACAGCCAAACTTGGAGTTGCGGTTGCTGGCGGATTATTTACAGTAAAACTGGCACAGGACAAAGGATATATACCGAAAAATGTGGACCCAAAGAAAGTATGAAAACTTGGAATGAAATAAATTTGAACTGTAAAAAAAAAAAGCCAAACTTCTCTTTCCTAAATAAATGACATCAATGATAGCGGGAGGGTTGTTCAATGCAGTTGCCTTTGCTGGTGCTGGTTATTTGTTTCAATCATTTAACAAACATGGTTATGCTGACGAGGCAAAAAGACATAATTTGGCAACAGAAAAACTTCAAAAAGACAAAGAAAAGTTTTTTGAGAATGAAATTAAAAGAAAGGACAAAGTTAGGGAACTACAAGATGAAATTCGGAATGCAAACTACAACATGCAAGATACTTCGAAAGCCTTCCAAGAACTTCATGAAATCTTACAAGAAGAAAAAACCCAAAATGAACCAAAACTTGATGATTATTACCAACCAAGTGATGAAATGGAAAAATATATGACTATTACTGTAACACTTCTTGGGGCTGGTGCTGGTTGGTTGTTGGCGGTTGTTGTTTAGGGGTTAAAAATATTTGGTAAAAAATTTATAACAAAATTTTGTTATATATTTTGAAAGGTTTTTACAAAGATTCTCAAAGATTCTCAAAGATTCTCAAAGATTCTTTCCTTCTTCAATAATTTTTGTGTACTCTTTGCACTTTCTGATACCACTCATTTCTTCTATTTTTAAAACATTTTCGACACTGAGAGCATTTCCAAAAACTTTGAATCCTACTTGGTATGGTATGTAAGCATTGTTTTTTGGAGAATAGTTTAAAATGTATTTAATTTCGTCAAATGTTTTTGATTCTGCAAGAGTTGGTTTTTTTATTTTTTTCAAAAGATCATCTCTTTGACAAATTCCAATAATGATGAACATAATGTATTTCATGCTAAAATTTCTATCTGAAACCAAACCTAACCCTTTAAGAAGTTCTTTTGTTTTAAAAAAAAATTTCATAATTTCATACCCAACAATCTTTTCTTCCTTTGGAAACAGTTTCCAAAACATTTTGACATAATTTTTAAGGAGGAGTGGTATGTTTGGCACTCTGTGGTTATAGCCATGTAATTTTTCCAAAACCAAACCACATTTTCCACAAATTATGACCCCTTCAATTTCATCCTTTTTTGCCATACAACAACTGCTTTTGTTTTTGTATGTTTCAAGATCTAAAAGGCTTTTGTTGAAATCTTTTGGTTGTTCTTCTTCGACGGTTTCAATGATTGGAAATTTTGAAATATTAAATTTTCGAAATGACATTTCTTTCTTTAATTATATTAATCTCGATATTCCTTTAAATACCAAGAAAACCGTTCCAATTGAAGCCCCAAAAACTTCTGGTAATCTGGTTTTTGATATGTTGTCATTTTTTCCAAAATCTTCGGGGTCTTGTGTAAGTATTCCTGGTTTGTATTTGCTTCCACTAATTTTAACAGGTTCCACAAAAGGTTTGCCAATGGTTTTTAAAGGTTTCCCAACATTTAAATGTCTGTTAAGCCCAAGAGTCATTCTTGTTGTGGCCAGGGTAAGAACATTATTAAACCCACTAATTGGATTAATAAGAATTCTCATGTCGGATGGGATCAAAATTAAACCCGGACTTATGGCAAAATTTAAAACAACATTTGTGGACTTAATGGCCTGCCTCATATTTGAAATAGAAACAGTAATGTCATCCTGAGCTATTGTATCCTCCATTAACTTTTTAAACACTTCTTGTGTTTGTAAACTTTTAGCCCCTTCGCCAACAATGACCCATCTTGTTTTTGCTTGTGCTCCCAACACACAGTAAACAAAAGATTCTAAGGATTGTTGGAATAACTTTTGACCTAATAATGTTAACCCATTGGAATCTTCAGGTACAAAATGTTTAAAATCATCGGAATGTCTAGAACCAGCTGACACCAATTCCTCGTATGTGTTTACCCTTCCATAACTCTCTTTTTCCAAATTTACATATCTAACTTCATATCCGAGATCTTTCATATCTTGTGTAAATTCTTTTGCACTTTGTGTTGAATTACTTATTTTTTTAACCCAAACATCGTTGGGATTGTGTTGCAAAATTTTTATGACATCAGCTGTCAAAAATCTTCTAAGTTTGTTTGGATGTTTTAAAAACCTTCTAACCTGAAAAACATAGTGGTAATGAACAATACTTGTCAAAAAAGAAGACCGAAATCTTGCAAAACCATTCTTAAAATGCTTGTTAGAAATCCCACACAAATATGTTGCGACGTAAGAGGCTGCGAGAGCCGTAAAATATGGGATTGTTAGAAAGTCATCTAATGTTGGGTTTCTTATTTTCATTGGTTGCTGGAATGTTAAATCTATGGGATTCAAGTTTACAATGAAATTTTCTCTTTCATTTGCAAATATCGTAATCGTGTTTATGTTTACAGAAGCCTTCTTCTGTTCGGAAAATTTCTGAACCGTTCCAAAAACTCCCCACTCTTTTGGCCATTCTTTAAATTCTGTCATTGTTTATTTTGGGGACTTTTGATAAAAAATCTTGGTAACACTTGGTAAAAAATCTTGGCAAATCTTTTAAAACTTTTGGAAATAAATGGAAGATGAACTTTTACTTATTGATCTTGAACTTCGAGATATTTATTACAATCCTGTAACTGGTTACCAATCTATGGAGAAACTCCACCAAGCTGCTGTTAAAGAAAATCCTTCAATAACTCGCAAACAAGTAAAGGAATGGTTGCATAACCAAAAAGTTTTTACCTTACACAAACCTATCAGAAAACCAAAAAGATACCAAAAAACATTTGTCAAAAATCTTGCAGACCAGCTTCAAATGGACTTGGTAGATATGGCAAAATTTGGTTCTGAAAATAATGACCAAAAATGGATCCTGACTGGGATAGAAATTTTAAGCAGATTTGGTTTTGCTGTTCCTGTCCATAGAAAAAGTACTGTTGCTATGGTGCCAGGTGTTACAAAAATGTTGGAAGAATTTAAGAAAAGATTTGGCAAATATCCAGAAACAGTCCAATTTGACGAGGGAAAGGAATTTTACAATGTTGGAGTAAAAACTCTTTTGAAATCTTTAAACATAGAATATTTTTCATCCAGATCCCACAGAAAGGCTGCACTTGTAGAAAGATTCAACAGAACTTTGAAAACCAGGATGTGGAAATTTTTTACTTTTAAAGGGAACAAAGAGTGGTTAAATAGTTTAGACAAGTTTACAAACAGTTACAACAACACCATCCATAGCACTATTAAAATGAAACCCAAAGATGTCAATAATGACAACCAATCAAAAATATTCTTTACTTTGTACGGGATTCCTCCTCTTGAAGGTAGTGTAAATCCAAAATTTAAAATTGGGGATCATGTAAGAATTCAAAAATACAGAAAAAACTTTGCAAAAGGTTATGATCCAAATTTTACTGATGAAATTTTTACTGTGTCAGCGGTTTTTAGAGGTGTCCCTGTCATGTACAGAATTCGGGATAAGGAGGAGGACATTATGGGAAAATTTTATGGTGAGGAGTTGGTTAAAGTTGTTGGAGATCAGACATAAATAAATAAACAATGGCTGATCCTAATTATGTAGACGACACTGAATTTGATGATTTTGGTGGACAACGAGAAAAAGCAGAAGCCTCTGAAGAGGCTGAGACAAATGTTGATGATGAAGATGATGACTTTTATGATGCCAACGATAACTATGAATTTGATATGCAAGAGCAGGATGAAATAACCAGAAGACTTGATGAAATAAGGGGTAAGGGTAAAAAAAAACCCACTGCTAAGGAACTAAAGGCACAAACATTAGCAGAAAATCATATAAAAGGACTCATAAAACAAAGGGGCACCATAAAAAGAAGACAATTTATCAAAAAAGTTTTTGGACAGCAGGTATACAAAACAGATGGAGATGCAAGTAGAAAATTAATAGAAAAAAGCAAACTAATTTACAATGTAGATACAGGCGAACCAACTGGAATAACTTTTGATGATGTAATTATTATGACCCAAGATGCTACCGGAAAGTTTGTAGAAAATGAAGGGCAGGGGGAATATCAGGAAAAAATTGATGAATTTCAAGACTTATTAAAAGCGGCAGCAGTAGAACAAGAAACATCAGGAACTGGATCAGCCGCAAAAAAACTTGGGATTAGTCGAGAAGCTGCCAAAATACTTCGCAAGGCCGTTTCAGATGATTTGCGGGATAGAATAATAATAATGGGGGATGCTATTTTTTCTAAAATTAACGTTAGAGGGGGAGAAATGGATACAAACCTTGGAAACATTGCTGGTGTTTTAAAAGATGTTTCATATATTATGGATGATCCCCACCTAGATTATGAAGATAAAGTAAAAGCACTTAAAGCCAACTTAGAATCAGCTGAAATTAACAAAAACCTTTATAGTGACTTATATAGAAATGAAGAAAATCAAACAATAAAATCCCTTTATGAGCTTGGTAGGAATGCGTGTGCATTACAAGCTGACCGAGTAAGACTGTTGTTAAACATGAAACCAGTGGAGGCGGAAACAGAAAAAATGCTAAAAGACCATGCCATAACAAGGTTTGTAAAATTCAAAGATTGGGCCAAAGAAAACATGGGTGTAACTGCTGCCATTGCCATTTCCATTGCTGGGATCATAACAACTGTGGTGCTAGCTGGAAAAGCTGCTGTTGTAACGACTGCAAAGGCGACAGGAGCACTTGGTAAAGCATTGGCAAAACTTGCAAAAGCCGCTTGGCCTGTATTGGCACCAATTTTGAGCATATTGGCAACTGCACTATCGTGGGGTGCAAAGGGGTTAGCATGGTTGGCGAAAAATCTGTGGGTTCTCGCAATAGCCTTGACATATTTTGTGTATACAGAGTACAAAAATTATAAGAAAAAATAAAAACAAACACTATTATATAAATGAACACAGAATACGCAACAATGAATGACGAAAAAAACGAAGAACCATTTAAAGATCCGCTGAACTTAAATATTCGGGAAAACTTAATCCACCTATCCTTTGCAAAGGAGATCAAATATACAGAAGCATACCTAAAAAAAGCTTCAATGACCCAACTTGAAAAAATTAAGTTAAATTATGACAGAACCCAACTTGACAAAACAACTTCTCTGTTAACAGAAACACTTGTAACCAAATTTTCAGAGTTATTGGAACAACTGGACTTGGTACAAGATGACGAAAAACTGGATGCCGAATTATCTTCAAATAAACTTTTTTGCGATGACGTTAGGTCCTTGGTCAGAAAAATTTCGCCATACATTCCGATGATTGGTTTGCTCACTGGTGGAATAATTGTTGCAAAACATATGTGGGATAAGAAACCTCCAAGCGAAGCAAAGTCGAAGACGACTAATAAAAATGTTACAGTACAAAATGATGAAAATCCTAATGAAAACAGCAGTGGTGGCAGTTCTGTTGATTCCAATAACAGTTGAACTAATATTACTTAAAATTTTAATGTTTTCATAATCTTGTTGGGTTATGAAAAAATAAAACAAATGGGAAATTCAAAGTCAAAACAAAAAGAAAAATATAATAAAAACCATATTACCAAAAAGGGTTTTCAGTTTGGTTTAAGTTTTGGTAAGGAAAATTTGACAATGGAAGGCAATGTCCAAATAGGGTGGACAAACAAAACAGTCAAAAATTACACAAGGGTTCCAAGTTGCAAAAAATCGTCATCTGTGGAATCTTTAGCAGAAAATAAAATAAATGATGACAATAATAACAAAAATCCAAAACTGGTATCAACAAATTCAACGGCAGAGAATGGAAAGGAGAAACTTAATCCTTGAGAAAAAGTGGGTTCAAAAGGAAAAAAATCGATGGGTGCACAACAATGTAAGAAATGAACATTATTATTGAAATTGAATTTAAAAAACTAATAATAAAAGGTATAACAAAAGACAATGAACAGTATAACAGAAATAACTATCAAATTTCAAGACCAAAACGAAGAACCCCAAACCAAAGAAAAACTGGATGAAGAAATAAAACTTTTACAAGGAGAACTACAGAAAAAACTGAAAGAACGAGACCATCAATACGGAATTTGCAAACCAACTTACCGAAAAGATTTAGTTAGCATGGCAGTGCAAAGAGGAATCAAATACCCAACCAGACTAACAAAAAAAACTCTTTGCGAGAAACTTAACATCCCAAATATTCCAAACTTTTCCGGTGGTAACAACCCAAATTTCCCAGACCTAACACCCGTTAAAATTTTGTTTACAGCCTTGGATGATAATGATGAAATAGAGTTCGAAAGTATGAGCAAAGCAGCCACTGCTTTAAAAAAAAAAGTCTTGACACTGTTGATTACTATATCATAAACAAAACAGCTATCCTGTACAATGGAAAACTCTGGACTGTAAGTAGAAAGTAAAAAATATGTAAAACTAAAAACCAAAAATCTCTTATTCCAAAAATAAGAAATTTTAAAAGAAAACCACTATAATAAACAATGACAACCCTTAAAGAAATGTTTGGAAAAAGAATGCAAGAAAGAACAGCTGCAAATAACAGACTTCAAACAATACGAGAGGAAAATTTATCGTCACTTAAAGAACTCAGAGAAATAGGTAAAAAACTTGGTGTCAAAGGATCCCACAGTCTTAACACAGGAACACTTTGTCAAAAACTTGGCATCCCATTGGTAAAAAATGAAGTTTTCGATAAACACCACCGAAATGTAATAAGAACACCAGTTAAAATAACGTTTACTTCTGCTGCTGGTGAGAAAATAGAGTTCCCAAGCATTTACAAAGCTGGTCTAAGTTTAAACAAAAACCCAAGTTGCATCCCTTTTTACATTAAAAAAAACAAGGAAGTTTCGTACAACGGTAAATTATGGTCAGTTAGTCGTTAAAAATTTTTTAAAACCACATACATAAACAGGTCATTAGTGTAACTTCTCAAAAGCATTTTCTTGTCATTCCTTTTTAACATTTCTATCCAAAGTTGGATAGAAATTTCTTCATGAAGTTTTTAAAAAAAGAAGTTTTTGGTTTAAAGAAATAATTTTAAATTTTTTTTCATACACTAATAAAGGAATGACGAAACAAACTAATGACCCTAAATTATTAAAAATTCGCGAAGATGCTCGCCTTAGAAAACAGAGGCAGCTACAACGCGATAAGGAGATGAAACCCTTTAAACCCGAAAGACTTGCCATGCTCCAGGAAAAACAAAAAGCAAAGGAGCTTAAGAATGAGCAAAAACTCGTTAACCAACAAGATAGGTTACAAGATGATCTGAAAAAATTCCAACAAAAAACATACACAAAACTTCAGAAAAAGGAGCAACAAAAATGGGCGAGAGAGATCAGACAGGAAGAAGAGAGAAGAGACAAACTCAAATGGGACAAGAAGTGGAAGGGAGCTGGCAAAAAACTTACCAGAACCAGACAAATTCTTGGTAACAAACTCTCAAAAATCTTCAAAAGAAAGACCAAAGCCAACAAAAACCTCAGACAAACAAAGCCCATACTGATCAAAGATTTTGCAAACGGAAAGGCGGCTTTGTACGAAATCTCTGGTCAAAATTACAGAGACCCAATAGTGTTTTTGGAACAAACAACAGCAGGAGTTGAAAAACTTGTTAATGGGATCGAAAATTCCAAAAAAGTCAAAACAACTCTTATCTGTAAACTTGTCCATTACGACTATGTGGAAGGACTTGAAGAAGTGGATCTTTTCTACTTTACCTCTAATATGAAACCAATGACGACAAAAGAAGACGTCACGGAGCTATACAAAGAAGCAAAAAGAGAAATGCTAGAAAATTTGGCAGCTCATCAGAAAAAAGGCTCTGGATGGTCAATTAGGTCAGTCGAGTCGTTACATATCTCAATAACAAAGTACAAACCCTTAAATGGTAAAAAATTCCAACCATTACCAAAATTTGTTAAAGACAAGAAAGCCATCATCAACCCACAAAATGTCAAGGATGACTATTGTTTTCTATATTCTGTTGCCATTGCTGAAACTTTGAAGAAAGAACCAAACACAAAAAACCTGGAAAAACTGCCATTGTCTATTAAACTAATGGTGGAAAATTATGACGTCAGGGATCTAACTTTCCCCCTAAAAATTAAGAACATCTCAAAGTTTGAACAAAACAATGGGATTGGTGTAAATGTTTTGTCTTACGATGACGAAATTAAAAAGGTTTTCCAAATGCAAATATCAAGGTCCGAACATGACAACAGAGTCAACTTATTTTGGTGGAATGATCATTACAGTGCTATCAAGGACAAGGGGAAACTTTTAACAGCCCAAAATGACAAACACCAACACAAAAAATTCTTCTGCAACTTCTGTCTAAACCCCTTCGAAACAGAGGAAATATTGAATAAGCATGAAGAAATCTGTAGAACTCATGACGCCCAAATCCAAGAATACCCAGAAAAAGGTTTTAACGATGTCATGGGTTGGGGTGGAAAAGATTTCAAAAAAACTCAAGATGTACCATTCATCATAGTGGCAGATTCTGAGTGTATGCTGAAACCCTTAAAAACTGGGGTCAATGACGAGTCAAAAAGTTATACCCAAAAATACCAAGAACATATTCCAGTTAGCTATGGTTTCAACATTATTTGTTCTGACCCAACTGTGTTTCCTGGTAAGTATGTTAGTTACACAAAACAGTATGATTTCCAGGATATTGGCCAAATGTTTGTAGAAAGTTTGGAAAGAGAAGCAAAAAAGATTTGGAACACATATCTTAAAGAACCAAAAAAAATTATTATGACAGCAGATGATGAAAAGGAATTCCAAAATGCGACGACTTGTTATGTTTGTGGAGGAAAGTTTGTTAACAAAAAACTTAAAGATTTGAACCCTAAAAGTTTGTGGAAGTCAACAAAACTTACTGCAAAATCCAAAGTTAGAGACCATGATCATTTAAATGGTAAATACAGAGGAGCAGCTCATAACGACTGTAATTATTTAATGACAAGTGCAAGACATATACCAGTTCTTTTCCATAATTTTAGTGGGTATGATAGTCATTTGATAGCAAAATATTTGGGTATCTCAAATGGAAAACTTGGTTGTATTGCAAAAACTGAGGAAGAATATATAAGTGTTAACAAAACATTTTGGATGGATGGTGGTTGGAAGAAGGATGCTAACGGGGTAACAGTTAAAAAATGGGTTCCTTTGGAGTTACGATTCTTGGACTCGTTAAAATTCATGTCCAGTTCTTTAGCAACACTAATGACCAACTTACCAAATGATGAGTTCCATTACACTGAAAATGGTTTTAAAGAATATTCAAAAGAAAATGTTGACCTGTTAAAACAAAAAGGGATTTTTCCATATGAGGTTTTGGATTGTTTGAAAAAGTTGGACTATCCACAACTTCCACCACATGAGAAATTCCATTCCAAACTAACGGGTAAAAATGTAAGCATCGAAGATTACAAACATGGTCAAAATGTTTGGCAAAAGTTTGGTTGTAAAACTTTAAAGGATTATATGAATTTGTATCAAAAAACTGATGTTTTGGGACTCTCTGACGTTATCCAAAGTTTCAGAAAAATGTGTAAAGAAACTTATGGTTTGGATCCTATGTGGCACTACACAACTCCTGGATTGGCTTGGGATGCCTTGCTGAAAATGACGGGTCAAAAGCTGGAATTAATAACAGACCCAGATATGTATTTAATGATTGAAAAAGGCATTCGTGGTGGGATTTCTACAATTACCCACCGATATGCAGAGGCCAATAACAAGTATATGGAAGAGTACAATCCAGAAAAAGAAAGTGTTTACATCCCATATTTGGATAAAAATAACTTATATGGGGTTCCAATGACAAAAGCATTACCAGTTGGTGGTTTTAAATGGGTTCCCGAAGAGGAGTTGGAAGGATGGCAAAAATATTTAACAACAAATGGAGAGGGGTGTTTTTTGGAAGTCGATTTAAAATATCCAGAAGAGTTGCATGACTTGCATAATGACATGCCATTTGCTGCTGAAAGAATGATGATCGACAAGGTTGAAAAGTTGGTACCAAATTTGAATGATAAGAAGAACTATGTGGTCCATTACGAAGCCCTTGATCAAATTCTAACAAATGGTTTAAAACTAACAAAAATCCATCGCGGTATTTCATTTACAGAAAAAGCTTGGATGGAACCATACATAATGCTAAACACAAGGTTAAGGACAAATGCTAAGAACGACTTTGAAAAAGATTTTTATAAACTTATGAATAATGCACCGTTTGGAAAGACCATGGAAAATGTTAGAAACAGGGTTGACGTCAGACTGGTTTCATTTGATGATCAGGTTGAAAAATTAGCAAAAAAACCAAACTACAAAGGCATCAGTATATTTGCCGATTGTCTGGCTGCTGTGCATATGCAGAAGACTAGAGTTAAATTAAACAAACCCATATATTGTGGAGCTGCCATTCTTGACAAAAGTAAGATAACCATGTATGAGTTTCATTACAATTACATTAAACCAAAATATGGAGACAAGGCAAAGCTGTTATTTACAGACACGGATAGTTTGTGTTATGAAATCAAAACTAATGACTTCTTTGTAGATATTTCGCCAGATGTCAAAACCATGTTTGATACTTCAAACTTCCCCGAAAACCATCCAAGTGGAATAGAGTGTGGTGTTAACAAGAAAGTCCTTGGAATGATGAAATTTGAAACAGGTGCTGACCAGATATCAAAATTTGTGGGTCTAAGATCGAAAGCCTATGCAATCAAAATGTCCAAAAAAAGAAATCCTGTAACTGGGTTAATGGAAGAAAGGGAGGACAAAAAGTGTAAAGGGATTGCAAAAAGCGTTATTAACAACGATATCAAATTTGATGATTATGTAGAAACCTTGGAAACTGGGGAAAACAAACTAAAAGGGATGAATACTTTTAGAAGTACGGACGATACAATCCATACCATTCATGTTAACAAAATAGCACTAAATTCTGAGGATGACAAAAGGGTTATACTAGATGACAAAATAAGTACTTTGGCAATTGGTCATTACAAAACTTGGTAAGTTAAGTTCAAAATTTGTATTCCGCAAAGCTTCAAATAGGAATACAGATTTTTGTGGAATGGGGTTCTAGGTGCTTTTGTTTCCCTTAATTCTTTTTTTTTCGTGGGACACAATATGGTTGTCAAGTTCCCTTTGTGTTGAAAAAGTTTTTTGACAGTTGTTACAACCCCATATGGAGCTTACTACTTTTTTTTTGTGGACAACCTTCATGTGTAGTCTTAGTGCTGTTTTTGACTTTGTTTCAAATTTACATAGGTTACAAACAGAAAATATTGCTGTTCTGATGTGCATAGGTTGGAAAACATTAACACTTTTCTGAGGCTTCATTTTTTTTTTTTAAAAATTTTAAGTTTAATGGACCGATTCAAACCCCCAAATCCCAAAAACTTGGCAACCATTTTGGCAACCATTTTGGAAAAACTTGGCAACCATTTTGGAAATGTCCCAGGACCCGGGAGTCAAAAAAATTCAGGAGGGGGTTGCGAACCGGAAGTCAACCCAAATCTTTGCAAACCCCAAATCCCAAAAACTTGGCAACCATTTTGGAAATGTCCCAGGACCCGGGAGTCAAAAAAATTCAGGAGGGGGTTGCGAACCGGAAGTCAACCCAAATTAAAATATTTTTGAGATTGTAGCCAGGATCGGCCTTTTGACACTACTGTCGCTTGAGCTGTTGGATTAAACGCCCGTTTGTCCTCGCCGTTGCCATGTCTTGTTTTGGATCCACGTTTGCCTTTCCATATCAAGACTTCGTCTCCTGTTTCTGGATCCTTCCCAAGAGCCAAATCTCCCCACTTCAATCTTCTTGATTCGTCACAAGCTCTAAATCCAAAGTGAAGTGATACTAGAACTCACCAAACGGTTGTTTGTAGCACTTCGGATTCGTGATCACGAAACATCCCGGTTTCAAAAAGACGATCTTCTTCAGCTGATGTCAACTCTCTAGCTGCCTGCGGCCTCGTTTTTTCGCCAAGAGAACTTCAGTCTCTGCACTTCGAGAATTCTTGGTCTTTGAATATATTTACCCTAGAATTCTTGTTATTCAAATATCTCTGCAAGCTTCTCTGAAATGAAGTAAGGGACGACGGCTCATACATTTCGCCATTTTTTATTCGTGCGTTCATAATAAATGTACAAAGCAGGACATTTAATTCATGAGCAGGTATGATTTCAATTTATATTATTTCCTTTATTGATAAAAAGTACCTTTTGAGGACATTTAGGTCGTATTCCGTCTTCTTCTTCGTGGCTTCAGGTCGTTGTTTCTCAATAAAGTTTTGAATTATGTTTATATCGTCGGGGTTACTTTCGTCTTCTGTGTTTACAACTGCTGCAGTGTCGCTAGTTGGGCCGCAGTGAGTTGTTGGGCATTCATTATTCACAAGCTGTTCTTCAGTCCAATCATCAGACTGGTAATAAAATTCACTTTCGCTATGCTAGCTTTCGTCCCAATTCATTTTTCGATATCTCTTATATTAAAAAGTAATTTTAAAACCAAATTTTAAAACATTTGTCCGGCAGTTTTAGCCTGCGAAGTCCGTACTCTAAAATTTCGGACAGCTCGTTAGCCAATCAGAAGGCAGGATTTTAAGGAATTCCGGACCTGGAAAAAATAATATTGACTATTTTTCGGAAACAAACATTTTATTATTTAAATATTTGTAATAGTTTATAGCTGGACTGCATTTCATCTTCCAAAAATAAAGCTTATAATTTTCTGCAAGCAAGTAATATTAAGCCAATCAATATTTGTAACCAATCAATTGTAATTTTGTTGTTAACTGTAAATTCCAATTTTATATTAATCTAGTTTATTAATATTTCAAATCTTAATTTTATTACAATTCATTGTTTTTCAGTTAAAATCAAAAGTGGATGTTTATTTAATGACTGAAGCGGTCTGAGTACATTTTCCTCACATTGTGGTTTTTATTCATGGACAATTACTGAATTACAAGTGAGTACATATTAACTTTGTGTTGCGTGAAAATTGTTTATAAATAATTAGTCTTCACAATACCTTTTTTAATTTATTGTATGTTAACGATCAATACTCCGTTATTTTATTGAATAGACAACAGTCTTGTGGGGTTATGCAAGTGTGGGACAAACGCTCGAGTAAGCTGCTTTTTAAAGATCGTTGAGAGCTGGGCCCTGATATAATTGGTCAGGGCAAACACTGCTTAGGAAGATTCGAGAAATGGGCCCTAGAGCAATTTGCGATAACACAATGGGCTCTAGGACATGTTTCTCTTATCCTACGTACATTGAGAATTGGGCCCTAAAGTGATTTGGGATAAATGTTCCCCAATGGACTTTAAGGCAAGATCCTACATGTACATCAGCATACAAAAAAACGAAGTCTATGGGACAATTGTGACCTCTAAATTGGAGCAATTGCCGCCCGCACTTCTTTGCTTTAATAATATTACAAACTATATATAATGCTTTACAATAAAAGCAAGCAGCTTAACTATTTTTAGAAGGAGATTGTTTTCTAATAGTTCAGGCAACGAAAGAACCAAACTTCATAATAGTTAATAGTTTACGTATATTACATTCAATCAATGATCATCACAGGGGTGTACGATTGGCAAGAACTGAGAATTCGGCGTTAGCCAAACATGCACACGATAATGAACACTCGGTGGCATGGGAGGATGTAAAAAGTGTATGTAATATATGAACAACGAGAGCGAGTGTTTCACCGGGGTATCCAAACACGAGAAAACAATGTATGAAAACACGAGCGCGTAGCGCGAGTGTTTTTGCTAACTGTTTTCGAGTGTTTGGGTACCCCGGTGGGACACGAGCTCGAGTTGTTCATATGACTTCTCAAATGAGTCCAAACTGGAGATAGTCAGTCTCTCTAGAAAAGTGTATGTACTGGTCGTGGTATTAATCTTGAGAAGTGTGTATTTAGTGGATGTAATATTACATTTGTTGTAGACGACAAGAAGTGAATCAATAAATAACAGCAATTTTGAGTGAATTTTTGTTGGGATGACTATAATTACGCATGCAGGAATAATCTATTGAATTACTTTGTAATTGAGGGTGTTTCACTGGGATATCCAAATGCCATGCATCTCGTGATCAAATGGGCCTTTATTATTGGTTAATTAGCTCATGAATTATTCATGAATTTGAGAAGTAAAGAAAATATATGGTCACAAAGGAAATGGAACTGGAAGCATGGCTTATTGAAAAGGCGAGAAATGGTATTTCGAACAGCGACAATGGAAGAACCCTCACTGAAGTATATAAACCACTCATTAGGAAGAGCTTTTAAAAATTGTTGATCAATTTAGTATAGTTTTAATTAACCCTTTGTAGTTATATTTTATAAGTTTGATAATTTGCATATGTTAATGTATCTTAACAGAGACTGTAAAGCTCGTTTGAACCATTTAACCCTGACGATGGACGCATAGTCCGAAAGCTTGGTTTTTACACCCTAGCTGCATGCATGCATGCATGCACGCGGGACGAAAAAATGAAATTGCGATAAATTTGCGCATTTGCAAATAACTTGCAAATTTGTTCAACTACGTGTTTTGAATTTGCATTCCGATAAATTTGCAACAACTTTGCATATGAATTTGCGCATTTGCAAATTAGTGACCAAATTTGCAATAAATTTTCCTACGTGGGTTAATTTAAAGAAAATTTGAAAAGAAATTTGCATGACTTTGCACAATAGTTTATTCAACTTTACTGTTTGTAACTTTGCAAAATTTTACTAGTGAATTTGCTCACGTCAATTTTTAATGCAAATTCGTCATTAAATTTGCCAACTTTGACGCCGTTGCAAATTTATTGTAAAACTGAAGTTTGGACCGTTTTCTATAAAAGTACAATTTTAAGGATGTTT